>JALJCO010011703.1:0-21612 GCA_023101725.1 Atherinomorus stipes
TAAATTAGCAGACAAGTCGCTGGTAAGTGGCTGGCAGTCGGCAGAAAGGGGAACTTTTTCATGCCCAGGGGTCTCATTTATAAAGCTTGCTTACGCACAAAACAGGGCTTGAAAGTGGCGTAAGTGATTTTCCACGCAAAGTTTCTGATTTATAAAAACAAACCTGACGGGAGAATGTGCGCACCGGTGCGTACATTATGAACTTTGCGCACGAACATTTTGGAGACCGGGAAACTGGCGGCACCGCTGGTGAGATGATGAACTTAAGCCACGTTCATGCAATTAACCATTAATATCAGACTGTAGACCCTCGTAAACCCTCGTATGGTCCACAATTAAGCCATACAACCCATAAGCACCCATTCAGGACTTACAGCACAGTGTGTTCGAAGTGTATGTTCATCTTCAAATTATGTAGCAATGACAAGTTTATCTATAAAGCAAATTAATGTACAGGATAATTCAAAATGCTATACATAAAACATAAAAGCATTGCAGCAGGGTGCAGAAGAGAAAAAAATCTAAACGTAAAAGAATAAAAGATTATTGTTCCATTAATTGTGACAAGCTTTATAGCAATTACTATAATTACTGAGTAAACATAAATACTGCAGTGACACTGTTGCGTAATGCTTTACAATGGATGCGCTGGCATTGCTTCAAGACGATGCCAACGGCAGGATCAGGATGGAGAGAGTCTTTAGAGACCATGAGGATTTTCTGGCCAATGATGATGATGATGATGATGATGACCGGCTAATAATCACATTTACTTTTGCAGCGCTTTTGTCTATGAACTGGACCCAGATACCCCGACCACCGAAACCGTTCCCACCCCGACGCATCAGCAGCTGCTGACCACAGCGCACTCCGTTGTGGAGCCATCAACCTCAGCAAAGACCGGCGGAGGTGTTTACAGGCGAGGGGAGGGCACGTGAGGGGGAATCGCGCTGCACCACACCAAACAGGTGTTCTGTGTTCTGAACACAGTCGCTCTGACACGGCGTTTCCTCCACAGCGACTTCTGGAACAAACCTCCGTCACATCACCGCCACAACAACCTGCTGTCACTCAGCAGACTTACGTTTATATGTTTCCTGTGACGCCCAAATAAAATGATTTTGTAAGACTCCACTTCACTAACAAGCACCTCTACTTCCGTCTCCGCGAAATTACGTTTAAATTTCTTTTCGATCGCCACAATTCAGTTTTAAATGCCTCAGATCAGCTGGCTCATTTATATGCAGAAACATCCATGAGGTACTTTGCATTGACCATCTATAGTAGAATGTGGGCGTGTAGGAGGCGGAATATGAGCCAAATTCACCTGCGTAAACTTCCAGGAAGAGTGTGATTTATAAAGGGGAAATTGCTTGAATCTGTGCGTACGCACGGTTTTATAAATCTGAATATTTTTTGGCGTACGCAAACTTTTGGTTTTGGGCGTACGTACACTTTTAGTAAAGATTCTACGCAAAGTTTTATAAATGAGACCCCAGATCTGTAAGCTGCTGTGGCCTGCGTGTTTGAAAGTGGTTTTCTGGCTCCACTGCTCTAAAACATCAAGATCGCTGCAAATTTGCAATGCAAAATGCAAGACTGTCTGCGGGAATACGTCTAATCTGAGGAAGCATCTAATTAAACACAACCGTTTTCTCAAAGCTCCATTCCCAACATGTCTTCTGCAGCCCGCAGAGAAAAGAGAAGTCAGTCAGCGCCTCAGTAGCAGGACAATCTTACAGATGCGGGCATGAAAAAGTTCCTCCTTTTTCTGCCAGAAGTGGTGCAGTAACAGTGCACCATTACTGCACTATCACTGGCTGAACGATTTGTCCCGCGAATACGTCATCACGCACGATGTCCAAACTTGGTGTGTGGAAACGTCTTGTTCCAGGCATTCATTTATGCTCTGAAATCGTTCCCCCTGGGAACACAGGCGTTTCTCTGTGCGACTGAATTAGCAGACAAGTCGCTGGTAAGCGGCTGGTAAGTGGCTGGCAGTCGGCTGTAAGGGGAACTTTTTCATGCCCAGATCTGTAACAACGAGTGGGTTCACAAAGTGTTGTTCATGAACTCAATTTGATGTGAATGCTTAATGAGTTTTCCATAAACTAGCACAGTAAACCAGTTCAGGGCAGACGTGCAGGTCACGTCTCTCCTTCCATCCCTCACTCTCCATCCCACACCTAAAACTCCTCATGAAAGCGGAGTTTCTGCACACGAGCTGTTGCACCAGCAACAATTTAAATATGTGATCGAGTCTGCGTCTCTCTCTGAAGAATCTTGTTTGGTTCTTCCAGCACGGCAAATACTCTGTGCACCAAGTTAGTAAACTGGGCTTGGTCTTTACAGCAGGCTCACAGCCGCCATCCTACCTCTGCACAAACTGCCACAGCAGCATCAGTTTAGTGTCGGAGAACATGCAATCTTTTTTTCTCATTGGTTTATTCCATCATTAAGTTTCCCACTGTGTATCCAGATGGCTCCGACACTACTTAGAATAAAAACAGCTGGATTTTGCTTTAATATATTGGTTAAAAAATCTATGTTGAGAATGAGAAATAAATCTGTTATTCCCATATAAACACACACAAAACTAACTGAAAGTTGGTAGCTTTGGGTACCTACGTGCAGGTACCAGAAACTGGTTCTGTATCGATTCAAATGTGAATGGTACCCATCCCTACATGAGACTGGAATGATAGGAAGCTGTTCAGGATGTCACCCGAACTAAATGAGCTCTCTAGGATGACACCCAGACAAAAGCTGCTTTCCCACTGAAATTAGTGGGTCCATATGGGTTTTTTAAACCCTGGTCGACCCTCTTTAATACTGGAATTTTGATTGTTTCTATTATGTTAATCACTTTATGCTGCCTTCTGAATGAAAATTGAATGAAAAGTGATTGATCAATAAAATATGATTTATTTTGATTTGCAGGAAAACCATCACGACCTCATGATCAATATGGACACATGGACTCAGGAGAACCTTCGAGAACCATTCTCACTCAGGGTCTGGTTCCAGAACCAGACCCTGAAACTGGATTACATAAGGAGGAAGACCGATATGAACTCTGTAGGAACAGCATAGAGTTTTATACACCAGCTCAGATGGACAAAAAGAGTGGACATGTCCTGTGGACAGAAAACTACACAATTGTTTATCTATGTTCAACGTAATTTTCCAAATTGAAGGGAATTTGTATCAAAAGCAGATGTTTTGGATGCCACAGTATCCTTATCTCTCAGTGGGCATCAGGGGACCAGCTCTTTACTGTCTTAAGTCCTTTTTCTGAAAGGAGTTTCCCTGTTAAAATCAACCATTTCATCTCCTCGACTGCTGACCTGTGTGGTGCTCCTCAAGGATTAATTCTTGGCCTTCTACTGTTTTCTCTGTATTTTCTTCCACTTGGATCTATTTTTGAAAGGCCAGTTTTTCCCTGTATACTTCAACCTGTTCTCCACTGTCTCTCTAACATCAGCACATAGCAGCTTGCTGAGTTAGCACAATTCACCATGTCTTTTCCATCCCCTCAAGGTGCTTTGCTTAAATGTTTAAAGACCCACTCTGATAAAAATCATGTTTTTCATGTTGTTTACATGTTCTTGAGACTCCGCCCACAACTCAGAGGAAATATGCTAATGAGCTACTGGTGTCCTGGAAAATGGCACATGTGTTATTTTGTCTTAAAACTCTATAATCACAATTTAAAGACCAGTGAGAAGGATTTAAAGTAACTAAAAGAAGGATTGGAGTGGGTCTTTAAAACCTCTTGTCTCAGGATGCCTCCACTGATGAAGGTAGAGTGAATTTCTCTCACTGAGCTGTTAATAAGTGACCTCTTCCATTATGCTATAGCATTGATAAAATGGTCATATTGTTACACTACATTTTACTACACATTTGTAAATTTTGAATATGGGGCTCTCCTAATACCTATGCGACACACTTTTTACTTGAAAAATATGATGTATATGTGATAGGGGTGGGGAACCCCAAATACACGGAGTCCCAGGGGAGCACTCTATTTAAATAAATATTCAATGTAAGACTGATTAAAAGAATAATGAGGTTTATTACAGGCTGAAGTAAAAGACTATTAAAAATGTTCCTAGTCCAGGGCTAGGGAGAAATCCTGGTCAAGCCAGACAGCAACCAGTTAGAACTGCAGTACGGCCTCCACAGGGGCTCCTCCTCCTCCTCCGTCAGTCCTCTTCTCCGAAACTTGGCCTGGGGGATGGAGGCAACCTGGATGAGGGACAGGCCGTGTAATTCCACAAACCGGTGACTGGTGAAGACACTGGATGCTGCAGGAGTTGGTCAGGACAGGGCCACCGCTATCTTGTCACGCGTTACAGCAACAGATAAAAAACTAACGAGCTAAAACCATGCAATCGGGCCCTGTTGCAACCACTCCAGCAACAACAACAAAAAGGCACTTAGCTGAGGGAGGGGGGTTGGCTCACGCTCCCCCTCCACCACTCCCAAGGCGCATCCAGTCACCGGCCACTTCTCGCTGTCTGCGCTCCAGTCCAGTCAGACGTCCTCTGTGTGTTCCCCACACCTGGTCTGCTGTCCACCAACCCAGGAGCCGCTCTCTGTCTGCTCCTGTTCCTTGCTTCTCAGGACCTGCCACCATGCCATCTCAACACTCACACCAGCATCTACTTATCCCTAATCCCGGGGGCGGGGTTGCAATCAGGCACACATGCCACCCAGGCACTCACCCTCTCTCAATCACACAAGATCACTCTGTGACACCCCCCCTTGACTGATATGTTCTAGTCCCTAGAACACCACATCATAAAGTCCTAGTCCATGTACCTCTGGGGCCGCACCCCCATGTTGGTCCTTTGGAACCTCCTTGGCTCAGGTACGGGTGCCGGCTCATCTAGGGCACCCTCTTCTACAGGTACCCAGAGTCCCCACATAGGCAGAGGTGGGCTGTCTGAATTTTCAATAGGATCAGACCTCGGGAGCACATAGTGGAGACAAGGTCGAAGGTTGTTACGATGGATGGTACGTTCCGGTCCATCCTTTCCCTCTGGGCGTACTTTATATACAGGACGGTCTGGGTGAAACCTGTCAACAATCACATAAGGACACTTTTCCCAGCGATCACCAAGCTTACCAGCCTGTCGCCTCCTGTGGTCCCACACTAGAACCCGTTCTCCAGGCAGAAGCGGGGCGTCTTTGGCTGTGCGGTCATATAGTCTCTTGTTTTTTTCGCCCACTTTATGAAGGTTGTCAGATGCCCTTTTGTATGCATAAGTGAGTTGTTCTTGGTGCTTGATCACCCACATGCCACCCAGGCACTCACCCTCTCTCAATCACACAAGATCACTCTGTGACATATAGACTTCACTGCACTTTCATGATGGTAGATGCTTCTTCCAGTGGTGCCATCCTTGGCCTCAACATTAGCACAAATTCAGTCTGCACCACTTCTCAGCACAAGGTAGCTCACAACTACAACAACAACTAATTATAACTGATGACCCTGTGAAGCACCCTGAGCAAATTTTTAAAGTATGATTAATTTAGTTACTGTGCATATTTGTAAAGTCTATTTTATATTTGTAATATATCATTTTACAGTTACTTTTACACCTTTTTTTTAAAAAAAAAAAACAAACACTATTGTTTTTTTATGGGATGATGGTTTCTTTTCTTTTTCATTGTTTTTACAAATAATCACATGTAAATACTGTATGTACAGTACATGCAACATAAAGTATGTGAGGAATATTTGCACTGCCAAAGACATTTTTGTTGATATGAAGTTTGTGTAAACTTAAACAGTGTGTCTGTACTGTGGTTTCTGTAGGTTTTGGAGTGGTGAGGTATAGGTTATGGCAAAATTACCCAGCCTTTTGACTGGAATCATTCAGACACTGACTTGGTTGAACATCCACCTTCATGTATATTAAACTGCCATGTTTGTGTAAGCTATAGACACATAGCCAACTGTGGGCAGGATCTATCAAAGATCTGCGTGTATAAAAATGTGAGCTATCTCACTGCACACGCAAAAAAAATGTACAAACTGATCTATTAACAGCACGCTAAAAGGGTTTGGTCTTTAAAATATTCTAAATAGAGCGTCTTATCCATTTGGTACTTTTTCTGCAATGAATATGCAATATGGGGCGTTTGCATTCAAAAGTGCGTGAAATTGGAGGAGAAAATGTAAATACATTAATTTCGCACTGGCAAGGCGATTTATTAACCGTGAGATGCATTGCCGTGCTGATTTTTTGCGTCTATTTCAGTACGTCTGAAAAGCAGGAGCAAACTTGCAGCTTTGTGCACAAAAGGCTGCAACTTCTGAGAGGGACAATCCTGGACACACACAAATCTGATTCAAAATCATTTTTCATGAGCAGTGGGGGCAGTGTATTTTGTTCTCATTGCTAATTCAATAAAAATTAATACAGCAAACCATTTAACACAGGTGCAAAATATTCTGGATAAATGAAAGTTTGCAGCCACTGTGCAGCTTAATGAGAACTAAAGCTGCATTAATTGTGTCTTTTTATTTCCCCTTTTTGCCAATGTCATGTTTCACTTGGATTTTAGCACCTGGACAGGATCATAGAATCACCTGGCAGCGCGAGCTCTGAAGCCGTTGGCATTGTGCCAAAGTTTGCTCCAATAGAGACTAGGGCTGGACGATTATGGAAAAAATTATAATCACGATTATTTTGACTGATATTAAAATCACGATTAATACACACGATTATTCATTGATTTTATAAAAAGTGTTTATTGAACCACCAAAACTCAACTTCAAATGTAACTTTGAAAAAAATTAAACCGGAAATAAATTAGAAACAAGTAAAGGAGTAAAATAAGAATATTATTTAAGATAATAATATTAATAAAAATGAATACCCATACCCAGTCTACATGCGTTCCTGTTCTATACTCCCTGCAGTTTGCTTCCTATAACTCTACCAGTCTGCTCACTTAAGGATTAATCGTTTTTCTTCGATTACAGTGTTTTTATGATTGTGAAAAGGCAAAATTGAAATCACGATTAAATTTCGATTAATTGTCCAGCCCTAATAGAGACTATGTCGGAGCTGCAGACACTTTCATTTATTTAACAACTCCTGATCCATGTTCTCATAAATTGGCCACTTTTGAGGCTTTGCACAGATACTTGTATTATTTTTTATATTTCTCATAATTGTTTTAAATGATTTTAGTTTATTCTGTCCTCCTAATATCTCCATCCTCATCAGGCATCATATTTCCTTCTGCGCCGTTGTCTGTCGCAATTTGCCGTGCTGCAAACCTCGAAACATGCAAAAACTAATTTATATAGGAGTGTTTCCAACAAGTTTGCACCCGCTGTCATTTGTGCCTTCATTCTTGGTAAACCACTCACAAACCGTGGTTCAGCCCAGATTGTGTGGGCAAATTACTGCACGCAAATTTGGCTCTTAATAAATCTGGCCCTGCGTCACTATACAAATCTACGGGGTTCCTGTGGACCATGTTCCACCATGGACTCAACAAAGTAGGAAAATAGTTTGCTAGTTATAATATTAGGCCATTTCATCATATTATCCTCCCTATCCTCCATAGTTTTTTTCTAATAAAACACCTTCTGTTATAACAAATAAATAAGAATATTACCATTTATACTAGGCTACAACCTACCCCTTGGCATGGTCATGTGTTCCAGTGCACTGCAGGTTCAGTCTGAAGATGGATGACATTTTTTTTTTTTTTAATCAGACAACATCGACAAAGTTGATTTAATTTGCCTTTAACTGCATTTATTGACCTGCATATCCTTTATTTCTGGTCTATTCTTCATGCTTTCATGGGGCAATTCCGCCTAATTTAGTCTACATAATCATTCCTTGACTGATTGTTCAGTTTTTCTCCATATGTAACCGGGCCCTTAGATTTTTCCTCCATCTACTTAATTTTCTTTTTAAGTCGTCACACTTTCACTGCCATGTCTGCACGTATGACGGCTGCCATCGCATAACATTGTTTCCCGAGCTTTATCTACTGTAAATTAATAGCCCACTAATTTGAGCAGGTACAAAGACAACCTGAGCATATTCAGAAAAGTTTTTCTTTGAAAGAAAAAAATTGAACCGTACGGAATCTTTTCATCCTTTTCCAACCTTATTAGTTTTTTCAGCTTTCAGTGGAAAATGCTTATGTACCGGTATTCTCTCGTAATGGGCCCAGAGTGCAAGTGGGTGGTCCCAGGCCCAGTAGGCCCACCCATAACACCGCGGCTGGCTGAAACCCAAACTGATGCAGGGAGGAGATTTTATCTGTGGACAGAAACTCTAAAATGAATCACTCAACAGCAAAAAACAACACACTTGTTAATTATTACATAAAGTTCAAAGCTGTTGTAAAGTGATGCTCCCTGTGTCTGTTATCATGTTTTATGTGTCTCACATGTTCTCCATCAGTCACGGATCACAGCACAAAGGAAACTATAAAAAGAATAAGATGCAGTTACAAACTAATTACAGATTACCTCTCTTTTTTCTCCCCTCCTCCCAGCCCTCCTACCTTTCCATAATCTCCCTCGATCCTCCCTGCAGCTACTGTAACTCCCCCACTTATACCAGTCAGCTCCAGAGCTTCCTCATATTCTCAATCCACAACAGAAAACGCCAGCCAGGGATGTTACTCCAGATTGATGGTAGATGTCACGCTCACCAACTTAGCTGCAGCACAGAACAAAACGTTGTTTACTTTGGGTCAATAATTGAACAAATTCTGTGAGATTACCACAGACACTTCACCCCAGGAGGCCAGCACACACATTTCTGTTATCCTGCACTGTAAAATATAACTGGTTGGCTTTTCTGAAAAAAAAAAAATAAAAAAAAAAATCATCTGCAAACTTGTTGCCTCTAAATGATGAAGTTTTCGGTTTAAATAAGTGTAAGGATGTGAGTCTGTAGAAGATGACTGAAGCTGATAAAAATGAGTTTGCTGAAAGACACAATTCCACATAAATTAGAAACATCATGAAATCTTGTTTTCATTTCCATCTTACATGATGGTTTCTCGTCCAGATTCCTTAAAGTCAGTGATGAAGAGCAGATAGCTAATTTAGAGTAAATACCTAAGCAACAAGATATTTGTGTGGATGAGGTTAGGGATGTCCCGATCCGATCACATGATCGGAAATCGGGCCCAATCACATGGTTTCAGACTTGACTAGAATCAGCTGTTAATCCCGATCAGGGATTGGATAAATGTTTCCTTTACATTGACACGTCAGCGATGGGCTGCCACAGCTTAGGGCAGGAATTTCACAGCTGCCACAACGGCCATGGCTGACGTTGCCTTTCTCTTTGGCCGGAGACTCTTTTTCCTCTGCATGATTTTCCTGTCAGTTACGGTTTTATGACCAGCGGTAGGTTTGATTCTGCCTCATATGAACTGCCAGAGTCCCGCATGCAGCACAATGCTGTATGATGCAGCATCACCGGGCAGTACAGGACTTGAATGTAATGCAGAAGCTTATGAATCCAGACGTTGAAGTGAAGGCGGCTGTAGTGCTGAACTGAGCCGAGTTCAGAAAATTTGCATCACTGCCTGTCAAAGCATATGACAATAAACTCATCTTAAAGGAATAGTTCACCCACAGAATGATTTAACTTTATTTTCCACTTACCCTCATGGTGAACAAGGCTCTGGAACCCTTTTTTAATATGTCAAATGCAGCCGGCGATCAGGACGCTTTCTATTTTTCCCCCAACTTTCATATATTGGAGTTCGTTGGGACCCAAGCCAAAACCATCCATAAAAGTCCACAAAAACTTGTCAATATTCCTCCATACTGCTCGTCCAATGTAATCCAAGTGTCCTGAGTGGGTAGCGTCCAGAATTTACTCGAAACAACGTCGAGTGATTTATGGATCTCGTTAAATACGAAACAGCTCAAGTAACGTACAAAGCCAGGAACAATATGCTACCAAGAAACATCCTGAGTAAATTCACTGCAAGAGGAGGGGGCTATAATCTAAGGGGAGAGCTTAATTTAAAAAAACATAAAATAAGAACAACAATGAAGCGCATGTGCATATCAAGCTGTGGGTTGACTTTGTGGAACAGTTTGGAAGAGGAGTTAAAACAGAGCAGAAGCATGAACATGTTTAAAAAGAGGTATAAGAAATTACTTATTGATGGGTATATGGAGGAGGAGGAATAAAAAAAGAGATATGAATACTATACACAACTTTATATGGGAAACTCAGATAGTCTCTCTCTCTCTCTCTCTCTCTCTCTCTCTCTATATATATATATATATATATATATATATATGAAGGTAGTATTTATTGATAAATTACATGTTTATTTAACTTAGATAAGTAGATGTAGTATATAGTTTTGTGTGTGTGTGTATGCATGTATGTGTGTATATGTGTGTATGTATGTGTGTGTTTGCATGTATGTGTATATATATATATATATATGGATATGTACGTGCATATATATTGTTTTTTGCTTTCTATTTATAGAATTATGTAATGTGATTGTTATAAATTGATATACAGTATAAAACGTCACATGTAGGAAGGGGTGGGAATTCCTAAAAAGTTTATACTTCTTCCCACTCCTTTTTCGAACTTGATTTGATTTTAAATCAGTATTATGTTTCTTGAGAGTTTTTTAAATTGTTTTCTTTTGTCTTGATTTATAATTTTTCTTTTTTCTTTTCATTTGTTCATTGTTCGAAATAAATTTTCACTCATTCATTCATTTAGTACATTTTTAGAGCCTAAACAGTCCTATATCCTTTTTCCTGCAAGCGCGCCGAAGTGCGTTCGCGACATTATGGAAGCCTCGGTGTTCAGAGCCTACTCTGCCGATAATGCAAGCGTAGAAGAAGAAATTTGCTGTTTACATTGTGGCAAGAGCGACAGAGCTGCAGACAAAGTGGGACAAACACAGGAGGGGTTGGATATTGATTTAAAACAAAGAAAGAAAGAAAAAGAACACGCGATCTCGTCTGTCGAGGCTTCCGTAGTTTCGTGAACGTGCATCGGCGTGCTTGCTGGACATGCGATGTAGTATTGTTTAGGCTCTAAAAATATACTAAATAACCAGGTTTCAAATAATTCTGGATGCTACCCACTTAGGACACTTGGATTACATCGGACGAGCAGTATGGAGGAATATTGACAAGTTTTTGTGGACTTTTATGGACCTTTTTGGCTTGGGTCCCAGCGAACTCCATTGTATGAAAGTTGGGGGAAAAATAGAAACCTTCCTGATCTCCGGCTGCATTTGACATATTAAAAAAGTGTTCCAGAGTCTTACCCTTGCATGAGGGTAAGTGGAAAATAAAGTTAAATCATTCTGTGGGTGAACTATTCCTTTAACGTGTAACACACTGTTTGTATTTGGCAACGCAACATGACAATGCACTAGTTTAACATTACTGGTGCAGCACGTGCACCAGTGCAGGTTTGACGGGGCTGCTGCTGAGTGACGTAACCTGTGACTGAGTGAAAGAAAAAAAGAAAAGAATGCTGTTTAAACTTTGTTTTCCATTACGTAACTGGGTAAAATCAAAGCACACATTACATTATCTGTTGTTTCATAGTTTATTTAAACTCTACTGTGTTGGTTTTATTTGCTGTCCATCAGATAAAGAACGTTTCCGTGATTCAGAGACATGGGGAAATAACCCAATAGTTTATTTAGTGATTTCCACATACATTCATAAATGATCAATTCCTCATTCATTTGGTGTTAGTTGGTGTACAAATGTAGGCTAAATATCTTATTTGGAAATGTGATAGGAAAAATGTAATTGATTTGAGGAGGTGTCATAATAAAGTAACATAAGAATAAATAAAAGGAAAAAAATATAACAAATATGATGCTTCCTGACTCCCCCATTCCACCTTCAAGCTATGATTTAAATTAGGATTCAGAATCAGATTTACTCGTCAACCACCATATGTTGATGACCCCCCCTCCGACCAGTGGTGTCACCACAGCTACAGCATGCTGTAGGGAAACACTGTGTCTGTCTTTTTCTCTTCAATTTTTATTTTTTTATAGAAGTGTCAGATCGGGACTCGGTATTGGCCGATCCTCAAAATCAATCAGAATCAAGGGGGATCTGACATACTGTACCTTTAAAGGCACAGTATGTAAGAATTACTGACATCTAGTGGTGAAGATGGGTATTGCAAGAGAAGATGTTTTCTTTCAATTGACTTCATAATCTAAGCACTGTAGTCAATGTATGGTGGCTGTTAGTGGCCAAAATTCTCCCAGACATAGATGTTTTCATCTGTGAGTGGATCCAGTGGTCTCAGGTGTAGCTATGACTGGACGATGAGTAACTACTTTTAATGTCTTTTAAGGCATTACTGATCCCAAACAGTATCTAACTCCCATTTAACAAAGCTGCTACAGCAGTTTTAAAGTTCAGAGGGTTCTCACTTCACATGCATCGTTTTGTCCATTCAAGGATACTGTAGTAAAAAATGGTGGAGCAAATATGGCAGCCTCCATATGTGCACCCCCCAGCAAGTAGATTTAAATGATTCATTCTAAGAAAATAAACATATAACAGCTATTCTAGTGCAGCGATTATACATCAATAGAAACACAGTTTTGAATTATATATCACATTTTTCTGCCACTGACCTTTGATTTTTTACATACTGTACCTTTAAGGTTTTGATTCTTTCTGAACAGCTGTGTCATTAAAACATAACAGAGAAACTAGAAGAAACTCAACCAGAGAAATGTTAAGACATTTTTGTTTATACTGTATGATTAGAAAATGAAAATTAGAGTCTATTTCTCCTTTTTTTAAACTTCATACTAAAATCTTAAGAAAAATTTGGTTTCATTTGAAGTATTGATCAACCACATATAGTAGGGTTACTCAATTCTGTCCAATGAGGGCTGCAATCCAGCAGGTTTTCCATCTCTCCCTTTTGTAACACGCCTGACTCAAATTAAATAGATCCAAAAGACCCTGAAATAAAAGTACTTTCAAGAAGTTCTTGGTAATTTCAACTTTTAGTTTTACAAAACTCACAAAGTCCACAAGGATTTCAAGGAAATATCGGAAAATTTTGATATGTATATTTTCCTTTTCTTTGTAACTGAGTTTGGACTTCTATTTGATTCTTAGCAATTTCCTCAGTTTTATCTCTTTTATCTCAAAAGCAAGGGAAAACTGAACTAGAAAACATAAATGTGAATAGCAATGAACCTTTTTCCCTTCAAAGTTAATCTGACTTATTTAATATCAGTACCAGTAAGAACTAGGTTCAAGTTATATCCACTACATTTATTCTACTAAAATCAATGTTGAAATCTACAGTGTGTTTTCATGCTGGATGATAATGGGAAAATAAGAAAAATAAACCAGTTTAAATTAAAAGGAAAAAAAAATCTTGAGCAGACCTTGGAAATAACTGAGATGTAGCAGTGTGACATTGATGTCAGACATTTGTGTTTCATTTCACTGACTTATCTTCTTGTAAAAACAACTGGAACAGACTGTAAATGTTTCCATACAGCGCAGTATTGTGTGCCTACATGGGGGTGTGCTCTGTGGACAACCTTGACTGTATGCATAGTCAGTATCCACCCACAGAGTGATTGTTTAGGACTGGATCCTCCCGTCACAGATTATCTGTCCATGTTGGGCTATTGTGTTTTCTGCAAACAAATCACATCAAAAGAAACAAGTTCTTTCTTAGCTGGTGGTTTGACCGAGTGTCGGCCTTCTACTTGACTGAGGACAGAGTCAGAGAAAATCATTTTTTAAATCTGGACATTTCTTTTTTTTTTTGACATACTGGTAAGATCCCCGAGGGGGAAATTAGGGCTCTGCATTTTACCCATCTCTGTACTGTGAGTATCAGAGAGCAGTGGGCTGCTACTTAAAGCGCCCAGGGAGCAGTTGGTGGGGGTTAAGGACCTTGCTCAGGGGTCCACAGTGGTTCACCTAGGAGTCCTGTCGGGGACTCGAACCCCGGTCCTCCACGCCAAAGCCCATGACGCTACCACTAGGCTAACCACTCCCACACTAGGCCACTCCCACTCCTTCAATTCAATTCAATTCAATTCAATTCAATTCAATTCAATTCAATTCAATTCAATTCAATTCAATTCAATTCAATTCAATTCAATTCAATTCAATTCAATCACACACACAAATTCATTACATCTTCACATAAGGCTAAGAGAAATGTGTGAATCTGGACTCATAAGAAGCTATCAAAAGCTTATAGAAGGAGCCTGTAGACATAGTGAAACGTACTATGCGAGGAAGAACATTGGCTACATACAAAAACGGCACATACAGCATCCACATCCCTAACATACGACAAACAAAATACAAAACATAACGCTTTCCCTAGCAAATACATTCAGGAGCTAAATGTTTCATTGTGCATATGAATTTAGGAGTTTCGTCTTTAACATGTTTTTAAAGGTGGAGATAGGTTTCAACAATTTAAACTCATCATCGAGCTCATTCCATATCTGTGGGCCCCTGCAAGTGACACTCAGGCTGGTGCTTTTTAACCTTCTTTTTTTACCACTTATGAGATGTTTACTCCTGGTATCATGAGTATGCAGGGGACCACAGACTGAAATGAGCTCGGACAACCTGGTATTATTCATGTTGACAGTTTGGTACATCATACATGCATTCTGATATATATTCAACTCCGTGAGTCGAAGAAGTCTAAGACAATAAAAGAGTGGATATGAGGAGGCATTAAAACCAGACCATTACACAGCTCGTAGTATTTTCTTTTGCGAACTTTCCAATTTCCTAAAATAACTGGGGAAGGTATTACACCAAATCCTTCTTTCTGGGTGGTTTTTGCTGAAAGGGAGCAGCTCATAAAAAGGACTGTAAACCCAAATATTCTAAATTTCAGAACGCAAAGTGATTTTATAGCCATGCTTGTTTAATTCTCCTTTTCTAATTATTTCTGTTCACAACATAATTATTCATGATTATTTCTGTCCTAACTGTAAAGTTGCAGCAAATGCAGTTGAAACTTCAGGCTCGTTAAATCTGATAACAGGAAACCACTTGTGTGATCAGCCTGTTGCAAAATAGAAAACACAGATTTTTGTTGCTCAGGCCATGGAAACAAAAGGTGCAGTGCTCTCAAGTACAGATGCACTCTGCTTGTCAGAGGATTAGAGCCGCTGACCTCTAACCTTTAGGTTGCAGTTGCCCTCAGAGCATGTGTGTGCACGTTGCGGCTGAGCCCTGCTGTCCAAGGTCCATACTAACTGGCGGTCTTCATTACAAAGACAGCAACCGACATTTGTTTCTGATCTTAGCTCCTAAATTAACAGAATTCCTTCTCGGGATTGTTGCACATTACTGTTGGCGGAGGCAGACTCTGAGACTGAAGCTGGTCTCTGTCAATAAAAAGTAGAGGAAGTTGGCCGGGGGGCTGGGGTGGGCTATCTTTGCAGGGTTGACCTGGGTAACCTCGGTGACCCCTAGGCCCATGTCCCCTTAATAAGTCCTGCCCTCCCCAGTGGTAACAGAATGGTCAAACATTATGTCAAGGGTAATTAAGGTCCAAATGCTCCTGACCCTGATATAATCCCCTTTGAAAGGATCTCCAACTGTTTGCTGTGATTAACAAGGACTGCTGCGCCGGGGAGGATCTGCTGGTGGTGGAAAGGCTTTATTGGGCCTTATTTTTATCACCACATAAAACAGCTTCCAAGAGCTCCAAAAAAATCTCCACAAGACCACGAGACAACAAGTCAGTGCTTTGAGCTCTTATTGAACATTAGCAACCAATTGGCCAGCTGGTTTCAAACTCTGAAAGTTAGAAAGGATTCCCTAAAATCCAAGGATCAGGCAGCCTGTTTCCTCGGACTATAGAGGAGATTTTACACATTAAACCAAAGATTATTCTCTATATTTCATATCAAAACTCCATTTTTTCTTTTAGATTTTTGCTTTTTGTTATGTAAACCTGTAGAAGCTAAATCCTTTTAATCTTTGTCAGGATCCAGACATTATATTCCAGGACAGCCTCATTTGTCAGACTATGAGGGTAAAATGATGTAAAATAAATTTATCAATAGATATAGCACCATAGAGACCAACCAAAACATGAAAAGAGAATTTAGTACTAACAGAACTTTGTAGAAATAACACAGAGATCAACAGTGACCAAGCCTTTTCTCATCTCCATATCATTCTTTAAAGTTTTGGCTTTCAGGAGAAAAAATATTTGCATTGAAACAAACACACAACAGAAACTATTTATTTTGTATTTTTCCCTGTTTCCATTTATTTATGCAACTAAATACTTACTATCCTCACAAAAAACAACTCCAAATCAGCTGCTTTTGGTGCCACTGTCCATCAAAAAGGTCTCTTTGGCTTTATTCCAGCCATAGACGACCTTTAGTTTTCTTCTTTGGCTGATCCTGATTGGACAATACCATCAATTTAAGCTCTTTTATTGGTGGACAGTTTGACAGAAAGTGACTTCATCATCATGTCCAGGTCTAAATAGAGGTCTCTTAGCAACATAGTAGTGATCTTTTTTTATGACGAAACGTGATAAATAATGGTGTTATCATGGATCATTGTGGATTTACTATACAGAGTCTCTGAATAAACACTACATTTAGTGGCTGGATTGTAAACCTCCTGGATGGGATATAAATGCTGGAAAACTTCTGTAGATCACCTAAATGGTAAACTATCCATCACAATTTACTCCACAGACTTATACACTATTTTTCCTGAGACACTGATAATGAAATAAGTCACAGTGTTTGGGGAGATCAAGCAGAGTTTTTAGGATTAATTTACAACAAGTAATTTAAAATATGACAACACAACTGATAATCATGGTCCTGTAAAATCCAGAATTTGAGACAAAAATAGAATTTAAGAAAAGCAGGGATGGTAATACCTCACCTACCATCAGGTTTTAACCATGTTTGACCTGTTGTGAGCCCCCTGCGCTGCACACAATTCCAAGTCCCTGACAAACAGACCCCACGCCCCCCACCCCTCTTGTTTACTTGCAAACATTGACCACACGCACACACCATCATCCTCACTTGGATTCCGAAATGACAGACTGTCCTTGCCATGTCCACTAACGGTCACTTTAATGCGCTGGAGGTCACCGGATTAGTCTCGGGGGGTCATCTTCACAGGGCTGGACTTTTTAGTATGATTCTTACAAAAGGGTCAGTGTGTGAGGGCGGGAGAGGTGCTGGATGATGAGACACCGCCCCCCCCAAACACACACTGAGGCCTCAGTGTATTTCTTCTCCACCCCTTTCCCCACAACTATAACCATCTAACACCCACCCCCCTCCTCAGGACCCGCCTCTCTGTGAGGGCAGCAGCACCCCATCCATTCTTTATCTCTTGGGGCAGCGCAAGTCATGCAGAACTCACGAGAGCAACATGCTGAGTGTGAGCTCATCGGATTAGGCTTCCAGATAGGGGCAGGGAGCCTCCGAGGAGCGCCGCCGTGGCTTCTTCCTCTGCCTTTCATTCACAGCCAACGTTTCCACAAACACAGAAGATAAATCAGCTCAAACTCATCCAGCCGCGGGACTGGTTGACGGACAGGGCATGCCACCAAACTCTCCACTCCGCCTTCATCCCTTCCAGGGGTTTATCATTCTTTGCGGTTTCTAAGATAACACAATCTCCTCAGGAAAAAAGTAAACAAAGTGGTCCCATATGAAAGTTCCTTCTGTCAAACCAAAGCCTTTACCGAGGGATGATCCACATCACAAAACTAATTTGTGGCGATACATCCAAATGGAAGAGGTAAGATGAAATATCAAAGAGCAAGAAAGCATGTTAGAATGGGTCATGGGTGAGAGCGGGAGCAGATATTGGTACAGATCACAGATCAAAGATAAAATCTGTGGGTGAATTATCCCTTCTTCAGTTACATCAGATCTGGAGATGCTCTCCATGCTTTGTTAGATGTTGAACAATCTGACTGTTACAGCTTTGATGGGAGCAGCGTTCTGGGATGAATGGGCTGAAGATCAACCTTTTGAAGTGAAATTAAAAAGAAAGGAAAAGAGGCCAATGTCTGGCTTTGTGCAAAAGGTTTGAGGAGGAGAAGAAGAAATAAACATGACTGCAAACGGATGATTGCGTTGATCTTACTCCCAAACTAACAGTCATATTTAAAAAGATTCATAAACATGTCTGGCTACATGTCCAGATTAGCTTCTGCCAGCATCTACAAATGGCCCACCTTTAACCAACATATGGCGTTGTTAAACCAATCAGGGGCCAGTCAAGGACCAGTCAAGGGCTAGTCGTGGCCATTCAGGGGCCAGTAAAGGACTAGTCATGGACCAGTCAGGGGTCAGGCAGAGGCTAGACAGGACCAGTCAGGGATGATTTAGGGGCCAGTCAAGGACAAGTCAGGGGCCAGCCAGAGGCTAGTCGGGGCCAGTAAGGGCCATTCCAGTGCCATTTATGTACCAGACAGAGACCAGTAGGGGGCCAGTGAAAGACAAGTTGGGTCATTTAAGGATCAGTCAGAAGTTAGTCTTGGCCAGTCAAAGACCAGTCAAGGATGAATCAGGGCCAGCCAGGGGCCTGTCAGAGATCAGTTGGGGCCAGGGGACCAACCAGGGGCCAGTCAGAATCAGACAAGGACCAGTAAGGAATCAGTCTGAGCCAGCCAGGGACCTGTAAAGGACCTGTCAAGGACGAAGCCAGGGACCAGTCAAGGACTAGTCAAAAGTCAGTCAGGGACCAGTCAAGGACTAGTCAAAGGCCAGTTAAGGGCCAGTCATGACCAGCCAAGGCACCAGTCAGTAAAAGTTGAGGCCAAGTCTGGGATCAGTCTGAGCCAACCAGGGATCCGTAGGGACCTGTCAAGGACAAGTCAGGGAACAGTCAAAGGACTAGTCAAAGGCCAGTCACGGACTAGTCAAGGACTAGTCAAGGGCCAATTAGAGACCAGTCATGACCAGCCAAGCGCAGTCAAGTACAAGTCAGAGACCAGTCAGGTCAGGGTGTAATCAAGGGTCAGTAAGGTGCCAGTTGGTGACATATATACATGTAGCAGGTGTAAATCATGCTGATCATTTTCAGTTTTGCAGGCAGGAGCAGTAAAGCAGGACTCCTTGATTTTCTTTGATTTTCAGCCATGCAGGAGTTTGTTGGGTCGTGGGTGCTGAAGAGTGAGAAGATGATGACCATGGCTTTATTGCTTGGGGGATGGTCAGACATTAGTCTGTGAGTTGTGACCTCTGTTCCCAGGAAATGTCGTTTATGTATCCCTTTGTAAAATCTCCCTGGCAGGGTTGCTGCTGCCGGATGAGAAAAGCTCAGGCTGCATGTCTGCAACCAGAGGTGGGTGGTAATGATTTACATTTACTCCACTAAGTTTACTTGAGCTTTTTGAACAAAGGAGTTTTTACGAAAAGAGTAGTTTCTGCAGACCCATACTTTTTACTTGAATAATTTGTAAAGAAAAAAGCTTCTTTTTCTGTGATGCATCATGCACTTGCCTTTTTATGTTATTCTTTTATTCATCAGGTGATCTATTAGTTGTATTTTTTATCTTTTCCAGTTAAACCAACCCAGACGTAGCCATGCAGTCACATGACCTCACACAACCATGAAAGTATTCTGATTGCTGCAGCTTCCTGTCTGTGTGACGTCAGCTGAGCTGGCAGAAAGTCAGCAATAGCTAAAGGACCAACAGAGTTATATCCAGAAATGAAGAAATGTTTCCCCAAGCATCCCTAGAAACGCTGTTAACGCTGCAGCTGAAGCTGTCCTGAAGAAGATGCGTGAGGGAAACATATCGGCCCCTATCCCACAAACCTACTGTTTGGAGAGAGTCCCATGTGTAAAATAACGTGAAGCAGTCCGAAAATAATCCTGTGGCATTAAAAATAGACAGACAGATGAACAGTTTCTTCCCAACTCCTGCATCGGTTATGAACATAATTTGGTCCATTTTTAAGAATTTGTTCATCCATCCTTATGCAAATAATGGAGCAATGCCATCAGAAACCGGTGGAGTCCAATGCTGAGCTGTAAAGCTGACATGTGGCCAACAAAGAGAAAAAACAGAAGAAGAAGAGGAACAGCAGGACAAAAATGGGACCGGGCCCAAAGAAGCCTAAGACAACAACATAGAGATACAGTATGTAACCTAAATGATATTCAGTTTTCTGGTGGTAATGTTGAAAAAAGCGTCTTGTTGCTGGGAGTTTTATCAATGGGGTTTTATTAGTGCTGATGTCTGAAGTGAAGGCCCAGCTGTGGAGCTCATGGTTCGCCACTGGTAAGAACAAACTTCTTCTTCTACGTTTGCATTATCAGCAGAGTAGATGCTGAACACCGCAGCTTCAGTAGTGTCGTGGGAAGGTTATCAAAAATTAGCATGCCCTGGCAACATTTCTTTCTCATGATGATGACTATTTTTAATGGCAGACCAGTTTCAGGTTCACACAGCAGAAATCAGACGGATTGTTTCTAAAATCGTAGCAGTTGGTCAAGTCTAAAAAAAGAAGAGCCTTCGTGACCCCCAGAAAAGGACAAAGGTAATCACACTTTCGATGAAGATGGTGATTTTCAGCATGATGGAGAGGGGTGTCTCACAGCAGTCTATGAAGTCAGCTGTTGATCAGACATGATTTTCTTCTTCCAATCCCACAGCTTAACTCAGGAAAATGCTCTTCATCTGCACCAGCTGTCAGACAGGAAATCATTCTCCACCGATCACATATAAAAACTAATCAGCATCACATAATGAGGTCAGAGGTGAGTAGTGGGTCGACCTCCAACCCTCCAAACAAGCGCTTCTGTTTGAGTCCATCTTGAAGAATGTTTTACTTCTTCTCTGTGCTTTATCACAGAATGATAAAACCATCACGATGAAGCATCAAAATGAAGCCTCAGATACATCCATGTTACCATGACAACACATCCTGACATCAACAGCTGAGAAATCTGCACTGTTAAAAGTAGTGAACTCACAACTCTGCAGTATGACATGACACCCGTCCGAGTTTCTGCAGAACCAGGACCTCTTTTTAAGGTCACAACAGTGAAAAGGTTACAATGTTCAACTAATACGGCTCCTTTTCACATATCCCCTTTCATTTACCACGCCCAGCAGTCGCTCTACAGACTGAGCGTTGTGTATCCATGGCAACCAGACAGAAGTAGACACGTCCCCATGTAAAGCGTGGTTGTGTTGTAAACAAAACACACGTGAATGGAGTGTTTTGAAGACGAGACACAGTTGCATGTGGAAAACAATGTTATCATGTAATGGAGGATTTCCAGACAAACCAGAGCAAGACGCAAATTGATTCTGTTGAACTGCAGAAGTCCGACCATACACAGATATTATTGGCAAACAGCCAGGTACCAGTGTTAAACATGAGCATTAACGCTTAGCCTGCTAGCCCTTCTTGGAAATTTGTCCAGTGTTTGTGAACGCCCCGTTTATCTTAACATTTGACATACATTAGTAGCTAAGCGAACACAAGATGATACTAAACGTTACAGTTAGGCCGTGTAACTCTGTTATTTGTAATAACACTGTCAATAAGAAGGATATTCCTATA
>JALJCO010011704.1:0-14881 GCA_023101725.1 Atherinomorus stipes
ATCATCTTAATGATTGAAAAACAGCACACTTTGAGGACTGCAGCAACATCTTGGACAGACTAGTGGTTTGAGTGAGAAGTGAACCATCTGACAACACAGAGAGACCTTCACTTAACAGGGAAGGAGGACTGAGACATCAACTTTAACAGCTCCCTTCAGCTCCCACGGCCCACTTAGGTCCCAGTAAGAGCTATGGAAAGTGGTCACTCAGACGAGACCTCGGGTGAGTCATGACTCTTAACGACGGATGTCTGAAACATGCTATAAAACATCGGTAGTTTCAGAGGTAACTAGGTGAAATCCTCCTTGTATCGCCATCAGAGCTGAAGAGGGTCTTCTGGATGAGAAAAACTAAGCCCAGCCCAGTTAACCTGACTTAGCTACATCGGATACCATGACCGGGATGAACGAGCCTTTACAGTGTGCTCAAAGCTTTATGACTTACCCCAAACTCTCCTGTTTCCTGGTTGGTCATCGTCCACAGGTCAACATCTATATTTCTGGCATTTTTGTCATCTGTGGAAAAAAAGTCCTGTCACCCCTGAAAACATAGAAATACACACATTCAGCTTATGATCATCCCTTCTCCTTTATGGTCATTATAAATCAACATGTATGAACACATATCAGGTAAAGTAGGAACAGAATTTGAAAATGTAAACAGGTTAAACTTAGATAAAGGACGCAATGTAAAAATAATGTTTGTAGAGATGCATGATATTATCGGGTTGATAGTGATGTTGGCCGATAAAAGTGAATATCGATATCGGCCGACATCAGCCCCGATATAATTAACTAATTGCAGGTGCTGTTTGGTAACCAACCCAACATACAGAAATGCTATTTTTTCTGTTTGTTTTTCTTTTTTTCTTTCTTTTTTTAATCCATGGGGCATGGGAACAACATAAGGGCCGCCCCCACCATGCAACATAATGACGTCTCCGGCAGCTACTAGATCTGCAGCAGAAGCATTTTTCTATTTTTGCACAAGGAATGAATATCACATCATTTCAGCTTTACCATCAGTATTGCTTTCAGCCAAATAAGCAGTAGAATATTGGCATATTGGCTAACGGCCAAAAATCCTATACAGTATGGTTCAACCCTGAATGTTTGTTTGGTTTGTTTTTTTGTTTGACGAATAGTAAGGGTAGTTTTGTGCCTTACTGTTATTTCAGATTTATCTTAATATAAACCTTCTTTGAATATACAGTAGTTTAATTAGCAGTGTTGACATTGAGGCTAAATCAACCAATAAATACCGTATTTTACGGCCTATAAGTAACACTGTTTTTTCATAGTTTGGCTGCTCCTGTGACCTTTAGTCCAGTGTGACTTATATATATCAAAATAAATACAGTTTAACATATTTTTAAGTGTTAATTCATATTGAGTGGCATGAGCCGAGACGTAAACATTACTGTCTACTGCAGTGGTTCCCAAACATTTTCTGTAGGGCCTCCTATACTGCTACCGCATGGACCCAAACATTTACCATGAGACGGATGAAAAAATGCACTGCATTTAGGGGGGCGCAATGCCTTTTGCTGAGTCATCGTCATTTGTTCATTAGTACTTCAAAACAATATACCAATTTTTTGTTAGAAGTGCAAAACCTATACTTTTTAGCCTGGATGGGCCCCCCTGACATTGTCCGAAGCCCCCCCCCCAGTTTGGAAACCACTGGTCTAATGTCACATGAGGGCGACATGTGAAAACCACGTATATTCTGCTCCAAGGGCAAAGATCCCAAAACAGCCTTATCGCAGCGAGAGAAGTTCATTTTAGACATCTGGCTGTACTGCCTGTGCGGTGGAACAAATCCTCAAAAAACATGCTTATCCTTCTTAATTATGATGCTTATGATCATTTACAGTCCTTAGCTTTGGAATCGGAGTGATTGGGGAATTTTTAGCGGTTACAAATAAGATATAAAAAATCTGGAAATCACCCTATTTTACATGAATAAATGTGACTTATGTACATTTTTTCCTCTACATGATGCATTTTTGACTGATGCGACTTATACTCCAGAGCGACTTATAGTGCGGAAAATACAATTTTTCTAAAGACCTTCCTCTATTCTAAAAGTTAATTTAAATCAGGCAACATCAACTCTGTCACAACATCCACAATTACAAGGTGAAGCTTTTCATCATCATCCTCCACAATGGCCTCACTTTCTTTTGGATTTTTTTCCTGTCTTTTTCATCTGAAGCAACAAAATGCCATTGTTCTGCTTTTCTCAGTATGATATGAGCACAGATCTGGAAGCCAGCAAGGCAGACATGGAAATGTGTGAAAACCCACGTCAATCACCAAATGTATCATTAAATGGAGTGCGGTGTGAAAAATGTTTAACAAGGCTAATTACAGTGTTGAACGGGGCTAATTTTAATTATCACATTTTGGTTGCAGTGGGGCTTTTCAGTAGTATTTAGATGGCGTCTCTATGGGTCTATTAGAGAGTATTGTTTCCTGCCATCTGCCTTGCTGAGGAAAAGACAAATGGTGCTTCATAATGTCCATCAGGAGATACAAGTTTAAACTGAATATAATTAAATAAAATGCACAATATAACTTATTGCTTTAGTCGGCCATTTACATCTAGTCCCAATTCCCAAAACGTGAGAATAGCTATACACTGTACAGTGGAGTGCATCCAAAATTACAACCCCAGCTCCAGAAAAGTTGGGACACTGCATAAAATATAAGTATAGGCAGAATCCAATGATTTGCAAACCTCATAAATCCAGATCTAATTCCCAGTGGAACATAAACAACAAAGCAGATGTTGACACTGAGACATTTTACCCCGTCATGGAACATATTAGCTCATATTGCATTGCAGAAATACATCTCAAAAATGTTGGAACAGGGGCAACAAAATGCTGGAAAAATTGCTGCCATAAACCGAAAAAGCTGAAGGCAAATTTGACAAATACTGAGGTTAAATGGCAACAGGGACAGGGTATAAAAGGAGCATTTCAGAGAGGAAGAGTCTCTTCACTCTCAGATGTAAACCTGGGTAGAGCTTCACTAATCTGTGACAAACTGCTTCATAAAAAATGTTGAAGAATTTCAGGAAATGGCCCGAAATGTTTAATGGCAAAGACTTTCAAGATCCCACTATCTTCACCGTATCCACCACCAAAAGATTCACAGAATCAGGAGGAAACTGTGTACAGGTGATAAGGCCAAAAGTCAACAGCTGTGATCTTCAGGCCCTCAGGCAGCACTGCATAAAAAACAA
This sequence comes from Atherinomorus stipes, assembly GCA_023101725.1. Lineage (NCBI taxonomy): Eukaryota > Metazoa > Chordata > Actinopteri > Atheriniformes > Atherinidae > Atherinomorus > Atherinomorus stipes. Next base: position 3,254 of record JALJCO010011704.1, read on the forward strand.
ACTTTTTTTTTTTTAGTGGAAATCAATGCATGGAGTCAGGAAAATTTCTAAAAATCACTCTGTGAACACAGTTCACCCTGAAATCCATCAATGCAGGTTTTCGCTTGATCATGTCAAGAAAACACCATAAACATCCAGAAACACCAGCATCTTCTCTGGTCCAAAGCTCATTTAATCTGGTCTGAGGTGCAGTGGGAAACTTTTCTGTGGTCAGATGGATGAAAATGTGAGTATCTCTCTGGAAATCATGTGTCTTGCAGAATAAAGAGGAGAGGGAGTATCCAGCTTGTTATCAGTGGACAGTTGAAAAGCTGCGTCTCTGATGGGATGGGGTTGCATGCATGGGGTTGTATCTATGGCATGGACAGCTTCCACATCTGTGAAGCTCCATCAATGCTAAAAAGCATATAGACATCCAGACAACGTCTCTTTCAGGGAAGGCCTTGCAGATTATAGCAAGACGATGCTAAACCACATACTATATCCATCACAACTGTATGACTGAGAACAAGAGAGAAGTCCCGGAGGTGAACTGGCCTGCCTGCAGTCCAGACCTTTCACCAACTGACAGATTGCAGCTGACGTCACAGACGCGTTCTCTGCACTCAAACTACCAGCCGCCGCCATATTACCGCCAGAGTACCTGCACTTCTTTGTTATGCTACAGCGACTATGCAAGCCGGCAGGGATACTGTCGTGAAAGTCATAGTATTACTAAAAAGAAAAAAAAAGTAGTGTTGCCCTCAGTAAAGGGGTAGGAACCTTTGGTTGAGGACGAATGTTTACGAGGGTGTTTTAATAAAGCACCGGGTTGACTGCACTAGTGTCATGCTCACAATCACGGAGCTGAGCTGTAATGACATAAACGCCAGCTGAACAGATACCATCCATTTATTATGCAGCTGGGAGTGACAATGAACCAGGAGACCCAGATATTTCCTTCTATGGATTAAGAAGAACATGGTCAGAGATGCTTTTGGCAATCAGCTGATCGGACGTCAACCGAAAGCTGTAAACATCGAATCGTGTGAGTTTCAGTGCAAATTAGGAGAGGTAACTTTCACTGTTGTGAATAGGGTTTGATGTCTTGTACAATTTTTTCAGAAAATCAAGTTATGAGAGCGAATCTGATGAGGCATTGTAACAAATGCGTGTGATTAGCATTTACTATGAAGCTCTTACTGTATGTAGATCTAACTGTTACGTACCGTTGGCATTTTCTTGTCCTTGAGATGCAATATTTTCAGATCAGCCCAGCCAACCGTGAAATATCCGTGCTTAAAAAAAAGCTTTCAGACCTGTGTATGAAGACGGGTTTTATATATAATGTAGATGTTGTGAAAGAAAAAGTCTGTTAGCCGGTCGAGCCATGCTAGCTGTTTGAAAACTTCTGCAGGGACTCCGTATGGATTGCATCCTACAAAATGTATTTTCCCGTTGTACCATTTCAGTTCTCTGAGGTTAAAATGATAAATATCCACAACCTTACTTTACTTCAGCCTCACTTTAGCTCTACTACAGTGTATTCTGCCCTGAGTTCAGTACTCAATGTGGCGGCAGTATGCATAGGTGACGTCACTAACAGTCAACAATAGATTATTTCCATGACAACATTGGTCTGTTAGAAAAGTTCATTCGATTGGCCGTTGATACACAGCGCAAGAGTTGAGCTATTAGCTCAACTGGTTGGGTTCCTCATGTTCAAAGGCTGCAGGTCCCCAGCCGGCCTCGGTTAGATTCCCGGCCTGGGATCCTTTTCTCTACACACTTTCATGTCAACCTACTGTGATATAAAGGCCACCAGAGCCCAAAAAATCATTAAAAAGAGTGTATAGCTGTGACTGGAACATCATCACTTCTTTAAATATACAGTTGTACTTGAAAGTTTACATCCCCTCCCATTAAAGATAAGGCTAAATTCACAATAGAAATTCAAATAACACGAAACTGAAAAAACTAATAATAAATAAAAATGTACTAAAATATAATTTAGTTAAATAAAACATTGATTTAGAATTTTTCTTTAAAAAACAAAACAAACAGATAAAACTGTCCCAGACAAATCAAAGCACCTTGCTCATGAACAGTGGGTAAAAAATACCTGTCAACAGGTGTAAAAGTCTTATTGAACATTACAGAAAACACCTGATTGCAGGAATTGCCTCAAAGTGTCGTTCAACAAAATTTTAGCTCAGAAGCCTAGTTATGCTTGTTTACTTGTAGGGATGTAACGATATGAAAACTACATGTCACAGTTATTGTGACCAAAATGATCACGGTTATCATTTTTATCAGGGTATTACAGAAATACTCCCCAACATCTTTACGAAATATCCCAGATAGGTTTAAATGTCTTCTTTGTGCTTTTTAAAGGGGGGAAATTTCAAGAGAACTGTCCATGTAGGCGACTTCGTCGCCTTCTGTCATGTTTTCATAAATGAAACATTCCAAACTGCGACTGCTGCTGCTTTTCCAGACAATGAGCAGCATCACTGGGAGTTTTTCAAAGTGCAGTAATCAGTCACGGTTTTAACGATAATTACAATTTGAAACGGTATTACTTATCGTTGGTAATTTTATCACGATTAACCATTGTACCGGTAACGGTTACTTCCCGTTTAATTTTTTTTGTTTGTTTTTAATATTTCTTTGGAGCTACAATACAAAATGAGTTTCATAATGTTCATAAAATTTTTATTAATTATTACATTTGGCAATTTCAACTGGCAGCTGATTTTTTCTGTCTTTAATAGAAGGATATGTAAGCTTTTAGAGACTATTAGATATGCTGTTTAGGCTATCTTTGTGATATGTATACTGTGCCGGTTAATAATGCGATGATTATAAATTTGAGATATACTGAGCAGCCCTAGCTGCCATTAAATTCAAAATGAGCAGATGAACAGCTAACCGGCTGCACAATCCGTATCTGCACCTCATCTCACACCTTTAATGCTTTCCTCACCACATTTTCTACCGCATCATCTGTACATCTGTACATCTGTAATGTTCAAATATCTTTTATACTTGTATTTCATGCTTGTAAATGTATACAGCAGACACCACTATATAAGAGTCGGCTGGTTAAAAATTCCTTGACGGCAAATAAAGCTGATTCTGAAAATGGGATAATAGTTTCCATGAAATGTTAAAATGCGCCAGTATGAACATCTGATGTGTTGCTCATGTTCTGTTGAGAGTAAAATATGGGTTGATGAGATCTGTAAATCATCACATTCTGTTTTGCATTTGCTGTACATTTCACACAGCATCCCAGCTTTTTAGGAATTGCGGTCGTGGTTTTGGATGCGCTCCAAAGTATGAAGCCATTCTCACAGTCATGCACTTGACTGATATTTGCTCACCCCAGAAACGGCGATTCTGGGTCCTCATTGTGATGTTAATGCCGTCGTTCTGAGCTCCGCCCTCGGCCAAAGTCTCATCCAAGGCCATGGCGTACAGTACAAAACCATCATAAAAGCAACCGGCAATGTAGTCTATCTGTAAAAACAGAAAAACGGTTTGAGTCAGCAGTTTGCACAGTTGAAGGTGAAGCCCTGTCCTCTCAACTTAATTTATATTTCATTTAATCACACATAAGAGCAACCCAGCTTCACTAAAAGACAAAACAAACATGAAACAAAGTACCAGAGAACATCAAGTGCAATAGATTGACAAAGCCTCGTCTTAAAACCTGGCAGTTCCTGTGTCCCACACACAAGCCAGCAGCTGGGTCCATTCTGGCTGGAAACATGGATGTTGTGGTGAATGATGGGGAACAAGAAGATTATTGAAATAAGATGGGGCTAAACCATAAAGGTAGGCAGCCTTCTGCCAGGTTTGGAGTAAAATTAATTGATTAAACATTTTTCAGACAATCGAACTTTTGTTAAGCTCGCATATGGAAAATTGGCAACAAATGAGGCCGTAGAGCATTAATCGTTAACATCGTTGTAAACGTTCATCATTAGCTGACAAGTCAACAGCACAGTGGGGCATGAATATGTGTACGATTTATGGTAATTATAAAAACATTCAGGAAGTTGTAAAACTTTCCAGAATTTATGTGGAGTTATAACTTACCAATGATGGCTCCAAATGAACACCATAATCCTTTTGAGCTCTGGCGTGGAGTTTCCTCTGGAATTCCTTGTATTCTGGATTATCCGGAGGACGGTACGTCATGACAAAAACAGACTGGAGGAAGCACAGATGGGGGAAAAAAGGACAATAATATGGATGATACACTGGAACACATAATGGGCAAATATCTAAATATCAATGTCCTACATTAAGTCATTTTCTTTTTTTTTTAACTTTAACTTTTTTTTTAATACATGCATGAGGGCTTGTGTCTACACAGGATTTTTCTCCAGCAGAAAAGTGCAAGCTAGACGTTGGTATGAAAAAATGAATGAAAAATACTTTTTTAATCCCACAGAGCAATCACAATATATTGCAAATACCGTGATCAGAACAGCACTAGGTTGAAAACTACCAGGTCATGTGACTTTCCTCAGAAGGAAGAAATTCAATCAATACTCAGTGCTGCTTATCTGTCTGTGTTTTTCACTCAGCTAAGGGATTGAAAAAAGTTTGTTATCTCATTTTTATTTTTAAATTTTGTTTCAGGAAACAAAACTAAAGCAAATGTTTCTTTCCCTCTTTTTCAGTTTTGGGGGATATTTAATAAATAAGTACACAGACTTGTACGGATACTGGGATGGTGGTTTCTGTTCATGATTGGCTGCTTGAGCAAAAGCTCTCGCACCAATGCCTTTATTTTCAACTTAGAGCAGCTGCACTGAGAAAAAGATGCTTGGTGCTGCCATCTTTTTAACAATGTGACCATTTACACTCTCTATTCATTGGGGACAATTTAAAAAAATCATATGAAATATAATTTAAAAAAGAAGAAAAAATCTAATAAGCAGAAAACAACATTATGTGGACACCAACCCAAACTCAGTACCGTAATGTTAGTATTAAGTGAGAAACTGCTTATTCATTCACAAGCTAACAATCTTTTAGCATCCTGACAGTCAAGGCTCGCTGTGTGGTGGTGCTTTTTGAACTATTTTCATACATTTTTCTGCAGGAATTTGATGGAAATGACACCATTCCTTTATAAAATCTCTCGTAAAGTCTATTAACCGTTGTGAAACCACCCAAATGTCTTCAACATAGCTCCTATGCTATGTTTATTTGCACTCATCTGCAGAACAATAACAGCTTTGCTGAAAAAGAACCAAGCTAAAGATGATTAAAGAAGTGATCTCAGAACAGAAGTTTCAAAACTTCAGCTGTCACTTTATAATAGTGTGTATTTATTTATATGTTTAATAGTAAAATGTAAAATAAGTCCAACTACTATAAAACAGCATGTGTGGCCATGCTGGAAATTATATTATGATGGTGTTATCTGAAGACAACAAGCTAATTGTTTTGTTATCACAAGATAAAGAAAGACTGTGCTCCTGCAATAACGATAGCAAACCCTGATGGACCAAACTGACTCCAGAGTAATTACATGTTCTGTGATAAACATCAGCAGCTACTGACTGAAGCAGGTCAGAGGGAGACGGTCAACGTAACATCTTCATTACAAGGAGAAGATGTTGTTTACACTGATAACCTCAACAAACAAGACCGCACACTTATGCTTTGACCTTGTGTACTCTGTAAAGCTGAAACCAGGAGTGATAAACTGAACCAGACACTCATTTTTAAGTTGTGGAAAAACTAGCTTTGTTTTTGAGAGTTAAGAAAACAATCTATTTGTGACTTTTCAATATGTGAAATTGGCTTCAAAAAATAAATTTCAAAGAGAAAGGCATGAAAAACAATGTAACTCACTTTTCTTTCTGTTCTAAAGTGATCTATCCTCTAAGGTGTTAGCTAATGAACTGCTATACTTCATAGCAATTCATTAGCTAACAGTGGTGTCCAGCTCCGGTTCTTGAGGGCCACAATCCTGCAGGTTTTTTAAGTATCCCCGCTCCAACAGACTTGACCCAAATAAATGAGCGATTGAGTCAGGTGTGTTGGACCAGGGACACATTGAAAATCTGTAGGACAGCTGACTTCAAGGTCAGAGACTAGGGCATGGGTCTGCAACATGTGGTTCTTGAGCTGCATGCAGCTCTTCTGTCCTGCCTCCCTGGCTCCAGAGAAAAATAAAGCGTAACTCTTTGTGGATAGATTATTTTCTGTTCATTACCAATGATGCTGGCTTATCCATGTGCTTGTTTGTACCAAGAAATCAGTAAAGAACAAAAAAATGTAACATTGAGACATCGGCTGAACAAACACAGAGGAAGCCGAACAGTACAAACATACTTAAATAAGTGGATCAAGTCCCCAAACTCTACATAGCTGCGGGGTTTGTTGCAACTCGGGAGATAGTGTGGCTATTCAGCAAATGTTTAGAAAATAAAATGAATAGTTCATTATGAGATTAGAGCATCTATTAATGGACTTGAGTGAAATGAGAGACATGTCTCTCTTTGCAAAGCCATCTCGATTCAGCAAATTGATTCAGCTCCTGCAGACTCAACAATTCATAAATGAGTTGCGTTATGTTAAGGATATTGAACAGATAGCTTGTTGTTAAGGTACAGGAACTCCAGCGGGGATGACTTGGCATTTTCTTTTGTCATGACATAAAATGCTAACAAGTCTCTTTACTGAAACTTCTTTTTAAGAATCAAATACATTATGTAACTCTAAATGATTTTTATTTGGTGGGACAGGTGGTGAATATGGCACTTTTATTAGTAAAATCAAGAAAATTTTGCTTTGTCTATTGGCACTTGGCCAATATCTTGGCCACTTTTGAAATTAGTAAAAAGATTTTTTTTGCTTGTAATACGCAAACAATACTGCCAATGGCATAAGCAACAATTTCTTGATAAGATTTCTTGAAATAAGATGCATTGCCTTAAAACAAGATCTTACAGAAACGTTTCTCTTTAAGTAATTTTGTCTTTTTTGTGTGTGATGAGATATTTTGACTAGAAATTAGAAAAATATACTTGCTAAGATTTGAGTTCTGGCAGTGTGTCCCTGATGGTTTTCTTGGAGAAAAGGAGCTTCTTTGCTTCCCTTCTTGACACAAGGCTTTCTTCCAAAAGTCTTTGCCTTACATGATAAAGCTCATTAGTATTTGTGTCATTCTCAAAATGTCTGGCCACGACTGTGTACTAGGTGTTCTTTGCTAACCCTGCCCCTAGAATCTGCAACATTTACTAATAAAAGTGCCATATTCACCACCTGTCCCACCAAATAAAACTAATTTAGTTACATAATGAAGGCCTATTTGATTCGTAAAAAGAAATTACAGTAAAAAGACTTGTTAGCATTTTATTAGCAAAAGAAAATGCCAAGTCATCCCCTTTGGAGTTCCCGTACCTTGACAACAAGCTATCTGCTCAATATCCTTAACATAACGCATTTATGAATTGTTGAGTCTGCAGTCTGCATTTGACTAGAAATGAGAAAAATATACTTGCTAAGATTTGAGTTTTTGCAGTGAAACTCTGCAAAAGCTACAGGGATTGGACTGCTGCGGTCTGGGGTAAAGTCATTTACTTGATGAATCCCCTCTCCGACTGTTTGGGGCATCTGGGAAAAAGCTTGTTTGGGAAAGCAAAGGTGAGCTCTACCATGAGTCCTGTGTCATGCCAACAGTAAAGCATGCCAATACCATTCATGTGTGGGGTTAGTTCTCAGTCAGGGGAGTGGGTTCACTCACAATTTCACCAAAGAACACAGCCATGAATCGTAATAATAATAAAAACTGTATTAATCCTGACTGGGAAATTTGTTCTATGCATTTAACCCATCTCAAGTTTAACCTGAGAGCAATGGGCTTCCAATTACAGTGCCCAGAGAGTATTTGGTGGGGGTTAAGGACCTTGATCAAGGATGCTGAATGCTGTGTCAACGACTCGAACCCGGATCTTCAAAGCCCCTGGAATTAACTACTAAGCTACCTTCTTGACCTCTTGGTACCAAATGGTACCAGAACCTCCTCCAAGAGCAACTTCTCCAAACCATCTCAGAACAGTTTAGTGACAAAAAATGCTTTCTCCAGCTAGTGTTGTAAAAAAAAAAATTATCAGATACTAATCGATTCTAAAAATGAGTATCTAGTTAGATATTAATCAACACAGGTATCGATACTTAAATGCCACTGCTGAGTCTCGGAAAGTAACGGCCGCCTCTGCCCTTTTAAACAGGCACTGCTGCGGATAGCCCCTTCCCGCATCTCCCTGGAGGACCCATTGTTTACAGTGTGGCTAACTTACTGTAGCCACTTAGTCTAAATTGAACCTCTCTATCAACTTTTGTTTCAAATGGTGACTCGCGATACATTCAGTGACTTTTAAGATGTTTAGTTAATTAATCTAGTTTAAAAACTAGCTTACCATAAATAGTTTGTCTGTTCTATTGTTTACTTCATGTAGTCTCACGTATTGTGAAGAAAAGGACACGTAAATAAGTATACTAATGGTTGAGGGTTTTTAGTTGGTCACTTCTGAATCACAGTGACCAACTGGAGAAGACTGTTGGAGACTGTATCTCTGCACAAACTAGATCTTTAAAGTAATGTATTTATTTTACATTTTTAAGGTCTTTCCTCATGTTAATTAATACATTTTTGTCATATTTATTCATTTTATTTATTTTTATGGTGATATTTCTCCCCTGTAGCATCGAAAATAGTATCGAGTATCGTCCACCACCTTTAGTATCGGTATCGAGAATGAATTTTGTATCGTGACAACCCTATCTCCTGCATGATGGAGCACCTTGCCACGAGACAAAAGTGCTAATTACTGTAAATGGGTCAGGTAACAAAGCATAAAAACTTTGGGTCCATGGCTAGGAGACTCCCTAGACCTTAAATCTATTACGAAAGTGTGATCTATCTTCAAAAGGTGAGTGGACTAACAAAAATCTACAAATTCTGACAAACTAGCATGCAGGGTAAATTACAGAAGTTTTGAAAAAGAGGCATTGAATACCATAGTAACATCTGACAAAAAGATCTGAAAACACTGAAGTAGCAGACCTTTTGCAAATTGTCATTCTTAAAACATTTGGCCATGGTTGTATATGCTAGCTACTGTGCTAGCCTTAGCTTCTTCTGAAATATAAACATTATCCTTAAAATAAGACCCTAAATGCAACACTGCATCATGTAAAATCCTACCTATATTAAAACTAACATCTGAAAACCATTTCAAAACTTTATGATACTGAAACTAAAAATGATCATTATAAACATCTGTGTAATGTATCAGGCTCATAACTATGGAGGATGGAGGAGAACTTTCCTCACAGATTGTAGTTTCTAAATAATTCATTATAGCCTAAATAAATAAAAGAATTTCAGCTGCTTTAATCCTAAAGAAGCAATTAATTGTGAATTAAACAGATACAATTAGCCCTCAGTGGTATTTTGAGTGGCAGTCAGGAGTAAGTTCTTCAAAACCTCAAGAATCAATGACATACCAACAAAGCAGCAGCTTATGTATGTGCACATTGAAGCGATACTGTAATTACCATTTATAATTGTATAACCTGTGATGCAGAATATTTTCACACATTGTTAGACTTAATTATATGATCTAAATTATGTAAAATGATTACATGAAATGAAGTCAAATGACGTGTGAAGCAAACTGTACATCTACTTCTTTCATGCTTTTAGAAAATACTGCTCACAAATTGCTGTAACATCACAAATAGAGACAGGGAGCAGTGATGTTTGACCATGCTTTTAGAGCAATCAATTTCAGCCAGACATTTCAGAGCAAATATTTACCTCAAATGACCTTTGATTCTGTCTATGAACCAGCACCCTCAAGTGCTTTTAGCATTTCTATGAAGTCTTTTAGCTTCCCTCCTAACTAGACAAGCTTCAGACTGTTTTTTATGTTGCAACAGTGATCGAAACCCAACCACAGACTTCCACAAGGATTTATGGCTCTAAAAGGAAGCTTATTGCAATGATGAGCCTTGTTATGGCCTGCCGACAAATTAACGCCTTGCATGATTGGTATATTTGGAGCCAAAGTGTTGTTCTCCAGCCAAGGTTATGAGCAGTTCAAATTCTGAGAAATGACAGTGATGTACAGTAAATGTGTTAAATAAAGTAATTTATCACCAGCTTGTGATTTTAAAACAGAGTTACACATAAATTATTATAAATTATGTCTTTTAAATTCATTACATTTTTCATTTTCTAGAAATAAACCCAATATTTGCAAACATCATCAGTATGATACCAGCAAGGGTGAAGGTTTGACAAAGTCTCCATTATCAGGAATAGACTGGCGATGTGGAATTTTTCATGTCGATACGTAACCAGTAGTTAATGGCACTTTATCAGCGATACCGATACTTTTTGTCCTTTAAAAGAAAATCACATGACTGTCCATTTTGCATTAATATCTTGAATGCAAGAGCAATATTAGATATAAGTAAAACCTAAGAATAGAAGTTCTTAAGAATAGAAGAATCCTAAGAGTAGAAGAAAGAATAGATACTGGAAAGAAACGCTTTTAAAACGATAATAAATTATACTGATGATAGAATTTAACAAAAATAGATTAAAAATGTCTTTGAATTATCAAATAACATAATATATACAAACTAAAATAATCAAATTCATCAAATGGAAAATGTTCAAATAGAAAATGTAATAGTAATATTACAAATTTACCAAAACATAATGTACAATAACCTGCATTAAACCAATGAAAGACAACAAAACGTCATCATCACCATCATCACTAACAGTAGCAGCATCATCATGACGTCTGATAGGCTATCACCATCATGTGATATGGAAGCTAGAATCTGGCTGCTTTCGTCATTTCATTGCCTAAAACTCAGAAGTAGAAACAAATTGCACGTTTTGTATCTGTACAGTGGTATCATGATACCCCAAAAAGTATCAATTCCAAAATTTTGTCTGGCTGGTATTGAAGTATCGACTCCAAGGTATCAATATGCCCATCCCTACTACAGACACCTTGAGGGGAACTATCTCACTTACTGTACTATGGATAATGTCTAAAGGCAGTTAGTTTATACTTTCATGTGTTTTATGATCCAAATCTGAAGGTTTCCACAAGCCATAGCCCAGTTTCCCTGCTTACACAGGAAGGTTTGACTAATATCTTAAACCAGTGATTATCAACTTGTGGGTTCAAACTAGGGCTGGACGATTATGGAAAAAATTATAATCACGATTATTTTGACTGATATTGAAATCACAATTAATCTACACGATTATTTATTGATTTTATAAAAAGTGTATATTGAACTACATAACTCAACTTGAAATATGACTTTTAAAAAAATTAAACCGAAAATAAATTAGAAACAAGTAAAAAGGAGTAACATAAGAATATTATTCAATATAATAATAGCAATAAAAAAATTAATACTAAGTCTACATACATTCCTTTTCTATACTCTCTGCAGTTTGCTTCCTATAACTCTACCAGTCTGTTCAATTCAGGATTAATTGTTTTTCTTCGATTACAGTGTTTTTGTGTTTATGAAAAGGCAAAATTGAAATCACGATTAAAATTTGATTAATTGTCCAGCCTA
>JALJCO010011706.1:0-46188 GCA_023101725.1 Atherinomorus stipes
CATCATCATCATACTCACAATGTTGAAAAGTTTTACAAAGAACTGTTTTGTTTAGTAATGAGACAGTTTGCACAAACATGAAATGATATAATCACTACTAAAAAAAGTTTATAATCAAACAAAATTCAGATTCACAACGAACCTGAAGTAAACACGCACGCTGCATGAGGTGAGAACCATGTAGACTCAATCACAAATGCGCAAACAGGGAGTTTGTTCAGTAAATATAAACTCTACATTAACCTGGAGACAATAATGACCCTGCTAAGCATCACTGTTGCAGGTAAGATGTTCTTAATGATCTCTGATGTGAAATAATTACTCTGCATACCTGAAGTCTGAAAAATAACGGGGATTTGCTGTGTGGATGATCGATCTCTGATTAGTGACTGAACAGCTGATGATGCGGTGCTTTGCGCCTTGGCAGGCGGAAGAAGTAGTTCAAACCTATTTGTACGATTTAGTTAGTTTTCACGGTGTTCATCGGTGACAATAAATGTGAAATCAGATTTAGCTTGAGAATCAGTTCTATAATACAGGTGGTTGGTCGGGGAAGAATCACTATTTCAGTATCAATCCGCACAGAAATCGTCTTTTCGGGTAAATGCTTTTGAGCTTCATGGTTTTTTGGTTAATTTGATTATAAATACTGAGGTCCTGGTCCAGACCTCGGTATGCTATGGTATGGCAATGGTAGCTACAGTCATGCTTACAAGTTCACACAGCCGCTCTCCTCCTGTCGGCTCGCGCATCTCTGCAGGTGTGCGCAGGAGGCGCTTGGTCACAGTGCAGCTGCAGGGAGACGTAACACTACCGATGTTTTAAGTTGTCATTCGCTGTTTTTAAGAGGCTCCTTTTCCACTCTTATCAGCAGCTAAGTTATGGACAAAAAGCCGATCAGCAGTGGTCTCGACCGGTCTCGTTCAAAAATCCCGAGACCGCCCTGTCCGAGACCGAGACAAGACCGAGACAAGACCGAGACAAAATGCTGTCGTTACCAAGACGAGACCGAGAACCTAAAAAAATGGTCTCGAGACCAAGACCGATCTCGAGTACTACAACACTACCAATAGGAAATGAGGAAAAGATTAATTTCTACCGCTGCCTCACAACCTGGTGAACCTGTATAAGCTTCGTCTCATTCTTCAGTTCTATTTAATCCACGCAACCCTGGTAAAAGTTAAGGGAATGACTTATACACTTAACTTATGGTCCCAGAAGGAAAAAAGAAAGACACAAGGTATGATGGGACATATTCACAGACTCCGCCCCTTTACCTACAACAACGGCCATTCATGTGTTCGGGGCCTGTACGACGAAGCCGGATTTTCTCTTATCGAGGTAACTTCAGGGTTAACCCTGGGTTTTTCGTCCTATGACGCTGGTTCACTTCTGATCGGGTTATATCTCCCCGGTAACTTATGCTGAACGCCTAACCTGGTCTGGACCAGGTTAAGTTCTGGATAAGAGATCTCCGACTATGAAAGCACCACTCCCTGACCAATCAGCACTCTTGGAAAATGGCCTGCCCATTTTTAGAAGATCCTGTCGATGCCGGTGCGCAGATTGTGAGAGGAGTTCTTAGAAGAGAGAGAATATTCAGAGATGGTGCAACCCTTTTTGATTTGCCACATGACACTTGTTCCCATGATCGTCTTGTACCGCTGGGGTTGCATCTGAAATAATGTGATTAAGAGGTCACACATGTAGAATGAATTTATGGAGCGCACACCCACCCATGCCGGCATGGTGAAGGGTTACAACACGTTCAACGATATGCTCTCCCTTAACTTTTGTGTTTTTTTCTAATATAGTTGTCTTTTTATCGACATTATTCGTCAGATTAGGTTTTTCTTGGAGGATTTTTTATGCTGGTTTGAACGGTGTGCAATTCGGGAGAATTTTTCCCACGTATATTGGCTTTTTTCACTGCTTGTTATGATGTGTATCCATAGCAACGGAAAAATTGTTTACCACCGTGATCAACTGTTAAAACTCTCCCAAATCAAGATTTTCAGCGAAATAACACGTCAAATCCCAGTGGAGTTAAGGAGAAAGACAAGAGGATGCAGGGCAGGGTAAGGCAGAGAAAAAACGGTGGAGATTTAAACCGTTTCTTCCAACTGTTGTGATGGGTAACGTGAGATCGCTAGCTAACAAGATGGACGAGCTCGAAGTGCTAACAAGGTCTCAGAAAGAGTACAGAGAATGCAGTATTATGTGCTTCACTGAGACATGGCTGCATGAAGACATCCCGGACTGTAATGCGTCTGTACACGGCTTCAAGACGGTCCGTGCAGACCGAAATATACAGCTCAGCGGGAAGCGGAAGGGAGGCGGAATTGCAGTGCTGGTCAGTCAGCGCTGGTGTCATCCAGGACACGTCACTGTCAAGGAGAAGATCTGCACAAGAGACATTGAACTGCTAGCTGTGAGTTTCCGTCCATATTATTTACCCAGAGAGTTTGCCTGTGTTATTCTGGTAGCGGTTTATATAATACCAGGTACCGCACCAGAGACAGCCTGTGATGTCATCAGCTCCGTCGTGGCTAAACTACAAACACAGCATCCAAACTCATTCATGGCGATCTCTGGAGACTTCAACAACGTCTCCCTCTCTGCTACGTTGCCAACTTTCCAGCAGTTTGTCAGCTGCTCCACCAGAGAAAATAAGATGTTGGACTTATTTTATGCAAATACAAAGAATGCATACAGCTCCTCTGCCCTGCCTCCTCTAGGAAGATCTGATCATACTCTGGTTCTTCTCACCTCCACCTACAAGCCCATCGTTCAGCAGCAACCAGTCATTAGGAGGACGATTAAAACCTGGTCTACTGAGGCTGAAGATGCTCTGAGAGGGTGCTTTGAGGCCACAGACTGGAATGTCCTCTGTGAACCTCATGGAGATGACATCAACACCATGACTGAGTGTGTGACAGATTACATAAACTTCTGTGTGGACAGCATCGTTCCAACAAGAACAGTGAGGTGCTTCCCCAATAACAAACCCTGGATCACCAGTGACCTGAAAAAAACTGCTGAACATCAAAAAGAAAGCTTTCAGGGATGGAGACAGGGAGTTACTGAAGACCACACAAAAACAACTGAAAACACAGACTAAGAAGTGCAAGGAGGACTACAGGAAGAAGTTGGAGAGCCAGCTCCAGCAGAACAGCGTGAGGGATGTGTGGTCGGGAATGAAGAAGATCACTGGCTTCAAGTTAAAGGGGGACCAGACTGACGGAGGTCTGGACAGAGCTAACGAACTGAACATGTTCTTCAATAGGTTCAGTTCCCCCCCGCCGACAACCCAACATTCCACACACCCTCCATGAGCTCACAGCTTTCCTGTCCCACCTCCACTCTGTCACCCTGCACCTCAGTCATGGACCTGAACACAGCCTCATCTCCCTCCACATCAGGACATCCTGAGACCTCTTTTGCCTCCACCTCCAGCCTGACTGTCTCCTGTGACCAGGTCAAGAAACAACTAGAAAAACTGAACCGGAACAAGGCTGCAGGTCCAGATGGTGTCAGTCCCAGAGTTCTCAAGACCTGCTCAGAACAACTATGTCCGGTTCTCCAGCACCTTTTTAACACCAGCCTGAGACAGAACAGAGTTCCTGTGCTGTGGAAAACATCCTGTCTTGTTCCAGTCCCTAAAAAACCACAACCAGCTGAACCAAATGACTACAGACCAGTTGCTCTGACATCTCACATCATGAAAGTCCTGGAGAGACTCTTACTGGCTCACCTCAACAAGCAAGTCAACACCTTTCAGGACCCATTACAGTTCGCATATCGTAATGGGCTTGGGGTTGAAGACGCCATCATCTTCCTGCTTCAGAGAGCCCACTCTCATCTGGACCAGTCAGGCAGCACTTTGAGGGTCATGTTCTTTGATTTTTCAAGTGCATTTAATACTATTCAGCCTGCTTTGCTATGTCAGAAGCTCCATAACTTCCAGGTGGATCCTCCACAACCACCTGGATTTACGACTACCTCACAAACAGACCACAGTTTGTGAGACTGAAAGGTTGTGTGTCTGAGATGGTGGTCAGCAGCACTGGAGCACCACAAGGGACTGTACTCTCACCATTCCTCTTTACACTGTACACCTCAGACTTCCAGTATAACTCTGAGTCCTGTCATCTGCAGAAATACTCTGATGACTCTGCAGTTGTGGGGTGTATCAGTGATGGACAAGAAGCCGAATACAGGGAACTTGTCAATCAGTTTAGTGAAATGGTAACAATCAGCTCATCTTAAATACCAGCAAGATTAAAGAGATGATTGTTGACTTCAGGAGGAGCAAGAATAAGCAGCATAGTCCTGTCTACATCCTGGAAGAGGAGGTGGAGGTGGTAGAGAACTACAAATACCTTGGAGTTCAGCTGGACAACAGACTTGATTGGAAATGCAACAGTGAATACATCTACAAGAAAAGTCTGAGCAGACTCTACTTCTTAAGGAAGCTGAAATCATTTAATGTCTGCACCAAGATGTTGCATATCTTCTATAAGTCTGTGGTAGAAAGTGCAATCAGCTTTGCAGCCATCTGCTGGGGCAGCAGCATCAGAACCAGAGACTTGAAGAAACTAAACAAGCTGATCAAGAAAGCTGGTTCTGTGCTGGGGGAACTCTGGAGCCGCTGGAGATGATCGTTCAAAAAAGAATGCTGCACAAGCTGATGAAGATGATGGAGGACACTTCCCATCCTCTCCACAACACGGTGAAGAATCAACAGAGTGTGTTCAGTAGGAGGCTGCGTCAAGTTCGCTGTAGGACGGAGAGATACAGGAATTCATTCCTGCCAGCAACCATCACCCTAAAGAACAAGACTAACTGACTTTTTGTTTATTTAAAAAAAAAAAAAAAAAAAAAAAAAAGTGAGCATTTACAATACTGAATTTCCCTTCGGGGATGAATAAAGTATTTTTCATTTCATTTCATTTCATTTCATGAGCCTAAAATATCCATATGCACAGTATGAGAAGCAACTACACTGAGGAAGCGCTGTAGTGTGATGAACACTAAATGATCAGAGTCCGATATTGTTCCATGATTGTACAATCGCACGGACTTGCTGCGCATTGACAGCCAGCATTAATTCCTGGCTTTTGCTGCGGCGACTGTGTTGCTGCAGCATAAATGGAGCCATTTATTATCATTCCTGAATCATAATGTCGTGTTATCATTCAGGAATGATGATCCTGAATTCTTCATATTTGTTAAGTATCATCGTCTGCTCCTCCATGGTGAAATATGTCGCTCTCTGTTTCTCCATGTCTGCGATTGGTCAGATGCTTCCAACGCCGCCTCTTTTATGTGAGCGCGCACTGATTAAGATTGGAAAACCCTGGGTTGAGTTACCGAGTTGATAACCAGCTTCATAGTACCGTTTATCAAGACCGCAGATGTCTGGTTAAGTCAACCAGGTATCAGAGAGAAATCCCGGGCATGTTAATCCAGCTTCTTCGTACAGGCCCCTGGTGTTGTTGTTAAACCGTTTGTTATGTATTTACGTTTCTGAGTCATCAGATTTATTGTGAAATAGGTCTGACATTACTTCCGGTTAGAGTGAACACTTCCGGGTGACTCTGTGTATAACGTGAGTTCTAGAGAGGCAATACAATTTGTACTGCAGTTGAGCCGGTCTCCGTCTATTCTTTAATAGTTATCACCTCACAAGAAGAGTGAGTATATAACAAAACTGGCGACAAGGAAATGCGCTCTCACGTCGTGCTTTGGAAAGTGCCGGCCTGACGAGTTTTTTTTTTTTTTCCCCGCGGTGTTTTGTGCATGCTACGCTAGCTGTACTAGCTGCTGTGCTGAAGCTACCGGAGGAGGAGCACCGAGACGGAGCGGCTGTGGAGAAGAGTGGCGCAACGAGAGTGTGAGGATACTTCAAGGACAGTAGGATAAACTGATTTTACCTGAAAATGGCTGGTCTGGTGGGAAACTTTGGACCATTTGATGAAAACTCAGAACAGTGGATTGCCTACACAGAGAGGTTTGAGTACTTTGTGCTTGCCAACAGTATTAAATCGGCAGTGATTGTTCCAACGTTTTTGAGCGTGATGGGAGGGAAAACTTTTAATCTTCTCAGGAGCCTTGTACAACCAGGGAAACCTGGAGAAAAGTCCTATGATGAAATAGTACAGATTCTTGGAAATCACTTTGCTCCTAAGCCACTGATAATAGTGGAGAGATTCAGATTCCACAAGAGAAACCAAGAAGAGGGGGAATCTGTGTCGAAGTTTGTGGCTGTCCTCAAGCAGTCATGTGAACACTGTGATTTTGGACAAGCATTAAATGACAGTATACCAGACAGACTGGTGTGTGGTCTACGCAGTGAAGCTATACAAAAACGACTGCTCACTGAGGCTAACCTGACTTTAGAAAAGGCCATAGAGATAAGCACGTCAATGGAAATGGCTGCCTGAGAAGCACAACAGCTAAGTGCCTCAGCAGGTTTCTACTGAGAAGGAGAACAAAGCAGTTAGCAAACCATGCTACAGATGTGGAAAGGCAGGACACCAAGCAGCAGAATGCTGGTGCAAGGACCTAGACTGCAGAAAGTGTGGTGAGAAAGGCCACATTGAACGAGCCTGCAGAAATAAAAAGATTTAATGGACTAGTTACCTCATCGTTGCATAATATTTATTTTTATTTTACAATCTTTTGTCAATAGCAGCCGGTGCGGTCAAGCCATGTTGCTATCGTTTATGTTGCTTAACGTTCCAAAATGGTAATTTTTCTCGGCGCTAATGTCGTTGTTTTATAACGTGCTTGTGCCGATAACAGTAAGACAACCGGGCTGATGTCATCTCCCGTAGTCGCAGTTATGGAACAATAGTTCTGTTTCATTCCTTCTGCAAACAAAGATCCTCGCGCTCTTCGCAGGTCGAGTCCTGATGACAATTGTCAGTCAGGTGACGTGCGGGCCAGCTGGCTGCAGTCATCCAGGAATTCACAGAACCACAGTTACCTACGTAACTTTCCTTATAGCTGGTGTTTACCTTTCAATAAGCCGTGGTATTTGGTGACAGCCGAATATGTCCATACGCAGGGTTAACAGTGCAAATAAATGTAAATAAATTCTTCTTCTTCTGCATCTTGTTCTTCTTCTGAATTGACAGACCGAACGCCGCTTTGGCGTAATGCTGCCCCCCACAGTTTAAAGACGTATCTGCATTTAAGCGTGTCCCATTTCCAAGTCACAAAATAGCCCTTAACACTTGGTTTTGAGGGCTGCTAATATTGAGGGTTGAGCTTGAGGGTTAAGATTGAGGGTTAAGATAGGAATTGGAATTGAGACAAAGATGCTACCGCTGTACGTTGTTACAGGTAAACATTCAGCCCTGTTGGGGTGTGACTGGTTAAAAGAACTGAGGCTGAACTGGCAAGAAGTGTTTCTGCTAAAAAATGAGAGACACTGACTCACTGCAGGAAATTTTTCAAACCTTCTGTGGAATATTTGGGGCATGTGTTCGACAGCATTGGACTCCACAAGGCACCCTCAAAAGTGAAGGCTGGAGTGGAAGCTCCCTCTCTGACGAACGTGAGTCAGCTGAGGTCGTTCCTGGGCTTGTTGACTTACTATGTTAGGTTTGTGCCTAACCTTGCTAACAACCTAAAACCGCTTCACGCATTGCTGAACAAGTCTCAGCCATGGAAATGGACGGATAAATGCGAATCAGCATTCAAGGAAGTGAAAGCGTCTCTCTCCACATCTGGCGCTCGTACTCATTTTGACCCAACACTGCTGCTCCAGTTAGCATGTGATGCTTCACCTTATGGGGTTGGCGCGGTGGTGTCACATATCATGCCAACAAGAGAGGGAAGACCGATTGCCTTTGCATCAAGAACACTGAGCAAAGCGGACAGTAACTATGCTCAGATAGAACGAGAAGCCCTGTCAATAGTGTTTGGGGTGAAAAAGTTCCACCAATATCTTTTTGGGAGGAAATTTACTTTACTGACAGACCACCGACCTTTGACATCTATTTTTGGTCCCCGCACAGGCATCCCCTCGCTTGCAGCCAGTTGTATGCAGCGATTGGCTC
The DNA here is from genome assembly GCA_023101725.1 of Atherinomorus stipes. Taxonomy (NCBI): domain Eukaryota; kingdom Metazoa; phylum Chordata; class Actinopteri; order Atheriniformes; family Atherinidae; genus Atherinomorus; species Atherinomorus stipes. The sequence goes on from JALJCO010011706.1 coordinate 8,070, forward strand.
TGCTTCTGTCAGCTCATCAGTATGAGATCAAGTTCAGATGCTCGGAGCAGCATGGGAACGCCGATGGACTTTCGAGACTCCCGCTGCCAGTCACTCATCCTGAGTCAACACAAGGAGAAATCCTCTACTTCAAAGACATTTCTTCTGTCCCATTGACTGCCGCTGATGTGAAGAAACACACACTGATCCCGTTATGTCTGAGGTCATGGAGATCATTTAAAAGGGACGAGGGGGAGACATGACTGCAGACCTGAAACCCTACATGGTGAGACGAAATGAACTTACAGTCCAGTCAAGTTGCTTACTGTGGGGTTATTGTGTCATTATTCCACCATCTCTGAGAGACAGTGTGCTTGAAGAGCTCTACTCTGGACACTGTGGGGTGGTGCGAATGAAGGAGATTGCTCGCAGCTACTTCTGGTGGCCGGGTTTAGATGCAGCAATTGAGGAGAAAGCAAAATCATGTACTGCATGTCAAAAACTGAGGAATCTCCCACACCTGGCACCATTACATCCATGGGACTGGCCTGAGGAACCATGGCAAAGAGTCCACATAGACTTTGCTGGTCCAATGGAAACCCCATGTTCTTAGTTGTAGTGGACGCCCATACTACGTGGCCAGAGGTTGTGGTCATGAAAAGCACATCTTCAGAGAGAACTGTTGAAGAACTGAGATCTATCTTGGGTCGTTTTGGCTTACCACAACAGCTTGTGAGTGATAATGGCCCAAAACTAGTGTCAGAGGAGAAGACATTCATGGAGGAAAATGGTATTCAACGCATCAATTCTGCTCCGTGTCATCCAGCCACTAATGGACTGGCAGAAAGATTTGTGCAGACAATGAAGCAAGCACTCATATCCTCCAGAGGTGCACAGTCCTTGAACAGGCGCCTAAATGCTTTTCTTCTGTCGTACCGGAACACCCCTCACTCAACAACACAGGTATCTCCTGCTTCAGCCATGTTCAAGAGACAACTCCGAACACGGCTTGACCTGCTGAGACCTCATAAAACCAAAGAGGTGGTACAACAACAACAGAGAGCTCAAGTTGGGAGGCGGGCAAAAGCAAAATTTTGAAGTTTCAAAGCTGGAGATCAAGTTCTTGCCCGAAACTACACCTCCAAGGATAGGTGGACACCTGCAACAGTCATTGGACCTGTTTCATACACAGTGGAAACAAATGATCATTTAATCTGGAGAAGACATGTTGATCAACTACGGCAAACATGTGGCTCACAGGACCTTACACCACAGTTACCATCACACGGTCTGTACGGGCAGACCTATCCAGAACCATCTACAACATGGTCAGATCCCCTGAGACAGACTGGGGCAGGGGACATTATCGCTGAACCGTCGAACTCTCTTCCCATGCCATCTGCTGATGTCGCTCCTTCCAGAGAAGGGCTTGCCCAGCCCCCACCCAGAGACACCAGGATCACTCTTATCCGAAGAGGAACAGACGACCCCCAGACAGACTGTCTTATTAATTTAGGAACTGACCCTCAGCATTGGGACAGAATAAAGGCCCTTTCAGATAGAACGCGTTTTTCGCCGAGTTCACCGCGGGGTAGGGCGCAGACTCGGCGGCAGACCCGGCGGCAGCAAACACGTCAGGCACGCGTTGCTAAGCGACAGACCAGGAAGTGTTTTCTCCCCGGCACGCTTCGTTGTGAGAGATGTACATCTCATGGTCGCAGCAAAGAGCTTTGCTCCAAGGGAGGAGGAGGAGATCAACAGCAGATAAAAGGGTGGGGGTCCACCTGATCCTGATAACAAGGCAGAACGTGGGGAGTTCAGGCTCGTCCGCGAGCTGCATTCTTTCACACAGACCGCTTCCAGGTTTAGGCTACTTCAGGCTGAAAAATGACCACTTTTTTTCCCTGAACTGGCCTCTCCTATTGGACGCGCTAGGATGTCGTCACAGCGCGCTGCGCCGGAATTAAAAAATGTTCAATTCGAGCGCAGCGGCGTCAGCGCCACCGCGGCGGCATGCGCCAACCTTGCGTGCCGCGGTGCTCCGGTACCACATACACAATGAATGGGTTTGCCGCCGTCCTCTTGCGCTTGCCGCGTTCTATCTGAAAGGGCCTTCACTCCCAGGGTTCAGTTGGGAAGAGAGGCAGTCTACCCTCCCTTTCCTAGTTTAGCTGAATAAATCAGTGGATATACTGTAGAAGGTTCTTTTGTTTAGAGTTAATGGGTTTCTATTTTCTAAATGATAATCCAAACTAAATGGTTAGAAGAACAGTCAGAAATGTATAAATGTTTAACTGTTCATTGGAAGGTTCAAGCTAAGGGGGGAAGAGATATGTTATGTATTTACGTTTCTGAGTCATCAGATTTATTGTGAAATAGGTCTGACATGACTTCCGGTTAGAGTGAACACTTCCGGGTGACTCTGTGTATAACGTGAGTTCTAGAGAGGCAATACAATTTGTACTGCAGTTGAGCCGATCTCCGTCTATTCTTTAATAGTTATCACCTCACAAGAAGAGTGAGTATATAACACCGTCCATGAGAATTTTACCATTGAATTACTTCATTGTGAGACAAATCTCCGTTGAAGAGATTCTTTTCAAATTCTGATTATCAATATTTTGTGCGATATTAAACTGATCATTGGGGAAGGTGTGTGGTTCGGCTGTGGAAGGTTAGGATTGCCCCTGCCTTTTACTGCAGTTACTGCATCACATCCGATATTACTGGACCATCTCCGTGCTCATATGGGTCAATTCTGCCTAATTCAGTCTAGAGAACGTTTCCTTGTCTGATTGTTCGTTTTTTCTGAGAATGAAACAACTCTTGCATGTTTCCTCCATCTATTTATTTCAAATGATGAACCATATTCAAATGATAAAACTTTACACTGCACCAACTTCAAAACACTCATTTTCAGCAGAACACTCATTTTTTTGTGCACCCGGACTATTTAAATGAACATCTAGTGTTTTGTTTAATCTGGTTTTGTTTGTAAGATGTATCATATTTTTCAGCCAAACTTATTAAAGAGTGCAAAAATTGCTTCTGTGTACTTATGCACACAGCAAAAATTGCATCAATGGGTTTAAGTGTATCTTAGTGATACTAGTGAACAATTTCCAAAAGAATGTCCAAAAGTACAAGTGACTCCCAACTTCATAATTAGATTCAAATGTAACTTAAAATGCAGTCACATTTAATATTACAGTGCCAATATTAAATTGTGTACTTTTAAAATATGCTTTCAGTGTATGTTAGAATGATAATTTTAAGCATACATTTTAAAACATATAAAAAATGTGTAAAAACAAATTTCAAATAAGCATAATTACAAACATTACATATAACATGCACTTAAAGTATATTTTTGTACAATGTACTTCAATAAAGTATAATATAGTACGATTGTTTGAAAGGATGTTAAGTGTTAGCATGAAAGCATAAAGTTAGTATGCTTTTGATACATTTACAAAAAGTGCAATTTTTATAAGTACATTTCCAGCACACTGTTGAAAATATGAATATACTTAAAATACAATAAAGTACACTTTTTTTTCACCAGGGAGCCGTATCAAATACAGAACGTTTTGCTGTCTGGGAGGTTTCTCCGTTGATTTTTCTGTCTTGTTTCTTTGAGTCTTTGTCTTTCATTCATTTTTTGACAAAATGAAAAAGATATTTCACACTTAAAAGACAAACATCAAACATCTTTCAAAGCAAAAAAGAGAAGATCAAAGAAAAATGAAAGATGTTTATTTTATCTTTCTTCCACAGTTTCTCTTTGATCTTACTAAACACATTTACAAAATGTAACGTATTTTCAGATGCCTGATGAGGGAAGTTGATCAGCGTCTGCGACGGACAACCCTCCTGCGGCTGCGGACGACGGAGGTCCTGCGGACTGTCTGAAAACCCTCGATCCATGGATGGTATAAATCAGGAAAACCAGCTCTCCAGTAACGGGTTAGCAGCTAAAAGTCCCCAAGGGTTATTAACCTCAGCGGGTTTGACTCCTAAGCTGATCTAAGCTGGTGACGGGGACAATTCGTCCGGACAACTAACTGCCTTAATTCTACAGGGCCTGCCCTTTCTACCGCTGCGAGTCTCTCACGGGTGAACAACCTCTACCCCGGACACCCTCCCAGCTACCCTACTCATTGACAGCTGCCCCCTTAAATGTTTTCCAGCACTTGTTCAGATCCGGAATATTTAACAGGATGTTAGGACATGTTAGTTTGGCTGTAACCAACCTGTAAGGACCTTAAAGTTGTTAAAATTAGGCAGGAAATTACCTAGACCACTTTACTTCCCTCAATGAGGGTAGCAACCATCGAACTGTGAAAACGTGAAATAATCACTAATTATTCTTCATGCAGGTTAAATTTATTGAAGCAATTTAGCAGGGGATAAAAAGGTATAAACAGCTTAAAATCAACAAAAGTACAATCAGGTAACAATTTATCAAACCCAGTATAAATGAAATAATCATCTGTCTCCAAAGCCTTACTCTAATTGAGGGATCCGATTCTGTAAAATAATCAAAGATGGGATAACTGAAATTATATCCTGTAATAGAAAGTCCAATAATCAAAGAAAATTCAACAATTCCCAAATTAATCAGAATAATCTCATCATAATTCAACATCTTAACTTCTCCATTCTGTGTAAAATGTCTCACAAATTAATCCTAATTATCTCAGTCTACCTTTAAGTGTTGAAAGTCCTTTGGAAACTCAAAGCTGATAACCTGTTAAAAATTTAGGAGAGTGGTCCAAAGTCCAGTATCTGTGGCCCCGGATTGTACCTTAAATCCACTCAATGTGCCCCAGTGACAGCTGTGTTCTAGCCCCTTCGTCCTTAGGGGCTAAGCTGCCACTGTAAGAAGTACAAGGCTAATGCTAAAAGTCCAGAAGCTAAAATCCTTTTCAGTTGAAAGTTGGCTGAGATTACGTCCAGATCTGGTGTTAAAAGTCCAACTGAAAAATAAGCCTTCTGTCCGATTCCTTCAGATGTTAAGGACGCATCCAGCCTTCTCAGATCCACAGAGACGTAATGCTATTATCGTACTTTACAGGTATCTTTCATAACCTTGGTTGGGGGGAGATCACAAGGTCAGGTCTGGCCCGTTTGATTGGCTTGAACAGAAGTTCATGTGTTAGATTCTTCCAGTAAATGACCTAATGTTATGTTGTTTACTGCCGAAAGTTAGGGAGTTTCCAAGTTCCTCTTTCTGCTGGTTACTTCCCTTTTTCATCCGGCTCAAACTGGTCCAGCTGTTGTTTGTTCAAGTCTGACCTGGGGTCATGCTGAGAGCTTAGTCATTCTGACTTTCTACTCTTTTACATTTCAGACAATTGATTACATTCATCACACATCATTTATCATTATTTCAATCATATTGCTATGATCTGCTCCAATACTCTCCTTCTACTAACTCATTCGCAGGGCGGAGTTAGGAACTTAAAACCAGCTTTCCCTGTCCTTTAGCAGTTTCGTACCAAAAGGGAAAGTGTGGTAGAAAACTAGAGGCCATACAGGGTGAAAGCAGGACTCTGTCCTTAGAGTGAACTTTAGTGAAGGCCAAGCTGTGTTCTGGGAAACCAGGATGTTTATGCATGCTGGAATGACAGAAAGATCAAAGGAGGAAGCAACATTTTCTTTTGTTTTTATTTAGTCTTTGATCTAATGACAGAAAGATCAAAGAAGGAAGCAACATTTCCTTTTGTCTTTCTTTAATCTTTTGTCTAATGACAAAAAAATCAAAAGGGGAAAGCAACATTTTTCTTTTGTCTTCCTTTAACCTTTGATCTAATGACAGAAAGATCAAAGGAGGAAGCAACATTTTCTTTTGTCTTTCTTTAACCTTTGATCTAATGACGGAAAGAATAAAGGAGAAAGCAACATTTTCTTTTCTTTTTTCTTTAACCTTTGATCTAATGACAGAAAGATCAAAAGGGGAAGCAACATTTCCTCTTGTCTTTCTTTAACCTTTGATCTAATGGCAGAAAGATAAAAGGAGGAAGCAACATTTTCTTTTGTCTTTCATTAATCTTTGGTTTAATGACAGAAAAATCAAAAGGGAAAGCAACATTTTTCTTTTGTCTTCCTTTAACCTTTGATCTATTGACAGAAAGATCAAAGGAGGAAGCAACATTTTCTTTTGTATTTCTTTAACCTTTGATCTAATGGCAGAAAAATCAAAAGGGGAAAGCAACATTTGCTTTTGTCTTTCTTTAACCTTTGATCTAATGACGGAAAGATCAAAGGAGGAAGCAACATTTTCTTTTGTCTTTCATTAATCTTTGGTCTAATGTCAGAAAAATCAAAAGGGGAAAGCAACATTTTTCTTTTGTCTTCCTTTAACCTTTGATCTAATGGCAGAAAGGTCAAAGGAGGAAGCAACATTTTCTTTTGTATTTCTTTAACCTTTGATCTAATGACGGAAGGATCAAAGGGGAAAGCAACATTTTATTTTCTTTTTTCTTTAACCTTTGATCTAATGACAGAAAGATCAAAGGGGAAGCAACATTTTTCTTTTGTCTTTCTTTAATCTTTGGTCTAATGACAGAAAAATCAAAAGGGGAAAGCAACATTTTTCTTTTGTCTTCCTTTAACCTTTCATCTAATGGCAGAAAGATAAAAGGAGGAAGCAACATTTTCTTTTGTCTTTCTTTAACCTTTGATCTAATGACGGAAAGATCAAAGGAGGAAGCAACATTTTCTTTTGTCTTTCATTAATCTTTGGTCTAATGTCAGAAAAAATCAAAAGGGGAAAGCAACATTTTTCTTTTGTCTTCCTTTAACCTTTGATCTAATGGCAGAAAGGTCAAAGGAGGAAGCAACATTTTCTTTTGTATTTCTTTAACCTTTGATCTAATGACGGAAGGATCAAAGGGGAAAGCAACATTTTATTTTCTTTTTCTTTAACCTTTGATCTAATGACAGAAAGATCAAAGGAGGAAGCAACATTTTCTTTTGTATTTCTTTAACCTTTGATCTAATGACGGAAAGATCAAAGGGGAAGCAACATTTTCTTTTGTCTTTCTTTAACCTTTGATCTAATGGCAGAAAGATAAAAGGAGGAAGCAACATTTTCTTTTGTCTTTCTTTAACCTTTGATCTAATGACAGAAAGATCAAAGGAGGAAGCAACATTTTCTTTTGTCTTTCTTTAACCTTTGATCTAATGACAGAAAGATCAAAGGAGGAAGCAACATTTTCTTTTGTCTTTCTTTAACCTTTGATCTAATGGCAGAAAGATCAAAGGTGGAAGCAACATTTTCTTTTGTCTTTCTTTAACCTTTGATCTAACGGCAGAAAGATCGAAGGAGGAAGCAACATTTTCTTTTGTCTTTCTTTAAGCTTTGATCTAATGAAGAAAAGATCAAAGGGGAAAGCAACATTTTCTTTTGTTTTTATTTAGTCTTTGATCTAATGACAGAAAGATCAAAGAAGGAAGCAACATTTCCTTTTTGTCTTTCTTTAATCTTTTGTCTAATGACAAAAAAATCAAAAGGGGAAAGCAACATTTTTCTTTTGTCTTCCTTTAACCTTTGATCTAATGACAGAAAGATCAAAGGAGGAAGCAACATTTTCTTTTGTCTTTCTTTAACCTTTGATCTAATGACGGAAAGAATAAAGGAGAAAGCAACATTTTCTTTTCTTTTTTCTTTAACCTTTGATCTAATGACAGAAAGATCAAAAGGGGAAGCAACATTTCGTTTTGTCTTTCTTTAATCTTTGGTCTAATGACAGAAAAATCAAAAGGGGAAAGCAACATTTTTCTTTTGTCTTCCTTTGACCTTTGATCTATTGACAGAAAGATCAAAGGAGGAAGCAACATTTTCTTTTGTCTTTCTTTTACCTTTGATCTAATGGCAGAAAGATCAAAGGAGGAAGCAATATTTTCTTTTGTCTTTCTTTAACCTTTGTATCTAATGGCAGAAAGATCAAAGGAGGAAAGCAACATTTTCTTTTGTCTTTCTTTAACCTTTCATCTAATGGCAGAAAGATCAAAGGAGGAAGCAACATTTTCTTTTGTCTTTCTTTAACCTTTGATCTAATGGCAGAAAGATCAAAGGATGAAGCAACATTTTTCTTTTGTCTTTCTTTAACCTTTGATCTAATGGCAGAAAGATCAAAGGAGGAAGCAACATTTTCTTTTGTCTTTCTTTAACCTTTGATCTAATGAAGGAAAGATCAAAGGGGAAAGCAACATTTTCTTTTGTTTTTCTTTAGTCTTTGATCTAATGACAGAAAGATCAAAGGAGGAAGCAACATTTTCTTTTGTCTTTCTTTAACCTTTGATCTAATGACAGAAAGATCAAAGGAGGAAGCAACATTTCCTTTTGTCTTTCTTTAATCTTTGGTCTAATGACAGAAAAATCAAAAGGGGAAAGCAACATTTTTCTTTTGTCTTCCTTTGACCTTTGATCTATTAACAGAAAGATCAAAGGGGAAGCAACATTTTCTTTTGTCTTTCTTTTACCTTTGATCTAATGACAGAAAGATCAAAGGAGGAAAGCAACATTTTCTTTTGTCTTTCTTTAACCTTTGATCTAATGGCAGAAAGATCAAAGGAAGAAGCAACATTTTCTTTTGTCTTTCTTTAACCTTTGATCTAATGGCAGAAAGATCAAAGGAGGAAGCAACATTTTCTTTTGTCTTTCTTTAACCTTTGATCTAATGGCAGAAAGATCAAAGGAAGAAGCAACATTTTCTTTTGTCTTTCTTTAACCTTTGATCTAATGGCAGAAAGATCAAAGGAGGAAGCAACATTTGCTTTTGTCTTTCTTTAACCTTTGATCTAATGACAGAAAGATCAAAGGAGGAAAGCAACATTTTCTTTTGTCTTTCTTTAACCTTTGATCTAATGGCAGAAAGATCAAAGGAGGAAGCAACATTTTCTTTTGTCTTTCTTTAACCTTTGATCTAATGGCAGAAAGATCAAAGGAGGAAGCAACATTTTCTTTTGTCTTTCTTTAACCTTTGATCTAATGGCAGAAAGATCAAAGGAGGAAGCAACATTTCCTTTTGTCTTTCTTTAACCTTTGATCTAATGGCAGAAAGATCGAAGGAGGAGGCAACAATTTCTTTTGTCTTTCTTTAACCTTTGATCTAATGGCAGAAAGATCAAAGGAGGAAGCAACATTTTCTTTTGTTTTTATTTAGTCTTTAACCTTTGATCTAATGAAGGAAAGATCAAAGGGGAAAGCAACATTTTCTTTTGTTTTTATTTAGTCTTTGATCTAATGACAGAAACATCTAATGGCAGAAAGATCAAAGGGGAAAGCATAATTTTCTTTTGTATTTCTTTAATCTTTGATCTAATGACAGAAGATCTAATGACAGAAAGATCGAAGAAGGAAGCAACATTTCCTTTTGTCTTTCTTTAATCTTTGATCTAATGACAGAAAAATCTAAAGGGGAAAGCAGCATTTTCTTTTGTCTTTCTTTAACCTTTGATCTAATGGCAGAAAGATCCAAGGAGGAAGCGACATTTTCTTTTGTCTTTCTTTAACCTTTGATCTAATGGCAGAAAGATCAAAGGAGGAAGCAACATTTGCTTTTGTCTTTCTTTAACCTTTGATCTAATGAAGGAAAGATCAAAGGAGGAAGCAACATTTTCTTTTGTCTTTCTTTAACCTTTGATCTAATGGCAGAAAGATCAAAGGAGGAAGCAACATTTTCTTTTCTTTCTTTAACCTTTGATCTAATGACGGAAGATCTAATGGCAGAAAGATCAAAGATGGAAGCAACATTTCCTTTTGTCTTTCTTTAAATCTTTGATTGAATTGCAGAAAGATCAAAGGGGAAAGCAACATTTTCTTTTTTTTTATTTAGTCTTTGATCTAATGACAGAAGATCAAATGACAGAAAGATCAAAGAAGGAAGCAACATTTCCTTTTGTCTTTCTTTAATCTTTGGTCTAATGACAGAAAAATCAAAAGGGGGAAGCAACATTTTCTTTTGTCTTTCTTTAAACTTTGATCTAATGGCAGAATGATCGAAGGAGGAAGCAACATTTTCTTTTTGTCTTTCTTATACCTTTGATCTAATGGCAGAAAGATCAAAGGAGGAAGCAACATTTGCTTTTGTCTTTCATTAACCTTGATCTAATGACGTAAGATCTAATGGCAGAAAGATCAACGTTGGAAGCAACATTTTTCTTTTGTCTTCCTTTAACCTTTGATCTAATGACAGAAAGATCAAAGGGGAAGCAACATTTTCTTTTGTCTTTCTTTAACCTTTGATCTAATGATGGAAAGATCAAAGGGGAAATCAACATTTTCTTTTCTTTTTTCTTTAACCTTTTATCTAATGACAGAAAGATCAAAGGAGGAAGCAACATTTTCTTTTGTCTTTCTTTAACCTTTGATCTAATGACGGAAAGATCAAAGGGAAAAGCAACTTTTTTCTTTTCTTTTTTTTCTTTAACCTTTGATCTAATGACAGAAAGATCAAAGGAGGAAGCAACATTTTCTTTTGTCTTTCTTTAACCTTTGATCTAATGACGGAAAGATCAAAGGGGAAGCAACATTTTCTTTTGTCTTTCTTTAACCTTTGGTCTAATGACAGAAAAATCAAAAGGGGAAAGCAACATTTTTCTTTTGTCTTCCTTTAACCTTTGATCTAATGGCAGAAAGATCAAAGGAGGAAGCAACATTTTCTTTTGTATTTCTTTAACCTTTGATCTAATGACGGAAGGATCAAAGGGGAAGCAACATTTCCTTTTGTCTTTCTTTAATCTTTGGTCTAATGACAGAAAAATCAAAAGGGGAAAGCAACATTTTCTTTTGTCTTCCTTTAACCTTTGATCTAATGGCAGAAAGATCAAAGGAGGAAGCAACATTTTCTTTTGTCTTTCTTTAACCTTTGATCTAATGGCAGAAAGATCAAGGGAGGAAGCAACATTTGCTTTTGTCCTTCTTTAACCTTTGATCTAATGACGGAATATCTAATGGCAGAAAGACCAAAGTTGGAAGCAACATTTCCTTTTGTCTTTCTTTAAACTTTGATTGAATTGCAGAAAGATCAAAGGAGGAAGCAACATTAGCAACATTTTCTTTTGTTTTTATTTGTATTTGATCTAATGACAGAAAAATCAAAGGGGGAGCAACCTTTCCTTTTTGTATTCCTTTAATCTTTGATCTAATGGCAGAAAGATCAAAGTAGGAAGCAACATTTCCTTCTGTCTTTCTTTAACCTTTAAACTAGTGGCAGAAAGAACAAAAGGGGGAAGCAACAATTCCTTTTCTCTTTCTTTAACCTTTGATCTGATGACAGAAAGATCAAAGGAGTAAGCAACATTTCCTTTTGTCTTTCTTTAACCTTTGATCTAATGACGGAAAGATCAAAGGGGAAAGCAACATTTTCTTTTGTCTTTCTTTAACCTTTGATCTAATGACGGAGAGATCAAAGGGGAAAGCAACATTTTCTTTTGTCTTTCTTTAACCTTTGATCTATTGACGGAAAGATCAAAGGAGGAAGCAACATTTTCTTTTGTCTTTCTTTGACCTTTGATCTAATGGCAGAAAGATCAAAGGAGGAAGCAACAGTTTCTTTTGTCTTTCTTTGCTGGATTTTTTTTTTTTTTTTGTCCATCTCGGGACAACGGGGTTTCTCATGTTTACCTGAAGGAAGACAGAATAATCCTCCATCACACGTCTGTTTGTATCTGAACAAATGACAAATGTGAAGAATCTGCTTGTTAAAACGTTAAAACAACTGCAGTTTTCTGCATTTTAGCCGCATTGTCATCATTTTTATGTCCATAAATATAATCAAACTTAGACCAGCTAACACACTGAATATCACTTTGTACTATATACGGTGTGAATATCACTATGTATTATATACAGTGTGAATATCACTATGTATTATGTACAGTGTGAATATCACTATGTATTATATACAGTGTGAACATCACTATGTATTATGTACAGTGTGAATATCACTATGTATTATATACAGTGTGAATATCACTTTGTATTATATACGGTGTATATATCACTATGTATTATATACGGTGTGAATAACACTATGTATTATGTACAGTGTGTATATCACTGTGTATTATATACAGTGTGAATATCACTATGTATTATATACTGTGTGAATATCACTATGTATTATATACAGTGTTAATATCACTATGTATCATATACGGTGTGAATATCACTGTGTATTATGTACGGTGTAAATATCACTGTGTATTATGTACGGTGTGAATATCACAATGTTTGATATACGGTGTGAATATCACTATGTATTATATTCGGCGTATATATCAGTATGTATTATATACGGCGTATATATCAGTATGTATTATTTACGGTGTGAATATCACTATGTATTATATATGGTGTGAAAATCACTATGTATTATATACGGTGTGAATATCACTTTGTGATATATATGGTGTGAATATCACTATGTATTATATACGGTGTGAATATCACTTTGTCATATATATGGTGTGAATATCACTATGTATTATATACGGTGTATATATCACTATGTGTTATATACGGTGTTAATATCACTATGTATTATATACGGTGTATATATCACTATGTATTATATACGGTGTGAATTTCACTATGTATTATATATGGTGTGAATATCACTTTGTATAATATACGGTGTATATATCACTATGTGTTATATACGGTGTGAATATCACTATGTATTTTATACGGTGTATATATCACTATGTATTATATACGGTGTGAATTTCACTATGTATTATATATGGTGTGAATATCACTATGTATTATATACGTTGTGAATATCACTATGTATTATATACGGTTTCGTGACCGTGTATGTGCGCGCATCATTGAAGTTAAACAATACTCCTTTTTAGGCTCTAAAAATATAGTAAATGACGTCATTTCGAGTAAATTCTGGACGCAACTCAGGACACTTGGATTACATGGGACGAGCGGTATGGAGGAATATTGACAATTTTATGTGGACTTTAATGGCCCTTTTAGGCTCAGACCCTGTCGGACTCTATTGGGGGGGAAACGAGAAGTCGTCCTGATCTCCAGCTGTATTTGACATATTAAAAAAAGTGCTCCAGAGTCTTGCTCACCATGAGGGGAAGTGGAAGATAAAGTTACATCATTCTGAGGGTGAACTATTCCTTTAAACCAAGAACATAAAACCAGACATATAAGTAGCTTCAAAGTAAGGCAGTCTGTAGCAGCAGCAGCTGCACCGTGCTCACATGACTCTAAAAGGAATGCTGGGAAATGAAGTTCTTCCAGGATAACAGGGACTTTTCCATATGCTGGACCGGTGCTAATGGAACAAGATCTCACAAGATTTCATAACATCAAAATCTCACAAAATGTAGTTTTTTCTGCATGCTGTGCCGGTGGTAATGTAATGATATCTCCACAGCGGTTCAAAAAGGCCGATACCAATATTTCCCAATCACATTTTAATGCCAATATCGACCAATAATATTGGTAGGCCGATTATATCAAACATCCCTAATATTAACAGAACGCATCTTTTTCTTCCTTCAACGTTGCTCTAGTGTGTGATAAAGTACAAGCAGCCAGCTTTTATGAAGTTTGAATGTAAAACGTCAATGTAAATCTGATTTATCTACGACACTAAAGACATTTGCATTTTGTTGTGATGGAGGACGGATTACTATGGAAAGACTCCTGACACTGCATGCATAACCATGTGTAGGTGAACTTTCTGTTCTTGTTCTTCTCAGATGCTACATCTGCTTGAACATCAGAACATTGGCAGAGCGGGGGGGACGGCTTAGGGGGGCTTGAGCCTGGAATGATTCTTCAAAAGCCCCGGATCTTTTTGAGGTTTCTTTTTTTGTTTTTTATATTAAAAATGTTTTAGATTTGATAATTTCTCATCAACTACAATATATAAAAAATAAAATAAAAAGGAGGCTGCACGTGGTTACTAGGCTCCCCCTCTCTCCCTGGTTTTGTAAATGCTGTTCTGAATGAGTCCTGGTTTAGATCTGGTTTAGTCCTGGTTTAGCCTGTACCTGGTTTTGTAAATGCTGTTCTGAATGAGTCCTGGTTTAGTCCTGCTTTAGCCTGCACCGGGTTTTGTAAATGCTGTTCTGAATGAGTCCTGGTTTAGTCCTGGTTTAGTCCTGGTTTAGTCCTGGTTTAGCCTGTACCTGGTTTTGTAAATGCTGTTCTGAATGAGTCCTGGTTTAGTCCTGGTTTAGCCTGTACCTGGTTTTGTAAATGCTGTTCTGAATGAGTCCTGGTTTAGTTCTGGTTTAGTCCTGGTTTAGCCTGTACCTGGTTTTGTAAATGCTGTTCTGACTGAGTCCTGGTTTAGTCCTGGTTTAGCCTGTACCTGGTTTTGTAAATGCTGTTCTGACTGAGTCCTGGTTTAGTCCTGGTTTAGCCTGTACCTGGTTTTGTAAATGCTGTTCTGAATGAGTCCTGGTTTAGAACTGGTTTAGTCCTGGTTTAGCCTGTACCTGGTTTTGTAAATGCTGTTCTGACTGAGTCCTGGTTTAGTCCTGGTTTAGTCTGTACCTGGTTTTGTAAATGCTGTTCTGACTGAGTCCTGGTTTAGTCCTGGTTTAGCCTGTACCTGGTTTTGTAAATGCTGTTCTGACTGAGTCCTGGTTTAGTCCTGGTTTAGCCTGTACCTGGTTTTGTAAATGCTGTTCTGACTGAGTCCTGGTTTAGTCCTGGTTTAGCCTGTACCTGGTTTTGTAAATGCTGTTCTGAATGAGTCCTGGTTTAGTCCTGGTTTAGTCCTGGTTTAACCTGTACCTGGTTTTGTAAATGCTGTTCTGAATGAGTCCTGGTTTAGTTCTGGTTTAGCCTGTACCTGGTTTTGTAAATGCTGTTCTGACTGAGTCCTGGTTTAGTCCTGGTTTAGCCTGTACCTGGTTTTGTAAATGCTGTTCTGACTGAGTCCTGGTTTAGTCCTGGTTTAACCTGTACCTGGTTTTGTAAATGCTGTTCTGAATGAGTTCTGGTTTAGTCCTGGTTTAGCCTGTACCTGGTTTTGTAAATGCTGTTCTGACTGAGTCCTGGTTTAGTCCTGGTTTAGCCTGTACCTGGTTTTGTAAATGCTGTTCTGAATGAGTCCTGGTTTAGTCCTGGTTTAGCCTGTACCTGGTTTTGTAAATGCTGTTCTGAATGAGTCCTGGTTTAGTCCTGGTTTAGTCCTGGTTTAGCCTGTACCTGGTTTTGTAAATGCTGTTCTGAATGAGTCCTGGTTTAGTCCTGGTTTAGCCTGTACCTGGTTTTGTAAATGCTGTTCTGAATGAGTCCTGGTTTAGTTCTGGTTTAGTCCTGGTTTAGCCTGTACCTGGTTTTGTAAATGCTGTTCTGACTGAGTCCTGGTTTAGTCCTGGTTTAGTCTGTACCTGGTTTTGTAAATGCTGTTCTGACTGAGTCCTGGTTTAGTCCTGGTTTAGCCTGTACCTGGTTTTGTAAATGCTGTTCTGAATGAGTCCTGGTTTAGAACTGGTTTAGTCCTGGTTTAGCCTGTACCTGGTTTTGTAAATGCTGTTCTGACTGAGTCCTGGTTTAGTCCTGGTTTAGCCTGTACCTGGTTTTGTAAATGCTGTTCTGAATGAGTCCTGGTTTAGTCCTGGTTTAGCCTGTACCTGGTTTTGTAAATGCTGTTCTGACTGAGTCCTGGTTTAGTCCTGGTTTAGTCTGTACCTGGTTTTGTAAATGCTGTTCTGACTGAGTCCTGGTTTAGTCCTGGTTTAGCCTGTACCTGGTTTTGTAAATGCTGTTCTGACTGAGTCCTGGTTTAGTCCTGGTTTAGCCTGTACCTGGTTTTGTAAATGCTGTTCTGACTGAGTCCTGGTTTAGTCCTGGTTTAGTCCTGGTTTAGCCTGTACCTGGTTTTGTAAATGCTGTTCTGAATGAGTCCTGGTTTAGTTCTGGTTTAGTCCTGGTTTAGCCTGTACCTGGTTTTGTAAATGCTGTTCTGAATGAGTCCTGGTTTAGTCCTGGTTTAGCCTGTACCTGGTTTTGTAAATGCTGTTCTGACTGAGTCCTGGTTTAGTCCTGGTTTAGCCTGTACCTGGTTTTGTAAATGCTGTTCTGACTGAGTCCTGGTTTAGTCCTGGTTTAGCCTGTACCTGGTTTTGTAAATGCTGTTCTGACTGAGTCCTGGTTTAGTCCTGGTTTAGCCTGTACCTGGTTTTGTAAATGCTGTTCTGATGGTCTGAGTCCTGGTTTAGTCCTGGTTTAGCCTGTACCTGGTTTTGTAAATGCTGTTCTGACTGAGTCCTGGTTTAGTCCTGGTTTAGCCTGTACCTGGTTTTGTAAATGCTGTTCTGAATGAGTCCTGGTTTAGTCCTGGTTTAGCCTGTACCTGGTTTTGTAAATGCTGTTCTGACTGAGTCCTGGTTTAGTCCTGGTTTAGCCTGTACCTGGTTTTGTAAATGCTGTTCTGAATGAGTCCTGGTTTAGTCCTGGTTTAGCCTGTACCTGGTTTTGTAAATGCTGTTCTGAATGAGTCCTGGTTTAGTCCTGGTTTAGTCCTGGTTTAGCCTGTACCTGGTTTTGTAAATGCTGTTCTGAATGAGTCCTGGTTTAGTCCTGGTTTAGCCTGTACCTGGTTTTGTAAATGCTGTTCTGACTGAGTCCTGGTTTAGTTCTGGTTTAGTCCTGGTTTAGCCTGTACCTGGTTTTGTAAATGCTGTTCTGACTGAGTCCTGGTTTAGTCCTGGTTTAGCCTGTACCTGGTTTTGTAAATGCTGTTCTGACTGAGTCCTGGTTTAGTCCTGGTTTAGCCTGTACCTGGTTTTGTAAATGCTGTTCTGAATGAGTCCTGGTTTAGTCCTGGTTTAGCCTGTACCTGGTTTTGTAAATGCTGTTCTGAATGAGTCCTGGTTTAGTCCTGGTTTAGTCCTGGTTTAGCCTGTACCTGGTTTTGTAAATGCTGTTCTGAATGAGTCCTGGTTTAGTCCTGGTTTAGCCTGTACCTGGTTTTGTAAATGCTGTTCTGACTGAGTCCTGGTTTAGTCCTGGTTTAGCCTGTACCTGGTTTTGTAAATGCTGTTCTGAATGAGTCCTGGTTTAGTCCTGGTTTAGCCTGCACCTGGTTTTGTAAATGCTGTTCTGAATGAGTCCTGGTTTAGTCCTGGTTTAGTCCTGGTTTAGCCTGTACCTGGTTTTGTAAATGCTGTTCTGAATGAGTCCTGGTTTAGTCCTGGTTTAGCCTGTACCTGGTTTTGTAAATGCTGTTCTGAATGAGTCCTGGTTTAGTCCTGGTTTAGTCCTGGTTTAGCCTGTACCTGGTTTTGTAAATGCTGTTCTGACTGAGTCCTGGTTTAGTCCTGGTTTAGCCTGTACCTGGTTTTGTAAATGCTGTTCTGACTGAGTCCTGGTTTAGTCCTGGTTTAGCCTGTACCTGGTTTTGTAAATGCTGTTCTGAATGAGTCCTGGTTTAGATCTGGTTTAGTCCTGGTTTAGCCTGTACCTGGTTTTGTAAATGCTGTTCTGACTGAGTCCTGGTTTAGTCCTGGTTTAGCCTGTACCTGGTTTTGTAAATGCTGTTCTGACTGAGTCCTGGTTTAGTCCTGGTTTAGCCTGTACCTGGTTTTGTAAATGCTGTTCTGACTGAGTTCTGGTTTAGTCCTGGTTTAGCCTGTACCTGGTTTTGTAAATGCTGTTCTGAATGAGTCCTGGTTTAGTCCTGGTTTAGCCTGTA
Organism: Atherinomorus stipes; assembly: GCA_023101725.1. Taxonomy (NCBI): domain Eukaryota; kingdom Metazoa; phylum Chordata; class Actinopteri; order Atheriniformes; family Atherinidae; genus Atherinomorus; species Atherinomorus stipes. The sequence goes on from JALJCO010011706.1 coordinate 25,742, forward strand.
CCTGGTTTTGTAAATGCTGTTCTGAATGAGTTCTGGTTTAGTCCTGGTTTAGCCTGTACCTGGTTTTGTAAATGCTGTTCTGAATGAGTCCTGGTTTAGTCCTGGTTTAGCCTGTACCTGGTTTTGTAAATGCTGTTCTGACTGAGTCCTGGTTTAGTCCTGGTTTAGTCCTGGTTTAGTCCTGGTTTAGCCTGTACCTGGTTTTGTAAATGCTGTTCTGAATGAGTCCTGGTTTAGTCCTGGTTTAGCCTGTACCTGGTTTTGTAAATGTTGTTCTGAATGAGTCCTGGTTTAGTTCTGGTTTAGTCCTGGTTTAGCCTGTACCTGGTTTTGTAAATGCTGTTCTGACTGAGTCCTGGTTTAGTCCTGGTTTAGCCTGTACCTGGTTTTGTAAATGCTGTTCTGACTGAGTCCTGGTTTAGTCCTGGTTTAGCCTGTACCTGGTTTTGTAAATGCTGTTCTGAATGAGTCCTGGTTTAGTCCTGGTTTAGTCCTGGTTTAGCCTGTACCTGGTTTTGTAAATGCTGTTCTGACTGAGTCCTGGTTTAGTCCTGGTTTAGCCTGTACCTGGTTTTGTAAATGCTGTTCTGACTGAGTCCTGGTTTAGTCCTGGTTTAGCCTGTACCTGGTTTTGTAAATGCTGTTCTGACTGAGTCCTGGTTTAGTCCTGGTTTAGCCTGTACCTGGTTTTGTAAATGCTGTTCTGAATGAGTCCTGGTTTAGTCCTGGTTTAGTCCTGGTTTAGCCTGTACCTGGTTTTGTAAATGCTGTTCTGATTGAGTCCTGGTTTAGTCCTGGTTTAGCCTGTACCTGGTTTTGTAAATGTTGTTCTGACTGAGTTCTGGTTTAGTCCTGGTTTAGACTGTACCTGGTTTTGTAAATGCTGTTCTGACTGAGTCCTGGTTCAGTCCTGGTTTAGCCTGTACCTAGTTTTGTAAATGCTGTTCTGAATGAGTTCTGGTTTAGTCCTGGTTTAGCCTGTACCTGGTTTTGTAAATGCTGTTCTGACTAAGTCCTGTTTTAGTCCTGGTTTAGCGTGTACCTGGTTTTGTAAATGCTGTTCTGACTGAGTCCTGGTTTAGTCCTGGTTTAGCCTGTACCTGGTTTTGTAAATGCTGTTCTGAATGAGTCCTGGTTTAGTCCTGGTTTAGTCCTGGGTTTAGCCTGTACCTGGTTTTGTAAATGCTGTTCTGACTGAGTCCTGGTTTAGTCCTGGTTTAGCCTGTACCTGGTTTTGTAAATGCTGTTCTGATCCTGAGTCCTGGTTTAGTCCTGGTTTAGCCTGTACCTGGTTTTGTAAATGCTGTTCTGACTGAGTCCTGGTTTAGTCCTGGTTTAGCCTGTACCTGGTTTTGTAAATGCTGTTCTGAATGAGTCCTGGTTTAGTCCTGGTTTAGCCTGTACCTGGTTTTGTAAATGCTGTTCTGAATGAGTCCTGGTTTAGTCCTGGTTTAGTCCTGGTTTAGCCTGTACCTGGTTTTGTAAATGCTGTTCTGACTGAGTTCTGGTTTAGTCCTGGTTTAGCCTGTACCTGGTTTTGTAAATGCTGTTCTGACTGAGTCCTGGTTTAGTCCTGGTTTAGCCTTTACCTGGTTTTGTAAATGCTGTTCTGAATGAGTCCTGGTTTAGTCCTGGTCTAGCCTGTACCTGGTTTTGTAAATGCTGTTCTGACTGACTCCTGGTTTAGTCCTGGTTTAGTCCTGGTTTAGCCTGTACCTGGTTTTGTAAATGCTGTTCTGACTGAGTCCTGGTTTAGTCCTGGTTTAGCCTGTACCTGGTTTTGTAAATGCTGTTCTGAATGAGTCCTGGTTTAGTCCTGGTTTACGTTTAGCCTGTACCTGGTTTTGTAAATGCTGTTCTGAATGAGTACTGGTTTAGTCCGTGTTTAGCCTGTACCTGGTTTTGTAAATGCTGTTCTGACGGAGTCTTGGTTTAGTCCTGGTTTAGTCTGTACCTGGTTTTGTAAATACTGTTCTGAATGAGTCCTGGTTTAGTCCTGGTTTAGCCTGTACCTGGTTTTGTAAATGCTGTTCTGAATGAGTCCTGGTTTAGTCCTGGTTTAGCCTGTACCTGGTTTTGTAAATGCTGTTCTGAATGAGTCCTGGTTTAGTCCTGGTTTAGCCTGTACCTGGTTTTGTAAATGCTGTTCTGAATGAGTCCTGGTTTAGTCCTGGTTTAGTCCTGGTTTAGCCTGTACCTGGTTTTGTAAATGCTGTTCTGACTGAGTCCTGGTTTAGTCCTGGTTTAGCCTGTACCTGGTTTTGTAAATGCTGTTCTGACTGAGTCCTGGTTTAGTCCTGGTTTAGCCTGTACCTGGTTTTGTAAATGCTGTTCTGAATGAGTCCTGGTTTAGTCCTGGTTTAGTCCTGGTTTAGCCTGTACCTGGTTTTGTAAATGCTGTTCTGACTGAGTCCTGGTTTAGTCCTGGTTTAGCCTGTACCTGGTTTTGTAAATGCTGTTCTGACTGAGTCCTGGTTTAGTCCTGGTTTAGCCTGTACCTGGTTTTGTAAATGCTGTTCTGACTGAGTCCTGGTTTAGTCCTGGTTTAGCCTGTACCTGGTTTTGTAAATGCTGTTCTGAATGAGTCCTGGTTTAGTCCTGGTTTAGTCCTGGTTTAGCCTGTACCTGGTTTTGTAAATGCTGTTCTGAATGAGTCCTGGTTTAGTCCTGGTTTAGCCTGTACCTGGTTTTGTAAATGCTGTTCTGAATGAGTCCTGGTTTAGTCCTGGTTTAGCCTGTACCTGGTTTTGTAAATGCTGTTCTGACTGAGTCCTGGTTTAGTCCTGGTTTAGCCTGTACCTGGTTTTGTAAATGCTGTTCTGAATGAGTCCTGGTTTAGTCCTGGTTTAGTCCTGGTTTAGCCTGTACCTGGTTTTGTAAATGCTGTTCTGAATGAGTCCTGGTTTAGTCCTGGTTTAGCCTGTACCTGGTTTTGTAAATGCTGTTCTGAATGAGTCCTGGTTTAGTCCTGGTTTAGTCTGGTTTAGCCTGTACCTGGTTTTGTAAATGCTGTTCTGACTGAGTCCTGGTTTAGTCCTGGTTTAGCCTGTACCTGGTTTTGTAAATGCTGTTCTGACTGAGTCCTGGTTTAGTCCTGGTTTAGCCTGTACCTGGTTTTGTAAATGCTGTTCTGAATGAGTCCTGGTTTAGTCCTGGTTTAGTCCTGGTTTAGCCTGTACCTGGTTTTGTAAATGCTGTTCTGACTGAGTCCTGGTTTAGTCCTGGTTTAGCCTGTACCTGGTTTTGTAAATGCTGTTCTGACTGAGTCCTGGTTTAGTCCTGGTTTAGCCTGTACCTGGTTTTGTAAATGCTGTTCTGACTGAGTCCTGGTTTAGTCCTGGTTTAGCCTGTACCTGGTTTTGTAAATGCTGTTCTGAATGAGTCCTGGTTTAGTCCTGGTTTAGCCTGTACCTGGTTTTGTAAATGCTGTTCTGAATGAGTCCTGGTTTAGTCCTGGTTTAGCCTGTACCTGGTTTTGTAAATGCTGTTCTGACTGAGTCCTGGTTTAGTCCTGGTTTAGCCTGTACCTGGTTTTGTAAATGCTGTTCTGAATGAGTCCTGGTTTAGTCCTGGTTTAGCCTGTACCTGGTTTTGTAAATGCTGTTCTGAATGAGTCCTGGTTTAGTTCTGGTTTAGTCCTGGTTTAGCCTGTACCTGGTTTTGTAAATGCTGTTCTGACTGAGTCCTGGTTTAGTCCTGGTTTAGCCTGTACCTGGTTTTGTAAATGCTGTTCTGACTGAGTCCTGGTTTAGTCCTGGTTTAGCCTGTACCTGGTTTTGTAAATGCTGTTCTGACTGAGTCCTGGTTTAGTCCTGGTTTAGCCTGTACCTGGTTTTGTAAATGCTGTTCTGACTGAGTCCTGGTTTAGTCCTGGTTTAGTCCTGGTTTAGCCTGTACCTGGTTTTGTAAATGCTGTTCTGAATGAGTCCTGGTTTAGTCCTGGTTTAGCCTGTACCTGGTTTTGTAAATGCTGTTCTGACTGAGTCCTGGTTTAGTCCTGGTTTAGCCTGTACCTGGTTTTGTAAATGCTGTTCTGAATGAGTCCTGGTTTAGTCCTGGTTTAGCCTGTACCTGGTTTTGTAAATGCTGTTCTGAATGAGTCCTGGTTTAGTCCTGGTTTAGTCCTGGTTTAGCCTGTACCTGGTTTTGTAAATGCTGTTCTGAATGAGTCCTGGTTTAGTCCTGGTTTAGCCTGTACCTGGTTTTGTAAATGCTGTTCTGAATGAGTCCTGGTTTAGTCCTGGTTTAGCCTGTACCTGGTTTTGTAAATGCTGTTCTGAATGAGTCCTGGTTTAGTCCTGGTTTAGCCTGTACCTGGTTTTGTAAATGCTGTTCTGACTGAGTCCTGGTTTAGTCCTGGTTTAGCCTGTACCTGGTTTTGTAAATGCTGTTCTGAATGAGTCCTGGTTGAGTCCTGGTTTAGTCCTGGTTTAGCCTGTACCTGGTTTTGTAAATGCTGTTCTGACTGAGTCCTGGTTTAGTCCTGGTTTAGCCTGTACCTGGTTTTGTAAATGCTGTTCTGACTGAGTCCTGGTTTAGTCCTGGTTTAGCCTGTACCTGGTTTTGTAAATGCTGTTCTGACTGAGTCCTGGTTTAGTCCTGGTTTAGCCTGTACCTGGTTTTGTAAATGCTGTTCTGAATGAGTCCTGGTTTAGTCCTGGTTTAGCCTGTACCTGGTTTTGTAAATGCTGTTCTGACTGAGTCCTGGTTTAGTCCTGGTTTAGCCTGTACCTGGTTTTGTAAATGCTGTTCTGAATGAGTCCTGGTTTAGTCCTGGTTTAGCCTGTACCTGGTTTTGTAAATGCTGTTCTGAATGAGTCCTGGTTTAGTCCTGGTTTAGCCTGTACCTGGTTTTGTAAATGCTGTTCTGACTGAGTCCTGGTTTAGTCCTGGTTTAGCCTGTACCTGGTTTTGTAAATGCTGTTCTGACTGAGTCCTGGTTTAGTCCTGGTTTAGCCTGTACCTGGTTTTGTAAATGCTGTTCTGAATGAGTCCTGGTTTAGTCCTGGTTTAGCCTGTACCTGGTTTTGTAAATGCTGTTCTGACTGAGTCCTGGTTTAGTCCTGGTTTAGCCTGTACCTGGTTTTGTAAATGCTGTTCTGAATGAGTCCTGGTTTAGTCCTGGTTTAGCCTGTACCTGGTTTTGTAAATGCTGTTCTGACTGAGTCCTGGTTTAGTCCTGGTTTAGCCTGTACCTGGTTTTGTAAATGCTGTTCTGACTGAGTCCTGGTTTAGTCCTGGTTTAGCCTGTACCTGGTTTTGTAAATGCTTTTCTGACTGTGTCCTGGTTTAGTCCTGGTTTAGTCCTGGTTTAGCCTGTACCTGGTTTTGTAAATGCTGTTCTGACTGAGTCCTGGTTCAGTCCTGGTTTAGCCTGTACAAGGTTTTGTAAATGCTGTTCTAACTGAGTCCTGGTTTAGTCCTGGTTTAGTCCTGGTTTAACCTGTACCTGGTTTTGTAAATGCTGTTCTGAATGAGTCCTGGTTTAGTCCTGGTTTAGCCTGTACCTGGTTTTGTAAATGCTGTTCTGACTGAGTCCTGGTTTAGTCCTGGTTTAGCCTGTACCTGGTTTTGTAAATGCTGTTCTGAATGAGTCCTGGTTTAGTCCTGGTTTAGCCTGTACCTGGTTTTGTAAATGCTGTTCTGACTGAGTCCTGGTTTAGTCCTGGTTTAGCCTGTACCTGGTTTTGTAAATGCTGTTCTGACTGAGTCCTGGTTTAGTCCTGGTTTAGCCTGTACCTGGTTTTGTAAATGCTGTTCTGACTGAGTCCTGGTTTAGTCCTGGTTTAGCCTGTACCTGGTTTTGTAAATGCTGTTCTGAATGAGTCCTGGTTTAGTCCTGGTTTAGCCTGTACCTGGTTTTGTAAATGCTGTTCTGAATGAGTCCTGGTTTAGTCCTGGTTTAGCCTGTACCTGGTTTTGTAAATGCTGTTCTGAATGAGTCCTGGTTTAGTCCTGGTTTAGCCTGTACCTGGTTTTGTAAATGCTGTTCTGAATGAGTCCTGGTTTAGTCCTGGTTTAGTCCTGGTTTAGCCTGTACCTGGTTTTGTAAATGCTGTTCTGACTGAGTCCTGGTTTAGTCCTGGTTTAACCTGTACCTGGTTTTGTAAATGCTGTTCTGAATGAGTCCTGGTTTAGTCCTGGTTTAGTCCTGGTTTAGCCTGTACCTGGTTTTGTAAATGCTGTTCTGACTGAGTCCTGGTTTAGTCCTGGTTTAGCCTGTACCTGGTTTTGTAAATGCTGTTCTGAATGAGTCCTGGTTTAGTCCTGGTTTAGCCTGTACCTGGTTTTGTAAATGCTGTTCTGACTGAGTCCTGGTTTAGTCCTGGTTTAGCCTGTACCTGGTTTTGTAAATGCTGTTCTGACTGAGTCCTGGTTTAGTCCTGGTTTAGCCTGTACCTGGTTTTGTAAATGCTGTTCTGACTGAGTTCTGGTTTAGTCCTGGCATAGCCTGTACCTGGTTTTGTAAATGCTGTTCTGACTGAGTCCTGGTTTAGTCCTGGTTTAACCTGTACCTGGTTTTGTAAATTCTGTTCTGAATGAGTCCTGGTTTAGTCCTGGTTTAGCCTGTACCTGGTTTTGTAAATGCTGTTCTGACTGAGTCCTGGTTTAGTCTTGGTTTAGCCTGTACCTGGTTTTGTAAATGCTGTTCTGAATGAGTCCTGGTTTAGTCCTGGTTTAGCCTGTACCTGGTTTTGTAAATGCTGTTCTGACTGAGTCCTGGTTTAGTCCTGGTTTAGCCTGTACCTGGTTTTGTAAATGCTGTTCTGAATGAGTCCTGGTTTAGTCCTGGTTTAACCTGTACCTGGTTTTGTAAATGCTGTTCTGAATGAGTCCTGGTTTAGTCCTGGTTTAGTCCTGGTTTAACCTGTACCTGGTTTTGTAAATTCTGTTCTGAATGAGTCCTGGTTTAGTCCTGGTTTAGCCTGTACCTGGTTTTGTAAATGCTGTTCTGAATGAGTCCTGGTTTAGTTCTGGTTTAGTCCTGGTTTAGCCTGTACCTGGTTTTGTAAATGCTGTTCTGACTGAGTCCTGGTTTAGTCCTGGTTTAGCCTGTACCTGGTTTTGTAAATGCTGTTCTGACTGAGTTCCGGTTTAGTCCTGGTTTAGTCCTGGTTTAGCCTGTACCTGGTTTTGTAAATGCAGTTCTGGATGAGTTCTGGTTTAGTCCTGGTTTAGCCTGTACCTGGTTTTGTAAATGCTGTTCTGAATGAGTCCTGGTTTAGTCCTGGTTTAGCCATGGTTTAGCCTGTACCTGGTTTTGTAAATGCTGTTCTGACTGAGTCCTGATTTAGTCCTGGTTTAGCCTGTACCTGGTTTTGTAAATGCTGTTCTGACTGAGTCCTGGTTTAGTCCTGGTTTAGCCTGTACCTGGTTTTGTAAATGCTGTTCTTAATGAGTCCTGGTTTAGTCCTCGTTTAGCCTGTACCTGGTTTTGGAAATGCTGTTCTGAATGAGTACTGGTTTAGTCCTGGTTTAGTCCTGGTTTAGCCTGTACCTGGTTTTGTAAATGCTGTTCTGACTGAGTCCTGGTTTAGTCCTGGTTTAGCCTGTAACTGGTTTTGTAAATGCTGTTCTGACTGAGTCCTGGTTTAGTCCTGGTTTAGCCTGTGCCTGGTTTTGTAAATGCTGTTCTGAATGCGTCCTGGTTTAGTCCTGGTTTAGCCTGTACCTGGTTTTGTAAATGCTGTTCTGAATGAGTTCTGGTTTAGTCTTGTTTTAGCCTGTACCCGGTTTTGTAAATACTGTTCTGAATGAGTCCTGGTTTAGTCCTTGTTTAGTCCTGGTTTAGCCTGTACCAGGTTTTGTAAATGCTGTTCTGAATGAGTCCTGGTTTAGTCCTGGTTTAGCCTGTACCTGGTTTTGTAAATGCTGTTCTGACTGAGTCCTGGTTTAGTCCTGGTTTAGCCTGTACCTGGTTTTGTAAATGCTGTTCTGAATGAGTCCTGGTTTAGTCCTGGTTTAGCCTGTACCTGGTTTTGTAAATGCTGTTCTGACTGAGTCCTGGTTTAGTTCTGGTTTAGTCCTGGTTTAGCCTGTACCTGGTTTTGTAAATGCTGTTCTGAATGAGTTCTGGTTTAGTCCTGGTTTAGCCTGTACCTGGTTTTGTAAATGCTGTTCTGACTGAGTCCTGGTTTAGTCCTGGTTTAGCCTGTACCTGGTTTTGTAAATGCTGTTCTGAATGAGTCCTGGTTTAGATCTGGTTTAGTCCTGGTTTAGCCTGTACCTGGTTTTGTAAATGCTGTTCTGAATGAGTCCTGGTTTAGTCCTGGTTTAGCCTGTACCTGGTTTTGTAAATGCTGTTCTGACTGAGTCCTGGTTTAGTCCTGGTTTAGCCTGTACCTGGTTTTGTAAATGCTGTTCTGAATGAGTTCTGGTTTAGTCCTGGTTTAGCCTGTACCTGGTTTTGTAAATGCTGTTCTGAATGAGTCCTGGTTTAGTCCTGGTTTAGCCTGTACCTGGTTTTGTAAATGCTGTTCTGAATGAGTCCTGGTTTAGTCCTGGTTTAGCCTGTACCTGGTTTTGTAAATGCTGTTCTGAATGAGTCCTGGTTTAGATCTGGTTTAGTCCTGGTTTAGCCTGTACCTGGTTTTGTAAATGCTGTTCTGAATGAGTCCTGGTTTAGTCCTGGTTTAGCCTGTACCTGGTTTTGTAAATGCTGTTCTGAATGAGTTCTGGTTTAGTCCTGGTTTAGCCTGTACCTGGTTTTGTAAATGCTGTTCTGAATGAGTCCTGGTTTAGTCCTGGTTTAGCCTGTACCTGGTTTTGTAAATGCTGTTCTGAATGAGTCCTGGTTTAGATCTGGTTTAGTCCTGGTTTAGCCTGTACCTGGTTTTGTAAATGCTGTTCTGAATGAGTCCTGGTTTAGTCCTGGTTTAGCCTGTACCTGGTTTTGTAAATGCTGTTCTGAATGAGTCCTGGTTTAGTCCTGGTTTAGCCTGTACCTGGTTTTGTAAATGCTGTTCTGACTGAGTCCTGGTTTAGTCCTGGTTTAGCCTGTACCTGGTTTTGTAAATGCTGTTCTGAATGAGTCCTGGTTTAGTCCTGGTTTAGCCTGTACCTGGTTTTGTAAATGCTGTTCTGAATGAGTCCTGGTTTAGTCCTGGTTTAGCCTGTACCTGGTTTTGTAAATGCTGTTCTGACTGAGTCCTGGTTTAGTCCTGGTTTAGCCTGTACCTGGTTTTGTAAATGCTGTTCTGACTGAGTCCTGGTTTAGTCCTGGTTTAGTCCTGGTTTAGCCTGTACCTGGTTTTGTAAATGCTGTTCTGACTGAGTTCTGGTTTAGTCCTGGTTTAGCCTGTACCTGGTTTTGTAAATGCTGTTCTGAATGAGTCCTGGTTTTGAACTGGTTTAGTCCTGGTTTAGTCTGTACCTGGTTTTGTAAATGCTGTTCTGACTGAGTCCTGGTTTAGTCCTGGTTTAGCCTATACCTGGTTTTGTAAATTCTGTCCTGACTGAGTCCTGGTTTAGTCCTGGTTTAGCCTGTACCTGGTTTTGTAAATGCTGTTCTGACTGAGTCCTGGTTTAGTCCTGGTTTAGCCTGTACCTGGTTTTGTAAATGCTGTTCTGAATGAGTCCTGGTTTAGTCCTGGTTTAGTCCTGGTTTAGCCTGTACCTGGTTTTGTAAATGCTGTTCTGACTGAGTCCTGGTTTAGTCCTGGTTTAGCCTGTACCTGGTTTTGTAAATGCTGTTCTGACTGAGTCCTGGTTTAGTCCTGGTTTAGCCTGCACCTGGTTTTGTAAATGCTGTTCTGAATGAGTCCTGGTTTAATCCTGGCTTAGCCTGTACCTGGTTTTGTAAATGCTGTTCTGAATGAGTCCTGGTTTAGTCTTGGTTTAGCCTGTACCTGGTTTTGTAAATGCTGTTCTGAATGAGTCCTGGTTTAGTTCTGGTTTAGTCCTGGTTTAGCCTGTACCTGGTTTTGTAAATGCTGTTCTGAATGAGTCCTGGTTTAGTCCTGGTTTAGCCTGTACCTGGTTTTGTAAATGCTGTTCTGACTGAGTCCTGGTTTAGTCCTGGTTTAGCCTGTACCTGGTTTTGTAAATGCTGTTCTGAATGAGTCCTGGTTTAGTCCTGGTTTAGCCTGTACCTGGTTTTGTAAATGCTGTTCTGAATGAGTCCTGGTTTAGTTCTGGTTTAGTCCTGGTTTAGCCTGTACCTGGTTTTGTAAATGCTGTTCTGAATGAGTCCTGGTTTAGTCCTGGTTTAGCCTGTACCTGGTTTTGTAAATGCTGTTCTGACTGAGTCCTGGTTTAGTCCTGGTTTAGCCTGTACCTGGTTTTGTAAATGCTGTTCTGAATGAGTCCTGGTTTCCTGGTTTAGTCCTGGTTTAGCCTGTACCTGGTTTTGTAAATGCTGTTCTGACTGAGTCCTGGTTTAGTCCTGGTTTAGCCTGTACCTGGTTTTGTAAATGCTGTTCTGACTGAGTCCTGGTTTAGTCCTGGTTTAGTCTGCCTGTACCTGGTTTTGTAAATGCTGTTCTGAATGAGTCCTGGTTTAGTCCTGGCTTAGCCTGTACCTGGTTTTGTAAATGCTGTTCTGACTGAGTCCTGGTTTAGTCCTGGTTTAACCTGTACCTGGTTTTGTAAATGCTGTTCTGAATGAGTCCTGGTTTAGTCCTGGTTTAGCCTGTACCTGGTTTTGTAAATGCTGTTCTGAATGAGTCCTGGTTTAGATCTGGTTTAGTCCTGGTTTAGCCTGTACCTGGTTTTGTAAATGCTGTTCTGAATGAGTCCTGGTTTAGTCCTGGTTTAGCCTGTACCTGGTTTTGTAAATGCTGTTCTGAATGAGTCCTGGTTTAGATCTGGTTTAGTCCTGGTTTAGCCTGTACCTGGTTTTGTAAATGCTGTTCTGACTGAGTCCTGGTTTAGTCCTGGTTTAGCCTGTACCTGGTTTTGTAAATGCTGTTCTGAATAAGTCCTGGTTTAGTCCTGGTTTAGCCTGTACCTGGTTTTGTAAATGCTGTTCTGACTGAGTCCTGGTTTAGTCCTGGTTTAGCCTGCACCTGGTTTTGTAAATGCTGTTCTGAATGAGTCCTGGTTTAGTCCTGTTTTAGTCCTGGTTCAGCCTGTACCTGGTTTTGTAAATGCTGTTCTGAATGAGTCCTGGTTTAGTCCTGGTTTAGCCTGTACCTGGTTTTGTAAATGCTGTTCTGACTGAGTCCTGGTTTAGTCCTGGTTTAGCCTGTACCTGGTTTTGTAAATGCTGTTCTGAATGAGTCCTGGTTTAGTCCTGGTTTAGCCTGTACCTGGTTTTGTAAATGCTGTTCTGACTGAGTCCTGGTTTAGTCCTGGTTTAGCCTGTACCTGGTTTTGTAAATGCTGTTCTGACTGAGTCCTGGTTTAGTCCTGGTTTAGTCCTGGTTTAGCCTGTACCTGGTTTTGTAAATGCTGTTCTGAATGAGTCCTGGTTTAGGTTTAGTCCTGGTTTAGCCTGTACCTGGTTTTGTAAATGCTGTTCTGACTGAGTCCTGGTTTAGTCCTGGTTTAGCCTGTACCTGGTTTTGTAAATGCTGTTCTGACTAAGTCCTGGTTTAGTCCTGGTTTAGCCTGTACCTGGTTTTGTAAATGCTGTTCTGACTGAGTCCTGGTTTAGTCCTGGTTTAGCCTGTACCTGGTTTTGTAAATGCTGTTCTGACTGAGTCCTGGTTTAGTCCTGGTTTAGTCCTGGTTTAGCCTGTACCTGGTTTTGTAAATGCTGTTCTGACTGAGTCCTGGTTTAGTCCTGGTTTAGCCTGTACCTGGTTTTGTAAATGCTGTTCTGAATGAGTCCTGGTTTAGATCTGGTTTAGTCCTGGTTTAGCCTGTACCTGTTTTGTAAATGCTGTTCTGAATGAGTCCTGGTTTAGTCCTGCTTTAGCCTGTACCTGGTTTTGTAAATCCTGTTCTGAATGAGTCCTGGTTTAGTAGTCCTGGTTTAGTCCTGGTTTAGCCTGTACCTGGTTTTGTAAATGCTGTTCTGAATGAGTCCTGGTTTAGTCCTGGTTTAGCCTGTACCTGGTTTTGTAAATGCTGTTCTGAATGAGTCCTGGTTTAGTTCTGGTTTAGTCCTGGTTTAGCCTGTACCTGGTTTTGTAAATGCTGTTCTGACTGAGTCCTGGTTTAGTCCTGGTTTAGCCTGTACCTGGTTTTGTAAATGCTGTTCTGACTGAGTCCTGGTTTAGTCCTGGTTTAGCCTGTACCTGGTTTTGTAAATGCTGTTCTGACTGAGTCCTGGTTTAGTCCTGGTTTAGCCTGTACCTGGTTTTGTAAATGCTGTTCTGACTGAGTCCTGGTTTAGTCCTGGTTTAGCCTGTACCTGGTTTTGTAAATGCTGTTCTGACTGAGTCCTGGTTTAGTCCTGGTTTAGTCCTGGTTTAGCCTGTACCTGGTTTTGTAAATGCTGTTCTGAATGAGTCCTGGTTTAGTCCTGGTTTAGCCTGTACCTGGTTTTGTAAATGCTGTTTTGACTGAGTCCTGGTTTAGTCCTGGTTTAGCCTGTACCTGGTTTTGTAAATGCTGTTGTGGATGAGTCCTGGTTTAGTCCTGGTTTAGCCTGTACCTGGTTTTGTAAATGCTGTTCTGAATGAGTCCTGGTTTAGTCCTGGTTTAGTCCTGGTTTAGCCTGTACCTGGTTTTGTAAATGCTGTTCTGAATGAGTCCTGGTTTAGTCCTGGTTTAGCCTGTACCTGGTTTTGTAAATGCTGTTCTGAATGAGTCCTGGTTTAGTCCTGGTTTAGTCCTGGTTTAGCCTGTACCTGGTTTTGTAAATGCTGTTCTGACTGAGTCCTGGTTTAGTCCTGGTTTAGCCTGTACCTGGTTTTGTAAATGCTGTTCTGACTGAGTCCTGGTTTAGTCCTGGTTTAGCCTGTACCTGGTTTTGTAAATGCTGTTCTGACTGAGTCCTGGTTTAGTCCTGGTTTAGCCTGTACCTGGTTTTGTAAATGCTGTTCTGAATGAGTCCTGGTTTAGTCTGGTTTAGTCCTGGTTTAGCCTGTACCTGGTTTTGTAAATGCTGTTCTGACTGAGTCCTGGTTTAGTCCTGGTTTAGCCTGTACCTGGTTTTGTAAATGCTGTTCTGACTGAGTCCTGGTTTAGTCCTGGTTTAGCCTGTACCTGGTTTTGTAAATGCTGTTCTGACTGAGTCCTGGTTTAGTCCTGGTTTAGCCTGTACCTGGTTTTGTAAATGCTGTTCTGACTGAGTCCTGGTTTAGTCCTGGTTTAGCCTGTACCTGGTTTTTTAAATGCTGTTCTGACTGAGTTCTGGTTTAGTCCTGGTTTAGTCCTGGTTTAGCCTGTACCTGGTTTTGTAAATGCTGTTCTGAATGAGTCCTGGTTTAGTTCTGGTTTAGTCCTGGTTTAGCCTGCACCTGGTTTTGTAAATGCTGTTCTGACTAAGTCCTGGTTTAGTCCTGGTTTAGCCTGCACCTGGTTTTGTAAATGCTGTTCTGAATGAGTTCTGGTTTAGAACTGGTTTAACCTGTACCTGGTTTTGTAAATGCTGTTCTGAATGAGTCCTGGTTTAGTCCTGGTTTAGCCTGTACCTGGTTTTGTAAATGCTGTTCTGAATGAGTTCTGGTTTAGTTCTGGTTTAGTCCTGGTTTAGCCTGTACCTGGTTTTGTAAATGCTGTTCTGGATGAGTCCTGGTTTAGTCCTGGTTTAGCCTGTACCTGGTTTTGTAAATGCTGTTCTGACTGAGTCCTGGTTTAGTCCTGGTTTAGCCTGTACCTGGTTTTGTAAATGCTGTTCTGTACTGAGTCCTGGTTTAGTCCTGGTTTAGCCTGTACCTGGTTTTGTAAATGCTGTTCTGACTGAGTCCTGGTTTAGTCCTGGTTTAGCCTGTACCTGGTTTTGTAAATGCTGTTCTGAATGAGTCCTGGTTTAGTCCTGGTTTAGCCTGTACCTGGTTTTGTAAATGCTGTTCTGACTGAGTCCTGGTTTAGTCCTGGTTTAGCCTGTACCTGGTTTTGTAAATGCTGTTCTGAATGAGTCCTGGTTTAGTCCTGGTTTAGCCTGTACCTGGTTTTGTAAATGCTGTTCTGACTGAGTCCTGGTTTAGTCCTGGTTTAGCCTGTACCTGGTTTTGTAAATGCTGTTCTGACTGAGTCCTGGTTTAGTCCTGGTTTAGCCTGTACCTGGTTTTGTAAATGCTGTTCTGAATGAGTCCTGGTTTAGTCCTGGTTTAGTCCTGGTTTAGCCTGTACCTGGTTTTGTAAATGCTGTTCTGACTGAGTCCTGGTTTAGTCCTGGTTTAGCCTGTACCTGGTTTTGTAAATGCTGTTCTGACTGAGTCCTGGTTTAGTCCTGGTTTAGTCCTGGTTTAGCCTGTACCTGGTTTTGTAAATGCTGTTCTGACTGAGTCCTGGTTTAGTCCTGGTTTAGCCTGTACCTGGTTTTGTAAATGCTATTCTGAATGAGTCCTAGGTTAGTCCTGGTTTAGTCCTGGTTTAGCCTGTACCTGGTTTTGTAAATGCTGTTCTGACTGAGTCCTGGTTTAGTCCTGGTTTAGCCTGTACCTGGTTTTGTAAATGCTGTTCTGAATGAGTCCTGGTTTAGTCCTGGTTTAGCCTGTACCTGGTTTTGTAAATGCTGTTCTGAATGAGTCCTGGTTTAGTCCTGGTTTAGCCTGTACCTGGTTTTGTAAATGCTGTTCTGAATGAGTCCTGGTTTAGTCCTGGTTTAGCCTGTACCTGGTTTTGTAAATGCTGTTCTGATGAGTCCTGGTTTAGTCCTGGTTTAGCCTGTACCTGGTTTTGTAAATGCTGTTCTGAATGAGTCCTGGTTTAGTCCTGGTTTAGTCCTGGTTTAGCCTGTACCTGGTTTTGTAAATGCTGTTCTGAATGAGTCCTGGTTTAGTCCTGGTTTAGTCCTGGTTTAGCCTGTACCTGGTTTTGTAAATGCTGTTCTGAATGAGTCCTGGTTTAGTCCTGGTTTAGCCTGTACCTGGTTTTGTAAATGCTGTTCTGACTGAGTCCTGGTTTAGTCCTGGTTTAGTCCTGGTTTAGCCTGTACCTGGTTTTGTAAATGCTGTTCTGACTGAGTCCTGGTTTAGTCCTGGTTTAGCCTGTACCTGGTTTTGTAAATGCTGTTCTGACTGAGTCCTGGTTTAGTCCTGGTTTAGCCTGTACCTGGTTTTGTAAATGCTGTTCTGAATGAGTCCTGGTTTTAGTCCTGGTTTAGCCTGTACCTGGTTTTGTAAATGCTGTTCTGACTGAGTCCTGGTTTAGTCCTGGTTTAGCCTGTACCTGGTTTTGTAAATGCTGTTCTGACTGAGTCCTGGTTTAGTCCTGGTTTAGCCTGTACCTGGTTTTGTAAATGCTGTTCTGACTGAGTCCTGGTTTAGTCCTGGTTTAGCCTGTACCTGGTTTTGTAAATGCTGTTCTGACTGAGTCCTGGTTTAGTCCTGGTTTAGTCCTGGTTTAGCCTGTACCTGGTTTTGTAAATGCTGTTCTGACTGAGTCCTGGTTTAGTCCTGGTTTAGCCTGTACCTGGTTTTGTAAATGCTGTTCTGACTGAGTCCTGGTTTAGTCCTGGTTGGTTTAGCCTGTACCTGGTTTTGTAAATGCTGTTCTGACTGAGTCCTGGTTTAGTCCTGGTTTAGCCTGTACCTGGTTTTGTAAATGCTGTTCTGAATGAGTCCTGGTTTAGTCCTGGTTTAGTCCTGGTTTAGCCTGTACCTGGTTTTGTAAATGCTGTTCTGAATGAGTCCTGGTTTAGTCCTGGTTTAGCCTGTACCTGGTTTTGTAAATGCTGTTCTGAATGAGTCCTGGTTTAGTCCTGGTTTAGTCCTGGTTTAGCCTGTACCTGGTTTTGTAAATGCTGTTCTGACTGAGTCCTGGTTTAGTCCTGGTTTAGCCTGTACCTGGTTTTGTAAATGCTGTTCTGACTGAGTCCTGGTTTAGTCCTGGTTTAGCCTGTACCTGGTTTTGTAAATGCTGTTCTGAATGAGTCCTGGTTTAGTCCTGGTTTAGCCTGTACCTGGTTTTGTAAATGCTGTTCTGACTGAGTCCTGGTTTAGTCCTGGTTTAGCCTGTACCTGGTTTTGTAAATGCTGTTCTGAATGAGTCCTGGTTTAGTCCTGGTTTAGCCTGTACCTGGTTTTGTAAATGCTGTTCTGACTGAGTCCTGGTTTAGTCCTGGTTTAGCCTGTACCTGGTTTTGTAAATGCTGTTCTGACTGAGTCCTGGTTTAGTCCTGGTTTAGCCTGTACCTGGTTTTGTAAATGCTGTTCTGACTGAGTCCTGGTTTAGTCCTGGTTTAGCCTGTACCTGGTTTTGTAAATGCTGTTCTGAATGAGTCCTGGTTTAGTCCTGGTTTAGCCTGTACCTGGTTTTGTAAATGCTGTTCTGAATGAGTCCTGGTTTAGTCCTGGTTTAGCCTGTACCTGGTTTTGTAAATGCTGTTCTGAATGAGTCCTGGTTTAGTCCTGGTTTAGCCTGTACCTGGTTTTGTAAATGCTGTTCTGACTGAGTCCTGGTTTAGTCCTGGTTTAGCCTGTACCTGGTTTTGTAAATGCTGTTCTGAATGAGTCCTGGTTTAGTCCTGGTTTAGCCTGTACCTGGTTTTGTAAATGCTGTTCTGACTGAGTCCTGGTTTAGTCCTGGTTTAGCCTGTACCTGGTTTTGTAAATGCTGTTCTGAGTCTGGTAGTCCTGGTTTAGTCCTGGTTTAGCCTGTACCTGGTTTTGTAAATGCTGTTCTGACTGAGTCCTGGTTTAGTCCTGGTTTAGCCTGTACCTGGTTTTGTAAATGCTGTTCTGACTGAGTCCTGGTTTAGTCCTGGTTTAGCCTGTACCTGGTTTTGTAAATGCTGTTCTGAATGAGTCCTGGTTTAGTCCTGGTTTAGCCTGTACCTGGTTTTGTAAATGCTGTTCTGAATGAGTCCTGGTTTAGTCCTGGTTTAGCCTGTACCTGGTTTTGTAAATGCTGTTCTGAATGAGTCCTGGTTTAGTCCTGGTTTAGCCTGTACCTGGTTTTGTAAATGCTGTTCTGAATGAGTCCTGGTTTAGTCCTGGTTTAGCCTGTACCTGGTTTTGTAAATGCTGTTCTGACTGAGTCCTGGTTTAGTCCTGGTTTAGTCCTGGTTTAGCCTGTACCTGGTTTTGTAAATGCTGTTCTGACTGAGTCCTGGTTTAGTCCTGGTTTAGCCTGTACCTGGTTTTGTAAATGCTGTTCTGAATGAGTCCTGGTTTAGTTCTGGTTTAGTCCTGGTTTAGCCTGTACCTGGTTTTGTAAATGCTGTTCTGACTAAGTCCTGGTTTAGTCCTGGTTTAGCCTGTACCTGGTTTTGTAAATGCTGTTCTGACTGAGTCCTGGTTTAGTCCTGGTTTAGCCTGTACCTGGTTTTGTAAATGCTGTTCTGACTGAGTCCTGGTTTAGTCCTGGTTTAGCCTGTACCTGGTTTTGTAAATGCTGTTCTGACTGAGTCCTGGTTTAGTCCTGGTTTAGCCTGTACCTGGTTTTGTAAATGCTGTTCTGAATGAGTCCTGGTTTAGTCCTGGTTTAGTCCTGGTTTAGCCTGTACCTGGTTTTGTAAATGCTGTTCTGACTGAGTCCTGGTTTAGTCCTGGTTTAGCCTGTACCTGGTTTTGTAAATGCTGTTCTGAATGAGTCCTGGTTTAGTCCTGGTTTAGCCTGTACCTGGTTTTGTAAATGCTGTTCTGACTGAGTCCTGGTTTAGTCCTGGTTTAGCCTGTACCTGGTTTTGTAAATGCTGTTCTGACTGAGTCCTGGTTTAGTCCTGGTTTAGCCTGTACCTGGTTTTGTAAATGCTGTTCTGACTGAGTCCTGGTTTAGTCCTGGTTTAGCCTGTACCTGGTTTTGTAAATGCTGTTCTGAATGAGTCCTGGTTTAGTCCTGGTTTAGCCTGTACCTGGTTTTGTAAATGCTGTTCTGAATGAGTCCTGGTTTAGTCCTGGTTTAGCCTGTACCTGGTTTTGTAAATGCTGTTCTGACTGAGTCCTGGTTTAGTCCTGGTTTAGCCTGTACCTGGTTTTGTAAATGCTGTTCTGACTGAGTCCTGGTTTAGTCCTGGTTTAGCCTGTACCTGGTTTTGTAAATGCTGTTCTGACTGAGTCCTGGTTTAGTCCTGGTTTAGCCTGTACCTGGTTTTGTAAATGCTGTTCTGAATGAGTCCTGGTTTAGTCCTGGTTTAGCCTGTACCTGGTTTTGTAAATGCTGTTCTGACTGAGTCCTGGTTTAGTCCTGGTTTAGCCTGTACCTGGTTTTGTAAATGCTGTTCTGACTGAGTCCTGGTTTAGTCCTGGTTTAGCCTGTACCTGGTTTTGTAAATGCTGTTCTGAATGAGTCCTGGTTTAGTCCTGGTTTAGCCTGTACCTGGTTTTGTAAATGCTGTTCTGAATGAGTCCTGGTTTAGTCCTGGTTTAGCCTGTACCTGGTTTTGTAAATGCTGTTCTGACTGAGTCCTGGTTTAGTCCTGGTTTAGCCTGTACCTGGTTTTGTAAATGCTGTTCTGAATGAGTCCTGGTTTAGTCCTGGTTTAGCCTGTACCTGGTTTTGTAAATGCTGTTCTGAATGAGTCCTGGTTTAGTCCTGGTTTAGCCTGTACCTGGTTTTGTAAATGCTGTTCTGATCCTGGTTAGTTCTGGTTTAGTCCTGGTTTAGCCTGTACCTGGTTTTGTAAATGCTGTTCTGACTGAGTCCTGGTTTAGTCCTGGTTTAGCCTGTACCTGGTTTTGTAAATGCTGTTCTGACTGAGTCCTGGTTTAGTCCTGGTTTAGCCTGTACCTGGTTTTGTAAATGCTGTTCTGACTGAGTCCTGGTTTAGTCCTGGTTTAGCCTGTACCTGGTTTTGTAAATGCTGTTCTGACTGAGTCCTGGTTTATGGTTTAGTTTGTACTTGGTTTTGTAAAGTGTTTAGAGTCCTGGTTTAGTCCTGGTTTAGCCTGTACCTGGTTTTGTAAATGCTGTTCTGAATGAGTCCTGGTTTAGTCCTGGTTTAGCCTGTACCTGGTTTTGTAAATGCTGTTCTGACTGAGTCCTGGTTTAGTCCTGGTTTAGCCTGTACCTGGTTTTGTAAATGCTGTTCTGACTGAGTCCTGGTTTAGTCCTGGTTTAGCCTGTACCTGGTTTTGTAAATGCTGTTCTGAATGAGTCCTGGTTTAGTCCTGGTTTAGTCCTGGTTTAGCCTGTACCTGGTTTTGTAAATGCTGTTCTGACTGAGTCCTGGTTTAGTCCTGGTTTAGCCTGTACCTGGTTTTGTAAATGCTGTTCTGAATGAGTCCTGGTTTAGATCCTGGTTTAGTCCTGGTTTAGCCTGTACCTGGTTTTGTAAATGCTGTTCTGAATGAGTCCTGGTTTAGTCCTGGTTTAGCCTGTACCTGGTTTTGTAAATGCTGTTCTGACTGAGTCCTGGTTTAGTCCTGGTTTAGCCTGTACCTGGTTTTGTAAATGCTGTTCTGACTGAGTCCTGGTTTAGTCCTGGTTTAGTCCTGGTTTAGCCTGTACCTGGTTTTGTAAATGCTGTTCTGACTGAGTCCTGGTTTAGTCCTGGTTTAGCCTGTACCTGGTTTTGTAAATGCTGTTCTGACTGAGTCCTGGTTTAGTCCTGGTTTAGCCTGTACCTGGTTTTGTAAATGCTGTTCTGACTGAGTCCTGGTTTAGTCCTGGTTTAGCCTGTACCTGGTTTTGTAAATGCTGTTCTGAATGAGTCCTGGTTTAGTCCTGGTTTAGCCTGTACCTGGTTTTGTAAATGCTGTTCTGAATGAGTCTCTGGTTTAGTCCTGGTTTAGCCTGTACCTGGTTTTGTAAATGCTGTTCTGACTGAGTCCTGGTTCAGTCCTGGTTTAGCCTGTACCTAGTTTTGTAAATGCTGTTCTGAATGAGTCCTGGTTTAGTTCTGGTTTAGTCCTGTTTTGGTTTTTAAATTTTTGTTGTCCTGGTTTAGCCTGTACCTGGTTTTGTAAATGCTGTTCTGACTGAGTCCTGGTTTAGTCCTGGTTTAGCCTGTACCTGGTTTTGTAAATGCTGTTCTGAATGAGTCCTGGTTTAGTCCTGGTTTAGCCTGTACCTGGTTTTGTAAATGCTGTTCTGAGTATGAGTCCTGGTTTAGTCCTGGTTTAGCCTGTACCTGGTTTTGTAAATGCTGTTCTGAATGAGTCCTGGTTTAGTCCTGGTTTAGCCTGTACCTGGTTTTGTAAATGCTGTTCTGACTGAGTCCTGGTTTAGTCCTGGTTTAGCCTGTACCTGGTTTTGTAAATGCTGTTCTGACTGAGTCCTGGTTTAGTCCTGGTTTAGTCCTGGTTTAGCCTGTACCTGGTTTTGTAAATGCTGTTCTGAATGAGTCCTGGTTTAGTCTTGGTTTAGCCTGGACCTGGTTTTGTAAATGCTGTTCTGACTGAGTCCTGGTTTAGTCCTGGTTTAGTCCTGGATTAGCCTGTACCTGGTTTTGTAAATGCTGTTCTGAATGAGTTCTGGTTTAGTCTTGGTTTAGCCTGTACCTGGTTTTG
>JALJCO010011707.1:0-15142 GCA_023101725.1 Atherinomorus stipes
AGTTACCTTTCATTGTCCGCCATCTAGGGGAAAAAAAAGCATTTTTCATTCTGAATATAAAATGAAAACAACAACAAAACCCTGTTTTTTTCTATTCCTATTGTTATGGATATCAGAACTTCCTTGCAGCAGAATAAATTGTCTCATTTGGTAACCTCTTTCATACCAGGCTCATATTGTTAGTATTGTAAAAACCTTGAGGAAAAACTCCAGGCTTCTGTTCCAGCAACCATAATCACAATCTTGATAAATCTACAAACAAACTTAAACCAGTAAGTCATTTATGTTGTGTACTCTTGGAGGGCTGCAGTGCTTTCTGAAAAGGATGCATCATTGTGAGTCACTCCATTGCTGTAAACCCTCACCATTAAACTCCCCATTTAGGTTCTTATTTTCAGGTTATATGAGCATTAATGCTGTCTCTTCTTTTCAGTAAAGTAAAAGCTCAGTGCAAAACCTGCAGCCTTTTGATCTGTTTCCATTTCAAAAGCATTTTTTTCCATAGAAGAGGTAATTTCCTTCCCACAAATATTGCTTCTTGACTATTAAAGACAAGAAAATATGTTTTTTCCTTGCTTTGGAGTGCACTACTCACAATAACAAAGA
Source organism: Atherinomorus stipes (assembly GCA_023101725.1). NCBI lineage: Eukaryota > Metazoa > Chordata > Actinopteri > Atheriniformes > Atherinidae > Atherinomorus > Atherinomorus stipes. The sequence goes on from JALJCO010011707.1 coordinate 607, forward strand.
AAGCTCTGTGTGGATAACCTGGTCTGTAGGCTAGGCGTAGATCTGCAGACTCCTGCTGATATGTTCCATTTTCTCTCCTCTCTATGTGCCTCTCTTATTTTACGAGTGCGCTCAGATATCACCAGGGCAACATGTGTGGATGACTGATGGTGTCCATTAGTAAACATAGCCTCCTATATGTGCCATTGGCCTAAAGAGCCAATGTCTTGAACCCCCCCTCTCTCCTCTCTCCTTGTTTATTTTTCCTCTTTCCTCTTCCTATCTCCCTCTTACCTTTTACCCCCCTTCTACTTGCATCCACTCCATCTTTTTTTTTCCTCCTCTCCCCTCTCTCACCCCTTTTCCATCTATCCTCCTTATGGTTGTTTTTCATAGCTACAGCGTTGCAGTCAAGAGAGGGATGAGACCATCTCTCTTCCTCCTTTGTGCACTCATTTCTGTGAGGCGGCGACCAGGGATGGGTTGAGAATGTCAAGCATTAGGTTGGGAATTGAGAGCTATTCAAACAAAAGAATGGGCTGCTAATATGACAGATGTTGTGTGTATTGCAGAGGAATATTAGCAAATCATGTTTTCTCTTTTTCCCGTGGTTGAGAAGAGTCAACAGTGGGGGTGAAGAATCTGCCTTCTGCATTGACATTTGATGATTTCCAGTCATGCTGTGGGTGCGCAACCTTGCATCTTTTAAAACTTCTAATCCTAAAACAGCATGGCTTTATGAAACTGGATTAAAGCTTTCGTTTGGCGAGGCTGGATTTATGAATTTGGGTGTAGTTTATTTAATTCTTTATCTCCTTACAGATTGCTCTCAGCAAAGGCGCTTTGTGCTGTATGTTGTGGAGAAAAAAAATGCTAATTTCACAATTAGCTTTTCTGTAATTAGTATGAAAAGGTAATTGCAGCGGATGTGCAATTAACATAATGTAAAGTGCCTTTCCCCAGACTTAGGGGCCAATCATATTGCCCCTTTTGCATTCTTCGTCCTGCTGATGATTTAGAGATGCTCAGCTCTAAACACAAGAGAACTTCCTCTCCTCCCACTCCGATGAATGCGATTGACAAAATGAATCAGTTGGGGTCACATGCTTGCTTGAAAGGGGGCTGAGGAAGTTTTTTGCATTTCTTTTTAATCTGCCTGTGAATATGAATGGGGAAGAGGGAAATCACTGTCATACCAGCCGTTGCAGCACAAAGCCTCCTGATTGCATTCTGGACTCTGACACACTTTTTTTTTCCCAACAGGGAAACCAAATGTTCTTGCACAGCGTGACTGACTCATTGCCTGATTGCCCCCCCCCCCCCCCGCTCCTCATATTTTTAAATCCAGCTTTTTGCTGCCGTCTCAGTTTGTATAGAAATGGATTAGTATTGATAGCAGTGGCTAGTGATAAAGAACAAATCCTACATGGTTTTTATAAAACATATTGCCCCGTTGTTGTCCCGCCTTTGTTCTTATCTCATAAACAGCAGCGCTTATGATATAATTTTGTCTTTTTCAGCACCCAGACATCAGAATAACACAATTACCAGCCTTTTCAAGTTACTGGACAGCAATAAAGATGGCAGGTAAGTAACGTGCTGACTGATGTTAAAAACCTTTCTACACCAGTTTTAATGACTCGAGATGAAAACTCCAGTAGAAATATGCTGTAATAACAGTTTGGTTACATTGTGCTGGCAGTGGTTCTAACATAATAGGGATCCACTGATTCAGTTAGTTTGAAGGCCGCCAGTGATATTTTTATACTGAAACAGTTTTCCCTGTAGGGTTCTACTTTTGGCTGTGTCAAAAAAGGCTTTTTGTCACATTATTTAGATTGCTATGAAATCCAATACTAAAGAAATTCTTTAAGCATATTTGCTCCCAGTTGAGCTTTTCATCTCCTGCTGTGCCTTTTTATAAATGGAGCACGGTGGGCATGGATGCTGGTGTAGGGGGAAAAAAAGGAACAAAGTTGTCTATGTCAAATCTATTCAAGTGGTATCTCTCTTTTTTGGCAAATAATGTACTGCAGTTGAAAATTGTTCCTAAAGTTTTCCCAATGGCTTAACTCCTGAATTCACTTACTAACCTAAACCATTGTATAGAATTGTGCTAAAGGTTGAACAGCTTTATGCGATAGCTGAAAGAAGCATTGTAATTCCTGTCAGTGGAGCTTTTGGAAATCTTGCCATCAGATGGGCTACAAATCACCCTCTTATACTGTAACTGTTCAAAACCGTAAAGGGAATTTTGCTAATGCTGCAAAGTCAGCACAAAAACAGCAAATAAAATGAGCAAGATAAAGCAGGATGTAGGTGCTTGCTGACTTCTCTTACTCACTTCAGTATGGTATGGATTGCACCTGTTCGTTCCACCTTGTAAAGTCTCAGAAGTGTTTTTCTGCCACAAACTTAAAAAGAAAAGGTAACAGATTTATTCACAATGTTCAATCAAGTTCAGAAAGCTCGTGTTTTTCAACTCTTCCAAATTTCTTCATCAAAGATGACTAACACTGATCAGTGTTGCATGTCATTCAGCTGAGCAGAGATTGGCATCAATTCTGCTTCCAGGCAAGATGTGTAAATTCAAGTATCAGCAGAAAACAGAAATAACCATGAGTCAACTGAAACCTCTTCTATGCTTTTTTCCTCTGCAGCCAACTCCACCCTCACATTCCTCACTTTCTCACAACATGCTTGGAGAAAAAACAAAAAAATCAATACTGCTTAAGCTAACTGGGCATATTCTCTCGGCTTGGAGGAGGGCTGGGTATAGTAAACCGAAAGCGCTATAAAACATATAGCCGCTTCGTGGACGTAATGCTTGTGCAGCGTTGTCGAGGCGATAGGTGCTATATGCCCATTTATGCATTCCTGCAGTAGATGTGTAACATTATTCAGCCCCTCTGCCCACCCTCATCCCAATCCCCTCCCTCCCTCAGCTCTGAAACCATCCATCCGCTCTATCCACTCCATCCAAGCATCGCCACATGAGCTGAGCTTAAACAAACACATTTTTAAGCTGAAATATCAGCAAATGCCGTGCATTACTCTGCCGCTCGTCTCGGCACGTCAACCAGTGGATTTAGGGAGCTGGCTGTCCTGATGCCGGACATGTAATGATTCCCATTTGAATAAAACGAGGTAAAAGAGCTTTACAGTTCACATGCCAAAGTGTCAAGTTGCTATTCCAATAAATGCAAGTTAGAAAGTTATAGCAGGTGAATGCAGGTTCCAAGCACTTTTCTGACTGGATTAATATGCACGCGCAAACCCTTCGTGTTTTAGCAATATGAAAAAGCTTTGTGGAGCTTCAATTTCTATTGACACTTATCCCGTTCTAAATCCACTTTATTAGAATTGCAAATGATCTTGCATGCAGATTCACAGTTGATTATTATCTCATTTATACTTTGAGCTAATCTAATTTTGTGTCCACTTAGTCACCAATAATTGTTCATAAGAGATAATGCAGCCATTTGTTTCCATAAAGTTTTGAATCCACTCTGAAACACATGAAGAATTTTTTCAGAAACATCATTACGCTCATAATTGTATTTTGATATATGCGTTAACTTTGTGCAAATATTATTTTCCTTCTAACTGGTTAAGGCTTTTCAGCCTAACTCTGAATTTTGAGAGATTTTTAAAGAAGGCCTCCTTTTTGTCAGTTCACACGATGGTTGTAAATGTAGAATCTGGTCTTCGTCACCATTATTTCATCTCAAACCTTTTAATGCACTACACACAAGTGCAAACCCACTGGTGCCAGCTGGCAGGCAGTTGGCAGCCCAATGCAGGATTAACTGGTACCAGTATGCTTGCCTATAAATAGAGCCTACCAACTGCTTCAGGAAATGAACCATGATGGAGCCTCCCAAAGGCCCACGAACAGGTTGTGCTTTTTATCCACTCCACTCTGTCAGGATTCATCACTGTGTATCTGTGAGTTCCTTAATATTTATTATCAGCTCCTTGGTGAAACCCAAACGTAGGTGTGTGTTGCAAAGCACCTGCTTTTTATGTGATGTCGCAGTCTATATGTGTCGAAATGCTCCCTCAGTGATTGGGGCCAAAGCCAATTTTCTTCACACCAGATTTTCAGAGCTGTTGCTCTGCAGCCTTTGTGCTACTTCACACTGCTGAAAGCTATTGTTTCTCTTGAGCACTTACCCCTTAAACTGATCCTCTGTGGTGGAACAAGCTATTCGCTTTGTATGCTTGCCTGCGCTTCCGCTTTTGATGGACTCCTGGGATTGATTTTGGGTATGCAGTCATTATCTCAGCTCAGTAGAGGCAGTTTAGTTGTCACCGCTGGAAGGAGGATATGAGCATGGGAGAACGGCTGAGGATGAGGTCTTAGTCTTTTAGAAAAAGAGGCAGTGTGCCTAATTTTGATTACACTGCTTGGTGCAGCGGGTCATGCGAGACAGGCAAAAGGACAAGAATTCTCATCTGAATTAGTAGTTTAATATACTGTCAGGTAGTTTTGCAGGTGGGACTTTAATAAAGCTTTTAGATCTAAGATGATGTTCCTTTGGTAAAAGAGTACAATATTTATTTGATCTCCACATTTTAAAAAAGGAGAAATCTTTAAATTCCCTCACAGCACGTGATGTTGAATTTCTCCGATGAAGATGCTTTGTGAACAGGCAGTTGGTATCAGGTGTAGCAGGGGATGACCTTGATATGTTCGGTGCATCCTGATAAGATCAACCTGTAATATTCACCAAAAAGCAGAGAGGAATACTAATTCACTTCCTTTTTAACCCCCACAGTATATCGGTGGATGAAGTCAAGGCTAAAGTGGTGCTCGTCGGCGATGAGCAGCAGCTTCTCTCTGAGGGCCGAAGCACTGGTAAGTTGTTTTTTTCTAAAAAGTTCCACACCACGGTTTTTACAGGTCAGATTTTCCTTTTGATGGCTCTTTGATGTTGACTTCACTGTGCAGAGTTGTACAAACCATCATACCGAGGTCCTCTGTAAATTGTAGCGTACTGTTTTGCTCTGCGGTATGCTTTATTTTAATTTTTTTTTCTTCTATTTTCGTCCTTTTCACAAGTCACACTTTGCTTGCTCTACCCCGCGTTAATTTGTTGCTAGATGTCATGTTTGCTTTTGCGTGGCTTGTGCATTTGTTGTTGCCTGTTATGACTTGTATAGATGACTTAAAGGAGCCTTCTGGTTATTGAGTGTTGAGGAGCTCTGATTTATCAGTGGATAATTCTCAATGGGAAGTCCTTATAGGTCAGGGATCTGCAACCCGCTGCTCCAAAGCTGCAAGTGGCTTTTGGACATTTCCTGAACACGATGACACTAAAAGTAGTAAGAAATTAATTTAAAAAATCTGTTTCTCTAGTCAATCGCTGTGAAATTATGGACTTTTAAAAATTTCTTTCTTTCTTTCTTTCTTTTTTTTTTTTTTTTTACATAATTTTCTTCCGCTATCTATGTTTTTATTTGTTCATTTAACCTTTATGTGTACAGTTTAGTCCCACTGAGACACACAGTCTCAACAGTGTCAACAGAGGAAAATTTCACTGAAGACAATGTTCCTGTTCTCTTTTTCAAAAGTTTTATGTTGGTTTAAAAAAATCAAATCCTAAAAGTGGAAATGTATATATATATATATACACACATATACATATATATATATATATATATGTATATATATATATATATATATAATGACAGCAATTTTCCTATAGTAAGAATTTATCAAAGAATGATAAGTTGTCTTTTTTAAAAAGGCCAAGGAACATTTGTGGCTCTAACTGTATTTTATTTAGCTTGTTTTCTTAATGTATACAGCACTTTGTTGCAGCTGTAGTTGTTTTAAAGGGCTTTATGAATATATTTGTGTTGTGTTGTGTTGAGTTGGGTTAGGTTGAGTTGAGTTCAAAAATATTTCTTTGGATTGTAAAGGTTTCTGACCTTTTAGGTGAATGAAGGTGTTGTAGTCATCTAATGAGGTTAGAACCTATTTAGAATAAGTAGGATAAATATATAAAATAATACAACAAGTATCTGTGCAGAGCCTCAAGTGTCCAGTTTATGAGAACTTAGATCAGGAGTTGCTAAACATAGTTGAAAGTGTCTGCAGACTACGACATAGGTCTTTACATAGCGTCAGAAGTTGCGCACTTTGACACAATACCAATGGCTTCAGAGGCTCGCGCTGCCAGGTGATCCTTGGTCCTGTCGAGTGCTGAAATCAAAGTTAAAATGTGACATTGGCAAAAAGGGGTGATAGAAAGACGCAATGTAATGCAGCTTTAGTTCTTATTAAGCTCCACAGTGGCTGCAAATTTTCATTTATCCAGAATATCTTACAGCCGTGTTAAATAGTGGTATTTACTGTGATGATTTTTATTAAATCAACGAGAATTAAAAATGCTGCCCTCACTGCTCATGAAAAATTATGATCTAGAATCAGATGTGTGCATGTCCAGGATTGTTCCTCTCAGAAGTCTGCAGCCTTTTGTGCACAAAGCTGCAAGCTGCAGCCTGCGTGTCAGATGTACCAAGAATGAGACGCACAAATGACAGCAAGCGTCTACGGTTGATAAATCACCTTGTAGAGTGCTAGGTTTAATATATTTACGAGTTTTCTGCGTCGCCAATTACACGCAAGAGCGGCATGCACAACACCCCATATGATGCCAGTCGCCAGATGACGATGGAGAGTACTAGGAGGACGGAATAAACAAACAATAATTTAGAATAAGTATGATAAAGATCAAACCCTAATAGCAACAAGCTATCTGTACAGAGCAGTTTGTAAGTTTCCAGTTTGTGAGGACATGGCTCAGGAGTGGTATACAAACGCAAACCATCTGCAGCTCCGGCCCATGGTCTCGTATTACGCAGGAAGATTGCACACTTCTGGCACACCTGTGGGCACATGCAGTACGAATTCTTCCAATATCACATCTTCATTTAGCAAAGAATGAAGCTCCTGTGATATTTACAAATGTGCTTTGCAAGAAATCACAATCTTTTACTTTGGGTAATGTTTCCACTTATTGTCCAAACTAGCAAGATATCTGTCTTTTTCACCATTGTTATCCTTCTTATCTTTTTTTAACAAGACAACTAACATGTGTGTGGTGTTTTTGTCGCTAAAGATTATTTCATAATCTGTGCTAAATTCTGTCTGGATGGAGACGAGCTTGGTTTAAAACTTTGCTTTAAGATGTTGCCATTGGGATGCAGTTGTTCATGTCTTTAGAAACTCGTTGGCAATGATTGGACCAAAGTCCTGCATGCAATTATAGATGATTCATTTGTCTGATGTAGTATTTAATGCAGCAAAGGATGGAGTCTTGACATGCTTTTTCATTAGTGTTAGGGTAGCAGGGCATCATAGGAATGACACAAAATTACAATCTTTCTCCTCGGTATAAAGGTTTTTATTTTATATTTTTTGCTAGACTGTGTGCATGCCTGCCAAGACTCAGTATTGTCTGTTCAAGTGGGTTTCCTCCTTACTCATTCGAATTCTGAACAGGACAAGCAGAGTATCCCAACAGTGATTTTCCCTCAAGCTGCTATGTGAATGCAACTGTCTGTTCTACTTTAGACTTGTTGAGCCTCCCTCTTACCAGACAGCACACATCAGCTGTAAACAAAACGACTGAAGCTAAAATATTCCTCTCGCATTTTCTAAAGTCCCCTTTTTTCTCCTGTAAATTGTTGGCACAATTAAACACAGAAATGCACAGGTAGCAGCTGGGTTCTCCCAGTGTAAGACAGGAACCGCACAGCGTGCCACCTGTAGCTTGTCAGTTTTGAAAAATGAGGGTTGACTGTGTTTATGGTTAGTGTAGGGCTGTCCTTCACTCTAGCAGCTTGTGTCTGACATTGGGTTACTTATCTCCGCCTCTCTAAATAAGAGATTATGTAACTTGCAAGTAACTGTAAAAAACAAACAGTTCCAAAGCTGTAGCCCACACCAGAAACTTACAGATGGGTGGAAAAATCACTACAAATTTCCTATTTTTACTGGTTAGTTGGAAGAAATCCTGATGAACACATGTGCTTGAAAATGTGTTTCTATTACAATTCTATTCCATCACAAAAATAAAGGCTAGATTACTAAAATTTTGACAAAATTCAATCATGATTTGCAGGTGTTTTCACTGAATGGTGTTAAGCATCTGAGCTGTTGTACAATCTAGCAAGATTCCACTACGAGGAGGACGAAATTAAATTTTTTAAGTAGCATTGTTTCTGTTTTTTTCACTTGCTGCAGAAGGATTTAACATGGCTTTCTGAAGCCCTCCCCTTACTTCCCGTTCTAATTCCTTGTAAAGCTCTGCATTTAGCTGTTGTTTGCTAGTGATGGGCAGATGAAGCCTTCCAAAGCACTGATGCTTTGAGGTTTTTTTTGCTCTAAGAATCTATCTACTGGACCATGGGTCAACCCGTCACAATATCAGTAATTTGCTGAATTAACAAAAATCTGCACACTATGACATTAGTATATGTGAGCAAGTTTGTATGATTAAATGTATATTTTGTACAGCTCTTCAAAATACAGTGGTTACAAGAGAAAGTGAAATAAAGTTTCAGTTGATCAGGGAAATGTACATAAGCTGAGTTGTGGGGGAACTTGGGAGAGATGTATTCATTGATTTTTATTTGGAAGCAACAATCTTTCAAGAGTCACAGGACTTCGGTGATTTCTTTGAGTGTTACAGTCATCAAGAACAAACTTTACTGGTACATCAAAATACTCCCAAACATGAGAAATCCTCCTCCGTTTAACTGGCTCCATAATCTACAGGTAGTAGAGATCTAAATAACAACCTGACACTCAAAGTGCAATAGACTTAGATACTGCTCCAGAGCAGGGGGACCTTTGTTGCGTTTCCACTGCTCATTATTTCGAATTGAGCGCCAAATTAAGAACCACTTCATCAGCCAGTCATGTGATATGTTCTGCCAGGGAGGCTTCACACATCATCACCCATGCAATCGAAACACTCTCTGACAAACGCTTCTCACAATCAGTGTTGACAAGTCTGATTGTTATAAGTGACTTTGGGCTTGTTTATCTGTAAAGTTGCCTGGAAGTATCGTCAGTTGCATGTTTTGGGATTGGTTTCTTCAGAGTAGTTGCTTATTTGGGCTTGTACTGCTCCTTTTATGAAGCCCTCTTAGTTGTCTCTCAACAGTCCACAGTAAAACAGTAACCTTTGGATGTGGAATTGAGAATATAGAGAATAACCTTTTGTATAGTCCTTTTTATTCAGGAACAACGGTCCACAGTCCCCTTTCCCCTTTCCACCTGAACTAGCGTGCCCTGATCCACACACAAGCGCACAACTTCGTTACACAGCGACAGAATGACAATTCTAGTGATAAGGAATTCATTTTGTGGATCCAAGTGTCTACCAAAGAATGTTTGTCCAAAAGTGCCGAAGAAGTGTTCATATAGTGGGGAATTTTAGTTTTCTGATTTATCTCAGCTACCATATTAGTAAATAATTATGAGAAAAGTGGCCAGAATTGTTTATAAAATTCAACAGGATAACCATCTAAGCCTGGGGACTTATTGTTTGGCATGTGGTCCAAAGCTTCTTTAAGTTCATCTGTAGTAAGTGGTTTATCTAAATTTTCAACCTGCATTTTGTTGAGGTTTTGGAAGGGGAGACACTTTTCAAAAAATCATTAATTTCTGTCAATTAAGATTCATGTTCCGGAATGTAAATTGTAGTAGTACTGTCTAAAACCTGTCATTTAGTGCAGTGTGGTCTTTCGTAATTTCTCCAGATGCATTCTTTATTGAGGTAATCGAGTTTTAAAATAGTTTTTTTTAACTGATTGGATAAAAGCTTACTGGTTTTATTACCAATTTCAAAATATTGTTGACGGAGTCTGAGAAGATTATATTCACTTTTCCCATTTAAAAGAGAATTAAGTTCATTTTTAGTTTCAAGAAGTTGTTTGTTAATGGTATCTTTTGGCAGGTGAGAGGCCAAGGTATCCAGTCTTTTCACCTCTTGCTCCAAAAACTTCTCTCTTTCTGCATCTTTCATTTTTTTGTGAGAGGTGAATGAAATAATTTTGCCTCTCATAACTGCTTTTGCTGTTTCCAACAACGTGCATATGGATATATCTGGTGAATTATTAGTTTCTAGAAAAAAAATGCACATTCATGTTCGAAGTAGGCTACTTAATAAATCAGTCTGTTGAATAAATCAGTTCAACAGAATAAAGCAATCAGATTTCCATTCTGCTTGCTTCGATGCTGGATGCTGGACAAGTAAAAAAATAAATAAATAAATAAAATGAAATAAATCAATAAATAAATCAGTCTTTTCGAGTGAGGAATTATAACACCATCTGGGGCGTGAATGAGGGTGAATATCTAGTTGCATTTTCAGCTAAATCAGGGCGTGGTCGAATGATGATGCCGTGAATGTCGGTTTCAATGACTTTTACGTAATCTACGTAAGCTATTAGAAAATAGTCTATGCGGGAGTATGTATTATGATGGGATGAAAAGTATGAGTGTCCTCCAGGGCTCCAAACTAACTTTTTTCACCAGGAGTACAGTGGCCCTAAATTAAATTTTTAGGAGAAGCGCAGACAGAAACTTTAGGAGCGTACACACTGAAATAGACTTGCAAAGCTAATATTCACATTTTTTCTCTCATTTTCATTGTATTACTGATAAATGCCTGAACAATAAATGCAATTACATTGTTCACAGGTCATGGCACATTTATGTTTCAAATGGCTCTCTGTTCACTCAAAGTGTCATGTTTAGTTGGTGCCAGTTTTATCTGCAAATTTTGTGTTCCTGGCATGTTGTGGGTGGTGCAACGGATCAATGAACTCACAGTTTAGGTCAGTTTATGGTTTGAGTCATGGATCGGATCAGTTTTCAGATCAGCAAAAGAGATTAAAGTCAGACAAATTTACCTCTCTAATTATTGATTTATTTATATAATTAAGTATTTTTCCTATGAAAATCATTCAACTCTACACTTAGTCCACTCAACCGTAAAAGAAAATGAACGAAGGATAAATAAATTATAATAATAGGACTGGGAACGAATGACAAAAGTGCAAGGTCACTCAATAACAATGATGGTCCATGATGAAAAACACTGACTGAGACCTCCTGACCTACTGACTTGCTAACCTGAGTGCTCCTGCCAATGACGTGATGCTTACTATACATAGCTCAGGATTGCAAATCTGCAGGGGGCTTTTATTTTGAAGTTTAACTGCACTTCTGTGTCTGATTTTCTTTCTTTTTGCTGAAAGCTTGACGCTTTTTCTGGAAACATGCGTAGAGACTCTTCTGATTTGTGTCGTAGGGCCGCCTGGAGTGAAGTAAACTGTTGATTTAAAAACATCGACCATGACTGCGACCATGTGGTTGCAGTCTGGAGCCCTGTTCTGCTGACATTTGGGTTTTGTGTTCCCCCAAATAGTCAGAGATCCATGATGAAATATATTGTTGAATTGTTGTTGATGCATGTGATGGTGTCTTAGAGTCTGCTGACTGGTCCAGCTGGGGTGCAGTACACAGTTAAAATCGACCCCTATGAAGGTGTAGGAGTTTGTGTTTTGTGCTATGATGGAAAATAAAGTGTGGAGAAAGGATGGGGAGTCAGTTAGTTGTCCATATACATTGACTTTTGTTATTCTGTCTTGATTGATGTTTCCATTTATAATAATAAAGCGGCCATCTGGATCAACTATGGAAGAATTGTAGACATAATGGACATTTTTATGTCCCTTGTTTTGATAGAGGAGTCTCTATCAAAATAGAGACTCCTCTTTTTTTTAGTTATAGGTTGAGTGAAAAAGTCTGATTGATCCATCTAACCTTAAACTTTGGGTGTGGGGTTAGGGGAGATACATAACAGATATGGTAAAACAAAACAAATAGAACAAAACAGACAAACAAAAAACACAGTTAAAAAGAAAGCTACACAAGTATTTTTCATTCAGAGGCCCGAGGGTTCAAAATAAATAATTTCTGTACTGCATCAGATAATGTGCCAAATTGTTGGACTTATAAGTGAAAATCTTTGACGAAACAGATTCATGTCTAACCACAGAGGGATGAGAGGGATGGGGGAATAAGAAAAAGACGGTATTTTGCTTGTATGAACCAAAGCAATTAATAAACAATTGATAAATTACTGTGTGGCTGCAGATAAAACAGAGAATTTATTAGGAACGTCCCTGTATAACATTAACTGTTTAGTGTAGATGTGGCCTTAGATGCAGGTGCTTTTTTAGCTCCAGCCACATTATCTTGATGATTTGGTTGGACTAGTATTTACATGGCTTCTAAAAATTGTGGTGGTCAGACTGCAGTAGAGCCAAAAGCTATTTTTCCAATGCCATGCAAATGTGCTTCATATTTTAGATGAACATTGATAATGACTTACTTTCTGTAAATTTCCCATTAGTGGCAAATTATTGTACCATACTTTTGGGTAATGCGTATGTGTGTTTGTTTGTACCAATAAAAAAAAAGATGGAGATTTGAACTGTTATTTGTTGTCATAGTCATTAAACTCATGCGCTGTCATCAACCTGTCTAGGCATACATTGCAGAAAGATCAGTGCCTGAAAATGCCCTAAATGTGCAAAGTGCAAAGATAGAGGCATTTACAATTAATTCTACTGGGTTTTTAGGCATGATTGAGAGGGATTACTTTTTTAACATTGCATTTATCTTCGAGCCAATGCATGCTTCATATGAGTATCTTTTTGAGCAGAATACTAGAGACATTGAGCACAAACAACAAATAGCTATCAGTGCTCAGTTATAATGTCTTAAGACCTTGATAAGTGTCCCTCTGTCATCCTCAGGAATAAGGATCATACAGATTCTACTCTTATTCAATTTGTTTAATTTTCACATCTTTTTTATTAGTTTCTGCGCTACTTTCCCCTTTCTCCTAAGAAGCTTTGGCCTCCTAAGAAAATTCAGTTTCCACTTCAGCGGCCCAGATAATTCAAGAACCGAGAGGATTTTCAGGAGAACAATTTGATGATCAAAGGAAGCACCACGCTCAGAAGGGAAAAGGGATACTCTGAAGTAGCTCTCCCTCTGTGTTCTATCATTATGTTATCACCTTCAATTCCTGAAGAAACCGCTGTTAATGTAGGTTCACTCACATTTAGGTAATCATTGGCATGGGGAGAGAGGAGAAGATGAAGAGCAGGAAATATAATTTCAATACTCAATAGTAAAAGTTTTGCACAAAATGAACTCTTAGCAACCCCTGGAAAAAAGAGAACTGTCCATTGTTTGGGCATTAATCGATGGAGAATGCATTCTCTGGACCACTGATGTGTGACCAAGCTCGGACTGCAGCAATGTGCTTGTGAACGGAGCCACAGGAAATTGCCTTCTCTCGAGAAATACACATTTGTGCAAAAGGTGAATTTCACTTATCCGTCCTCTGCCTGCTCACCTCCGTTCAAAGCCCCGTACCCAGTCTAGCAGAAAGAGACTTAAAATATCGCATGTTTTTCTTTTTCTTTTGAACGGCAGAACGAAAGAAATCCCTGATCAAAAATAGCCAACCTGTGCCGTTCATGCACACTTTTGGTTCTGATAAGACAAGGAAAAGTTGAGGAATTTCATGTTTTGTATGTGTCTGTAGATGGAAAAGGACAAAAAAAAAAAGCATACTGTAGCTGTGAGGTTGGGATTCTCTCCATAATGGTCTGCTTGGTAGTTGCTCGTCTTTGCTTTTTCAAACTTTTTAAAGAAAAAAAGGCCATTGTCAAGGGGTTTTTATATACATTGGAGGAGCTGACTTTCATTGTTAGAAAGGCAGAAGTGTAGTAGTGTATCTGGGAAGCAGTGGTGCATGGACTTACGGGGAGAAGCAGAACCTTAAAGATCCCATTATAATGATCTCTTTGGCATCAGTAACTATCTTCAGGGATTCGGCATGGCACAGAAGAGCACAGGTAGACTAAATACTACATTTTTCACAGCCTATAAGGTAAGAAACCATGCAAACCCCGAAGAGTCTTCTCATATGGATTGATTTGATGTCTACATGGCGTGGTGCTATATGGGACTAGGTTCCATATAAATTTAACCAACCAAATATTCTCAGACTCTGGTAAAAAAAAAAAAAAAGTGGATCTATATGACAGCAAAATCTAAAATATTAACACAGTGAGGGAATTATTCATTAGACCACACACATTTGCAGAGATTGGGTGAAAAAACTATTTGAAAAGAAAAAAGAACAAATACTGTATAAGGGCTGAAAGGCAGTTGTTTGTGTATGTTTTGTGTACTTTAGGATTTTTTTCTTCCGATGAAAACAGATATGTGCATAAGATGCATAACTTAACAGTTTGACACTGCTAGAGTTGACAAGATTGTGATTTTTGTCAAGCCAAACAAATGAGGCAAAACACCTCTCAAAGTTTATTCAAGCTGTCCAACTAATACAGGTTTCCCTACCTGATGAAAAAAAATCTTTATTTGTGTAGTTTAATTTGGTAGTTTAATTTAGCAGTAAATGACCTGAAAACATTTCACATAGTTTCA
>JALJCO010011708.1:0-35930 GCA_023101725.1 Atherinomorus stipes
CACATTTGTGATGATGTCTCTGTGTGGAACAATTGCTGCATCATCTGTAGCTACAGAGGAGTGTGTGGATGTGGCGTCGGAGCCAGGAGTGGTGGGATGAAGATGTTTCAGATCAGATGTTCTGAGAGACTCAGATCTCTCTTCATATGTCACCAAGCACTTCAGCCACGGTAGAAATAATGCCCCACTTGAAAGTGGCCTGAATCCAAAAATGTCCAATTCAATGAGACCTGCATTGTTCACATGGTCAGAAGCAGATCTGATATGGGTCACATTTGAGCAAAAAGACAGGATTCAGGTCGCATTTACCTGCAGTGTGAACACACTGTTCACACTAAATTTTTGTTGAGCAACACTTTAATCAAGTGTTTTGTGTAGTGAATGGATCCCCAAGATATCGTTTCCTCACAGCAGTGTCATGCCAGATGGTTTTTACAGTTACTGTTTTTGTACCTGTTCACTTAAAAGAGAGGAGTTGGGGGTTTGTAGTTAGGTGTGGAATTGGGAGGGGGTTGAGTGTGTGCATGTGTTTTGTGTTGTATCTGGATGTGTGAAGGCTTGTTTTCATTTGAATTCACATTTTGTTTTTACTATGTCAAGCACTTTGTGTTGCTTTTTAATGGTATGAAAAGTGCTTTATAAATAAAGCTTGATTTGATGATTTGATTTGATTAGTGTCCAGTCAGACATCTGCACCTGTTATATATGTAACAATATATATATATATATATGAAGAGCTCTTTTCCAAAACGCTATAAATCCATTTTTTGAATTTTCAGGAAAATGACATTTTTTAGCTAGACCAACACATTTTGTTAAGATTCAATTTATCCTTTTTAAATGGTCTGTTGGTTCAGTTTGAACATGTTGAACCATGATTATTAAATCAAACAACATTATTCTTGATTATATTCAAAGGTTTATTAAAAAATTTTATGTTCTTTTCAAAACGCTATAAATCCATCCACTTTTCAAATTGATTTGCTCTTTCTTACAAAACAGAACAGATATCACAGACATTACAATAAATTATATAAGTGCAAATTCATGAAATAAATAAAATCAAAATAAAATTACATAGTAAACTAAATTAAATGTTTTCAATTTCATGTTTAAATAATGTCCACCACATAAAAAATATTAAAATACAAAGACAAATACCTCAAATTAAATACAATGTAGAAAAATAAACAAAAAACATTAAAATTAGTAAAACATTACGTAGATTCAGTGCAGAACAGTGCAGAATCAAATGCAACAGTAGCAATAACATTCAATAGGAAAGCTATTAAGCAAAACATTCATTGTCTTCTTTTTGTAAAGTGTCAAACCTGTAACAAGTAGACCCAATTTGTCCACCACATGTGCATTTAAGAAAAACCTGAACCATTTCAGATATTCAATAAAACATTCCATACTGCAATACAATCAGTAAGGTTTTCAGTAAAGTGTCAAACCAGTAAATTGTACAACAATGTCTCTTATTCATAAAAGGAATCACATCGTCTGTGAGATGTGCGTTTAGTGTGAGGACAGAGACAGAATGAGGGATAAAGTGTGTTTATGCATGTGCGTTTGTTTTAGAGAGAGAGATCCTCATTACTCTAGCACAGATCAGTCAGCATCTTCATCACTCTGTCCTGCATCATGAGTCACCTGATACAGTGCATCATCATAAAAAGCCCTCACCACATCAGACACACCTACTGCTGCTAATAATGCCAGCACATCACGCTTCTTTGCAGCCTTCACAGAGGTCTGCTTTGGAAGTAGCTCAGGCTTCAGGTCAGCCCACCGCTTGCCCCGCTTTAATACGCTGTGGAAGCAGTATTCTCCGTTGTAAGTAGTCTTGAAACCAACCTTGTTGGTACTGAGGTCAAGCATGCGTGCTTCACTGATTTTAAAGCTCCGCTGAGCCTTGACGCACTTTTTTGTGGCTGACCTGTAGTCGAACGCCACCCAGTCTTTGCCAAAAACATGAACATTGCCAAACTGCTGCAGAATGGTGTGGTATTCCTGTGGTAGCAGAATTGTGTCCATTTTCCTCACCTTCTGCTCGATTCTGCCAAAGACTCGGTCAGCAGGGAGAAAACTGTGGCCCCGTACTGGAAACGTGCGCTCTATCCTGAGCTTGGGGAAGAGTTGTCTAAGTTCCATCAACATAGACACCATGTTCATGTTTTTGTTTTGTCCAAAACAAGAATCGCTGAACAGCCGAAACCCTCTGGATCTGGCAACTTTGTCCTGCAGTCTAACCTTGAGGCAGTCACTCATCGCTGAAGCAATCATATTGCTGTCTTTGCTGCACTCATTCTCCTGCCACACATACAGATGCACATCTTCTTTTGACTGTTTGCTTTTCTCTCCATGGTGGACAACCACGCCAAACAGGTACAAGTACAGCTGACGGGAATAGTAGGCCAGTCCGACAGGGGTTTTGGGGAGGACCATGTTTTGCATCATGTCAAAACAGAGGCTCAAATGATCTTCAACAACTCTGCCTAGCATGTCATAAAATACACGCGCTCTGCGGCGATGCAAGATAAATGATGCAGATTCCATCCTCTTCTCTGTCTCTGTAAGGTCTGGATCTTTAATCTTGATCTTGTACTTGACACATTCAGAGCATGCATCCGTGGCTGGATGACCAAATCCAAGATTGAAATCTTTGGAAAACACAGAGTAATAGAGGGAGTAGCTTGTCTGAGCATGGTTCTGAGCCTCAAAAAGTTCGTGCATCTTACGCACATTCAGGTCACTGGGGAGATACTTGCGGCCTGGTGCTCCTCTCCGCCCATAGTGACTGCTTCTGCAGGTAAAAGACTGGATGTGCTCGGCAATAAGCCCCCTTCTCCTGGCATGCTCCTCACAGTGTCGTGTGCCACCTCTTCTCTCTGGGCGCGCCTCAGCAGTCGTAGCATAATACTGAGCCACTCGGGCCACGCGGTCTTTGCTGATACCTGCGAGAGAAAATAGCACATTCACATTGATTTTAGCTAGTAACATGATTGCACACAACTAACTTGTTATTACTCCCACCCTTCATTCCTATTTTCTCCCAAGCAAGGGTTAAGGATCTCTTGCTTAAATGATAAATGACATAATGTAGTTGCTTTAATTACTACAGCACTTTTAAGCCAGTCACATTCATTCACACACAGGTACTGACAGAAATGCCACAAGGCACTAGCCAGGTACTAATACACAGCTGAACCTGCTCCAACCTTTATTACACACACATCTCTGCAGAAAAAAAAATACGTTTTTCCACTTAAAACTCTCTCCTCATCTTTCTTGTCTATACAAGACACCCTGCAGTTTTTTTCTTTTACATCAAAGCTATTAGGAGTCACCTCCACTCATATACACAGCTTTCCCAGCCCTGCTTGTAGTGGCATTAGTAAGCTAGCATACCGTATTTTCACATTAGCATACGTGTCAACAACAAACCTTTGTCAAAAGGAAGAAACCTAAAAAAAAGCTTTAAAATGAAGTTGTACTCACCCAATACTTTAATGAAGGTCGCCTTGCAAACAGGCACTTTCTGCGGGTGACTTCTGCACAGGAGAGAATATTTCACAGATATACACCGGTCCCTCTGTTTGATAACGTCCTCGACTTTTGGACGCTTCCTTTTAACTTGCGTGATGTCCATGAGCTGGAGTATGGTCCGGTCTTGATCAACCTTGTTTGGTCTCTCATAAAAGTGGTTAAAGTTCATCATCAGGTCGTCCGGTGATAGTTTCTTAGCCTGACAGAAACCACTCGCAGCAGCTCCGTGTCCACATCCCAGTACGGGTACCAGCGCACCACCCGAGTGACGAGCCTTCTTTTTTTGTTGTTTTTTGTGATTTTCTTTGTCCAACCGGCGTTTTCTACCCCCCGGTGTAGTTCTCACTGGCTCATCTAGACCATCAAAAGTGTTTTCACAACTTAATTTACTCATTTTGAGAGCAGACAAGTAAACAGACTTCGGTTCAGAGCGCCGCCATGTTGAATTGCAGACGCGTTCCTACTGGTCGAGAGGATATAGCGCATTTAGGCTAAAAACAGGCCTGGCGCTTATCGCGGTTTGGAGAGGAACTGCATCTGTCAGTCCGTTTTAAACAAGGAAATATAGCGAATTGGCATGAAACTTTTATAACACAGTACATAGGCTCACAACACAACAAAATGGCGCGAAAACCCCGTTTTTTTTAAATTTGGCGTTTATCGCGTTTTGGAAAAAGGGCTCTTCATATATATATATATATATATATATATATATATATATATATATGTTACAAATATATCTATATATTTATACTCACCGCCCACTTTATTAGGTACACCTTGCTAGTACGGGGTTAGACCCCTTTTGCCTTCCGAACTGCCTTAATTCTTGATGGCATAGATTCAACAAGGTACTGGAAACATTCCTCAGAGATTTTGCTCCATATCGACATGACAGCATCACGCAGTTGCTGCAGATTTGTCGGCTCCACATCCGTGATGAGAACCTCCTGTTCCATCACATCCCAAAGGTGCTCTGTTGGATTGAGAATTGGTGACTGCGGAGGCCATTTGAGTACAATGGACTCATTGTCATGTTCAGAAACACAGTCTGAGATGATGCACGCTTTGTGACATGGCGCATTATCCTGCTGGAAGTAGCCATCAGAGGATGCTACACTGTGGTCATAAAGGGATGGACATTGTCAGCAACAATACTCAGTAGGCTGTGGTGGTTTAACCATACCACATTGGTGCTAAGGGGCCCAAAGTGTGCCAAGAAAATCTCTCCCACACCATTACAAGGCAGGATGGATCCATGCTTTCATGTTGTTGACACCAAATTCTGAGCCTACCATCCGGATTTTGTAGCAGAAATGGAGACTCATCAGACAAGGCAACATTTCTCCATCCTCCATTTTCCAATGTTGGTGAGTCTGTGCGAATTGTAGCCTCAGTTTCCTGTTCTTAGCTGACAAGAGTGGCACCCAGTGTGGTATTCTGCTGAAGCCCATCTGCTTCGAGGTTGGATGCGTTGTCCATTCAGAGATGCTCTTCTGCATACTTCGGTTGTAACAAGTGGTTATTTAAATTACTGTTGCCTTTCTCTCAGTTTGAACCAGTCTGGCCATTCTCCTCTGGCATCAACAAGGCATTTGCGCCCATGGAACTGCTGCACTCTGGATATTTTCTCTTTTTCGGACCATTCTCTGTAAACCCTAGAGATGGTTGTGCGTGAAAAATCCCAGCAGATCAGCATTTTCTGAAATACTCAGACAAGCCTGTCAGGCACCAACAGCCATGCCACATTCAAAGTCACTTAAATCTCCTTTCTTCCCTATTCTGATGCTTGGTTTGAAGTGCAGCAGATTGTCTTGACCATGTCTACATGCCTAAATGCATTGAGTTGCTGCCATGTGATTGACTCATTAGAAATCTGCGTTAATGAGCAGTTGGACAGGTGTACCGGTGTATGCATATAAAAGTTGTGGGGCAGAGGTCTGACCTGAACTTAATCTTTTTGCAAAAATGGGTTGATAGACAGAAAGATACATTTAACAAAAATGCTGTGCCTTGCTCCATAGCAATATTACATAACTCTAAGAAGTAGGTCAATTTACAGCTGACCTTTTAAAATCACATGTTGATTTGCAGGTGCTGAAGTCATTGTCTTGTCTTTCAAACTAATTACTATAATCTGGTTTAAAAAAGCCTACATTTAACCTTATTTTAACCTTAGCAGTTCTGGAAAGTACTTTATTATGTGAATGTGTTTTTTCATCTCTCAGTGCTACTCATGTTGCATTGTGTTGCACAAAGACACTTGAACAGGAATTGAGCCACCTACCCTGCGATTAGTGGACAGTCCGTTTTATCACCTTAACCACAGCCACCCTGAAAGCAAGAGAAGAGAAAGACTGCACACACAACATTCCACATGGACACGAGTGGGTAATATTTTCAGATCTCTGAAGCTTTTCTGTATTTTTCCGATGATGGAGCTTGCACTGGGTCAGACTGAGATTTATTGTACCCATTTTGGCCATTAATTAGTAATCCATCCACACATCTGCCAATTTTTTATGTAAAGGGAGTGATCTGTTCCAGAATTTCCCTGCCATCTACAGCTCATCTAACTCTGAAGTAAGTTAATCAATCTGGCTTTCAGGGGAAAATTTAAGCATTCAGTTTATAGCTTTTTTAAAGCTCTTTAAGAGGACAAGAATACATTCCAATACATTATTTTTTGGGCCTGAAAAGTGGAAATACTGAAACATTTTCTGTCATTATCAGGCTTTAAGTCATTAGCTGAACCCTTATCTGCACATTTCTATTTTTAGGGATGAAGAAATATGTATTTGTTGTGCAACTTTGTTACAACACAGAGTTGTCAGGAAGTGCCCAACAATCCTGCGAAGTCAGTAACCCCACTAAATTTTTACTATGGCTTCTGACCTCATGAAACCTCAGTGTTTTTTCTAGAGAGGCACCAGTTTGTTCTTAACACATTGTACATGATGGTGGTACAGAAAAACACATTGTGTTCATTATTCAATGAAAAGAAAATATTAGAATGAAATCTTAAGTGTTTTTTTTTTTTTTTTTTGGTGGCTGGCATGCCTTTGACATGCTTTCATGCTGGGAGAGCAGTATTTCTCTAATTGCCTGGTTGTATCGAGTACGGTGCAATAAAAATGACTAAATGAAGACTACTGAGGAACTGGAAACTGTCTTTGCTGAAGCGACCTGTTTGGCCAAAGATAAACCCTTTCTAGTAAGTCAAATGTTGGAAATATACAGGGGTGCACATAACTGTTGTAGTGAGCTACTCAGGTGAGTACCAGCAGATGGTGTTTGATACTCACTCCATACAGTACTGTATGTGGCATGTTCTTAATAAGTGCAATCTTCTTCACTGTCCTCTTCAGTGGTGCCCCCACTGTCCTCTACTTCAGCTCCCTGCATGCTAGATGATGAACATGCTGCAGATGCACTACCCAGCCCTTGGTTAAGCCTCCGATTAGCTGTCTCCATCCACAAGTCAACAGCTGGCATTGGGTCAAATGTGTCTGTGGTTTGCTTTGACAGGTGAATGTGCGTCAAAGCTGAGAGACGATCATGTGGCATACGAGACCTGTACATGTTTTTTATGATGTTGAGATGTGAGATTCCCCTCTCACATGCTGCACTGCTTAAAGGCAATCACTATCAAGCAGAAGAGTGAACTGTCCAATAGCCAGAGTTCATCCTTGCTTTCTCCAGTGGTCAGCTTTTTCCTCTGAAACCTTATGGATGTGGTCTTTAAAATAATGCTAATGTCAAGCATGTTTGACAGAAAACATTGAAAACGTCCTGTGCAGACATGCTGCAAGTCAGTGTCATCACCCTGAGCCAGTTGCATTTTTATGGCTGGCAATCTTGATATCTTTAACAATGTTTCACGCCTCCATGTAGCCCATCTGATATTATGAAACTTACCCAGTTTCACAAAGTTGATCCGATTTCTTCACACAGCTTTTTCAGTGCAGCAATTATTTTAGCTCCACCTTTTTGCAAATAAAATTGCAGCAGCTAGACAGAGCAACTGAATGTCTCACAGTAAGGAACTTTGCAATCAGCTGATTTTGCGCAATTCTCCAGAGTGCGTGCCGTGCACAGAATGTGCACATGGTAATCTCCAACTGCAGCAAGTTGACAGTTTTGGCACAACGCCATTGTACATACCATTATTTACAGCAGCATCGTCTATGCAACCAACTTTGTCCAGCCATCCAGGCCGGTTTCGTGGAAAAGTCTCATGAGTCCATTTGTATTGGCTTGTGCTGTTTGGTCAGCCCCCAGTTCTATCAGTCCAATAAAGTCTGAGGTAAACTCTCTCCAGTGCTGGACACAGACACAATGTAAACAATTTCATGCTCGGTTTTTGTGATGTCCTCTGATCCATTAAAAAGCAGCCCCCAAAATTCAGCAGACTGCAGTTTGGCTGTCAACTCCCCGCTGATGGTACGAGCTATGATCTGCATGATCCGTGTGCCCCTTTCACGTGAGTGATATGCACTTCCAGCATTTACTCCAAGCCGCTTCAATAAAGGAATATCCTCACTATGGGATGACATGGGACGTGCGTGTTTAGCTTTGTGGAAAGCAAGGAGAAAAAGAGGGTGACTGGATATTTCTTCACGGGTAGCTTGTTAGCAATGGCTTACGCCACATTCATATGATCCTTGCATTTCTCGTATTAGTTAAATAAATGATGGTTAAAGTTCATTGATCCTTCATAAAACACACCTGTTTTGTCCGCTAGATGTGGATTTGAGTGGCAAATCTTGCACCCCATTTCAGTGCGTCCGCTATTAGCTTCAATCCATGGCACATCTTATAGCCACTTTCCGAAAAAAGTGTTTTCCTTTGCTTTGGCTCCACTTGACATTTATTAGCCAAAGAAGCTGCTTAATGTCTGTTGTTTTTTGGACATTTTGTTGGTGACAAGAAGCATATAAAAAGTTTGTGAGATAGGCCTAATGGAGACTGCAGTGTTGATATGTGAAGATCAAATACGCATAGGGGCATGGTAATTACAATGGTACTACGCAGTCCTATTTTTTTGGGCGCGCATGCGTACTTGAGTACCTGTTATGCGCATCCCTGGAAATATAGTTTACATGTTATTGCTGCATTTTTATTCTTTTTTTAAGTATCTTTGGAGGTTGTATAATGTCGTAAGGGTCATTGAACAAATGTTCAGGCATGATAAAAGTCTGCTTTTGGTCAGACTTACACGACTTACACAATCAGATTTGCTCTATCATGTAAATGCATTGACAAATGGAGGTGGTTTAGTGTATGTAGTAACTGTACTGAATGTCTCTGTATTCCCTCCTTTTCCAGCCATTGCATAAAAATAATGAAACAAACTAACAGGCAGGATCATTGCCTTCATCCTGGTGTTTTTTACTCTTCACAAACAGGTTTGTTGCAACATGAAAAAAGAGAATTTATCGTTCCAGAGAAAATTTGTAACATTATTTAGTTAAGACGGCATTTACACAGATAGTCTTGTGTTATACAGTAACTGATTTGCCTCGGGTGTTCTGTGGAGTGGATCCGATAGTTATTAATGACAGGCTAGCAGATTCCTATTGACTTAGGCTAGCATTAGCACCGGGGACCACCGGCAACAAGAATATGAGATGAATTAAGATGAAGCTGAAAGAAAAAAAAAAAAAAAAAGATGAAGCTGTCTCCTGTGATAAGTAGGACCCTGGCTTACTCGAAAATGAGTCCCTATGTCAAAAATCCTGAACTTCCCTTTGGTTCCCTTACTACGCGTTTAAAGGCAGGGTAGGTGATCCCCCCCCCCCCCCCCCCCTGAAAACACGCCTCCAGAGCATAGGAGCGTGTGCCGATGTTTTACAAGCGAAGAATACCAATAACAGCCGTGTGGATTGTTAGCTTGCCAGTAGACAGCAGAGGGAAAAGCTAAAAAAAAAAGTGATGACTCCCTCACCTACAAGTCCTTATGTGTTACGGCCGCCTGTTATTAACCCCTTGTCTTTCATTTTTACATGCATATCATCCTGCTTCACCCCACCTGTCTGACTGGCCTGGCATCACACCACCTCCATCTCCTCCCTCCCTCCACCTAATGACTCATTGGACACACCTGGAACTGCTTCCTACAGCTACAAAAGAACCCAGCACACCCTCAGTCATTGGCAACTGCTTGACCTGGCAACAGTTGTCCTTAGTTTATGTTTTGGTGACTTTAGTTTATTCTTTGTCTTTTAGTTTTGATTTCCAGGTGTTTTAGTTTGGTTAATGGTTTAGTTACTAGATTCCCTTTTCTTTGTCATTTTCACTGGTAGTTTGGAGTTGGCATAGCTAGGTCTTTTGTTGTAGTTTGGTTTTGGTTAAAGGTCTTAGCTTTTGGTGCTGCTCGTTCCCTTTTTGGATCCTAGCCTAGGTTTGTGGTCAACGGCCTTTGAGTTTGATAGACATATCATCATTTAATCAATAAGCCCAGGCCATTCACGACAATTGGATGGGGTATTTTCAGTCCTGTTCGTTCCACAGGTGACTACATTTTTTTAGCTTTTGAGTCAGAGCATTTAATTAATTGGCTGCAATCGGGGTGTGAAAAAGATTTTAAGCAATATAGTAAAAAATTCTCCTGGAAAACATTGTCCACCCTGCCTTTAAGAACTGAGTTCTGCAAGGAAGAGACATAATAAAGAAAGTGTCGTGCCACAACCAGCTCATCAGCCAGTGACCATTCAGAGATAGACTAAACAAGATGGAGACGAATCAATCAGATGTGACTTTGCTGCTCCTTATTTTACATGTGGAGACGGTGACAGATGCTTGCAGCAATATTGGATTCAGCACATCAATGCACGTCAGCCTTTTTCCACGCATGCCTACTAGGTCAGGGTTGCACCCGTGGGTAGCGAGGGTCGTAAATGATGCATACATTGTGTGTGTGTGTAGACCAATATAAGGTTAGGTGGGATTTACCCTGTATATGTTAGTGTAGCCTTAGATTTAATAGGGGAGTTTGATTTTGGGCAAATGCGTTACTATGAAATACTTTATGCTGTTTTAGCCATTTCAAATACAATCACCCAAAATTTATAATACATACCTTCTAGTTGGTGTCACACATAAGGATGTAATGACCACCCCAGACAGAGTCTGTTCCATCCTTGGGGAGCTTGATATTCACAGTGATTGTCAGCCACCCAAACTCTCCTTTGAAGTTTTGTTTATTTCACTGACTGAAAAGGGTGCATTGGAACTATCTGCACAATATGTCTATATTATACAAACTATTTTCATAAATTTCTGTTGAGTTGTGTACAATTAACAAAAATAAAGAGCATGAAGATTGTGGTGAAGCAAAAGAAAATCCCCTTCCCTGTAACCCTTTATGTCCCTATACTTTGTCATATTTGTACTGTATCAAGAAATAAATGCTAACTCATAAGTTTCAGGAAGGTTGTGTCTGTCGGCTTTGCCATTGAGGCAATATGCTCCGGCTGCGGACACAAATGGGCGTTCCCGTTATGATGGGTGTTCCTGGTTCGGAGACTGGAACGCCCCCTTCTAATTTGTGTGAGCCTCCCCATGCTTGTCACAACATCAGGGTTACTATCAGGGTTAAACATAGCAACATCCGCTAGCCAGTTGGCAGTGTCCACTGACTATTGTCTTCTCGAAAGTTTTAAAACAATTGTCTAGTAGTCAGAGTATATGACAGGCAGCATAGAGCTATGAATGTCAATAAATCTTAATAAGCTTATGTTTGATTCATGTATAAAACGAGAGGACTTTTTTTCAAATAAACTTTATTGACAGGTGAGCATAGTACAATATTTAAGACAAAAATGGATGAAAACAGGTAACGATAAGGTGGGATGATATAAAAATAATTAAATAAATAAGAGAGAGCATTTATTACATGAGCTAGAATGGAGTTTACAGCATAGAGCTAACGTACCATTAGTAAGCTAAGAAAAAAAAGAGCTAAATGAACGCCAATATCCTATAAAAATGGAGATGAAAACAGGTAATCAGGTAGGATGATCATAAAGATAATTAAATAAATAAGCGAGAGCATTACACGAGCTAGGATTGAGTTTACGGAATAGAGCTAACAAACCATTAGTAAGCTAAGACAAAAAAGTAGCTATATTAAAGTTGTACTTCCGTGGTCATTTCATTAATATTTCTGTGTTCTCCATTATTATTGAATGCATTCTGCATCGTTTCTGTTTAAAAAAAACCTTCTGGTTGATTAGTATCCAGCTGTATTTGTATACTAGAAGAGAGGCTTGTGGTCCAACGGCAGGCTTTTCCGGGTCCTTCTCATGAATTTCCGTCTGATTGGCTGCCTGCCATCAGTGTATGAAGGAAGCTCCGCCCTCCGCTCTTATTTCGCTACAGACAGGAAATAGAGCCGACAAACAAGTTTGTTCCGTCATGCTAACAAACAGTTAGCTAATTAGCTTCTCAACTCCGAAGTTACATTCGTGCCGTCTTTACTTCTAGTGTGTAGTGAAGGGTTACCTGCCTTCCAATGGACAGAAAGAAACCCCACGTGCGATACGCTATTTGCAATGTTACGTAGAAGTGCAAGGCTGTTCCCGATTCGCTCTTTTCTTCGTATTGTTTCTGTGATGAGGAAGCACAGCCGACTGGGGGGAACGCAACGCTAGCAAGTCAGCATGTCTAAGTAAACAAGGTGAAACCCTCCGTATTTCAGAAGGAGCAAGTTAAATGGGTTTTCAGTGGAAGGAGGCCTTTAACGCCAATAAATTCTAGGAGAAAACATGAATGTTTGAAAAAAAAAAAGACACGTTGACAAACCATTACCTATTTAATATAAAACAATCACATCCAAATAAACAAACCCCACTTGGTTATAGGCCTAACAGTACAAGTGGTCGCTGCAATCTTTAGTTGATAGCTACAAATAGCTGCATTGCTGATGGACTGACGACATTCAGACATGAGCTGCGACAAGCTTGTTGCTGTTATTAATATCAGATTCAGATACAATAAAGACAACACAAGAGTTATACAGTGACACGTTGTTAAAGATTTACTTCCATCGTCATTTCATTAATATTGCTGTGTTCGCCATTAACATTGAATTAGGGCTGGGACGATTCGTCGACGTAACCGATTACGTCGACGCAAAAAATACGTTGATGCAAAATATGCGTACCGATGCGTCGTCAGACCAAAACAAAGATGGCAGCGCCATGCGACTTCAGACTAAAACAAAGATGGCGGCGCGATCTCCGCGAGTGGCTCTTCCAAGTTTCCAAAGTGTAAGGCAGTGAAGGCCCACACCCGTTTATACTCTTTGGTATAACTATATATTCGGGATGGCGAATCCGAAGCCTAATGAGACATGAGACAACTTCCGTGAGATCGACGCCATGTCTTCAGACACATCAGGCCTGTTTGAGACGGTCAGCATGAAGCACGAGCTCCATCTGCTGGCTGCGGGTGGAACTGCAGCTGATGCCGGGAGCTGTCTCGTCTCTGACTGAAAATAATTAAAGTCACGTTCTCAACCTCATGTTCGTGTTTCATCTGTTGGTAATAGTATTGTGTAATCACTTCTGGGATAAATAAAGAATTTTTAATTTCATTTCCAAGTGATTGGCACCCGTATTAAGCATTAACAGAATAAAGATGAAGATGCACTTTTTCTGGAAGCTAGACCCATGTTCAATATAATGTTCAACTCTGAATGTTTACTTATCTTCATTATCTTTTGTTGGAAAATAATATCTGTCGTAGCTTAAATCCTCCAAGTTTACATGATCATATTATTTCAATAATGACTTTTTTATTATTATTTTCATGTAAATGAAAGAATTAAAAGCCTGTTTTTCAGTCCGCTGTGTTTTCAACATAAATTTTACATTCTGTTGGTTCATGAAAAACTCCATGACAGGCTGCTGGCTCCCACTGCCCTTTTATTCATGCTCTTTTTTACATTTTAGATATCTATATCAGCATATATAAATTGCTCTCTGTCAATTTATGAGGAGATAATCGATAATCGAATCGAATCGAGTCGAATCGAGCTAAAAAAGTGAATCGTTAGATTAATCGATGCATCGAAAAAATAATCGATAGATTAATCGTTTAAAAAATAATCGTTTAACACAGCCCTACATTGAATGCATTATGTGTCGTTTCTGTTTAAAAAAATCTTCTGGTTGCTTTGTTTCCAGCTGTATTTGTAGGCTAGAAGAGTGGCTTGAGGTCCAACGACAGGCTTTTCCGGTTCTTCTCATGAATGTCCGTGACGTGAAAAATGAGTCGTCTCTGATTGGCTCCCTCCCATGAATGTATGAAGGAACCTCCTCCCCCCCCGCTCTGTGTGTGTAACAGAGCACACGAACGAGTTTGTTCCACCATGCTAGTAAACAGTTAGCTAACTTAGCTCCTCAACTCCGCAGCTACAGTCGCGCCATCTTCACTTCTAGTGCAGAGGGGAGGGTTACCTGCCTTCCCATAGGCGGATATAAACCCACGTGGGTGACGCCTTTTTGATGTGACGTGGAAGCGAAAGGCTTTTCCTGATTTGCTCCCTTCTCCGTATTGTTTATATGAATAGGAAACACAGACAGTGGAGGTGACACACCACGCACCACGCAAGTGCAGCATGTGTATGTAACTGGGGGTGACCCTCCGTATTTCAAAAGGAGCAAGTTAAAATGGTTGTCAGTGGAAGGAGATCTTTAAATAATAATCACCTAACTGACATAACCTCTCACTGGGTAATCATGTTTTCCCTGGGAGGCAGAGGGCATCGTGGAACACATTTTGAATAAAATGGCAGCATTTCCAGCGTGCCCTGTGGAAACCTTTACGATTGGACAATGAAACGCGACCCATGGGCGTTCCTAGTAGCATGACGGGAACCCTTCTCCATTGAGGAGACAGAGTGTCCTGCTGAAGTGACTCAACAATTACTGTGCTAAAATACAATTTTACAGCCTCATGTGTTTGATATTGTTTCCGCTGTTGAAATGTTGTGCTATGAGGCTGGCCAGCACTTCGTTTCCTGCCATTGACTCCTGGCCCGTTATTTTCATCTGCTCAAACAATTACTTGGCCCAAAAGTTTAGTCCAAGACATCAACATCCAGATTCAGAGGAGAGCATACTGAAGACCGATGGATGCAGTTTCAGAGCTGATTGTT
This sequence comes from Atherinomorus stipes, assembly GCA_023101725.1. Taxonomy (NCBI): domain Eukaryota; kingdom Metazoa; phylum Chordata; class Actinopteri; order Atheriniformes; family Atherinidae; genus Atherinomorus; species Atherinomorus stipes. Next base: position 14,717 of record JALJCO010011708.1, read on the forward strand.
ACCTGATAGAAAATTGTGAGGGAAAGCATAAACTGTTAAAATAAACAGGGAGTATTTCCTCCTTTTTCTGAGGTTCATATCAGTAAAATTCTTTTCACCTCATTTCTCCAGACTATAGACGTAGAAGATTGTTGTTTTATAGTTCTACATCCTGGTGTAAAGTTGTGCAGTGACACATATAAATGTGAAGCAGGGTGTTGATTGAAAAGAGCCGCTCTCATTTTGTGGATGAACACAACTGCCATAAAGGCATTTAGCAGACACCAAACCTCTATCAACACTGAATTTCTCCCCGAAGCTGCTGCTTAAAATTGTTTGTTTTCTTCTCTTGATTTTCTGACAAAACAGCATATAAACAGTGTTGGTTAGCCAGCAACATAAAGCTCAATGCCTGTCATCAGCACATAAATGTGCTTCAGATGTAAAGGCCAAACACAGCATGAAAATAGAATCCAAGTCTAGATCAGCACCAAACGCTAATCAAGGAATCTGTCCGCTTTACTCTAATTGAATCCATTTTCTGATTGCAGTGAGTTAAATGGTCAGCATCCTGTTAAAAATAATCCTTCTGTTCATGCAAAGTCAATTACAGACATCGAGAGGAGCCCATTAGTACTAACTGTTTATATCAGACAAACAGCATTTACTAGGAAATCAACCAACCTGACCTCAGCGTGTCGCCCCATAACAGTAAGCAATGTTAAGTCTTGTCTGACTTTCATGGGAAGTCAGACAAGACATAATGCAGTTATCAAAACAGGAGATTTAAACAGCTATTACATGTGTAATTGGAACAGATGAGAATCTGACTGTTTATTAACAATATGGGAGAAATCTGGAAGGACTTGTGCATTGTTGTTGGAAACATTGGAAAACTTTAATTGTGATAATAAGTTAATGTGACGATCATGGACATTTATTTCATGAAGATTGCTCCTGTCTGTGATAGGAGGTCACAAGAGGAATACCAGACACACAGAGGACAGAGGAGGAATGACATGCTGTCACAGCAGAGACAACACTGGATTTTACTCCCAACAACAAAAACACGGTAAATTTTGGTGAGCACTCATTAATTTGACACTATTATGCTAGCTAATGCTAACAGAGACAGCTGTGGTGTTGCTGCAAGTTAATGACTAATCTGAGAGATATTGTGAAATATAACGTTATTTGCTTTGATCAGGGCAATATTGTGACCAGAAAATAAAAATAGTTCAGTCTAATACACAAACGGATTATCTTCAGGATATCTGAAGGCTACGCGATCTTTACAGTCCTTAAACAATACTAAAAGCCAAATATATGACAAAATAGAAAAGTAACAACCTTTGTAAGTTTTAAGTTTTAAGTTTTTTTTTCTAACCAACTTTGATAAGTATTATCAAGATTTGCGTTTTATATTCCAGTGTTGTCTGTCATTAAAATTAGTTTGGGAGATGAATAATAGTTTACTTTAATGCACCGATGTAACAAATATGTCAGAATAACTGAGAGATCTCCAGATAACACACCTACAGTATTGGTTATCATTACCTTAGATGACAGTGATGCAACAATGTAAGTCCAGATATTCACACACTGCTTTCTGTGTTGGTAGATACGAAGTAATTAGGACTAGAACCCTAAGCAATGGCAGCACTGCAAGATGGCGCAACACATCGGATTAGTCCTACAGTGGGTCTATATAGTATGTGGGTGTGGGAGGGACAGGGTTTGAAATTTATTCTGTATTTGTATTCTAATTTGCACTTTGTGTTGTATTTTATGAATTAGAAGTGCTATATAAATAGAGTTTGACTGGCTGATTTGCAGCCATCAACTATATCAACCGATAAATATCCCTTACAGTAACAAGTGGCCAAAGAAGACAGATCTCTGCACTCTGCAAGAGACTTCATTTCAAGTCATGCAGGAAATTACTCCTCTTCTTTTACCATGAATATCTGTCTTACAACAATAAAGACAAAATGGTCCTAAACGGCAACTAAAAGGTCAAAAAATATTGCGGAAGTGCAATACAGTTTGATTAATAAGATTTAGTAAACAGAGGTAAGGCAGATTTGAGATTAAGCATAGCTAACTCAATCTAATGGTAATGCTATCAATTACTGAAGGTCTGAAGCCTTCGACACAGAAAAATGTAGACCAAACATCCAACACTTGGAAAGATAGTGGAATTTTTAATAAATGAACCAAATAAAGAAAATCAGCTTCACATGTAAAAAAAAAAAAATATATATATATATATATATATATATATATATATATATATATATATATATATATATATATATATATATATATATATATATATACATATATACATATATACATACATATATATATACATATATAAATACACACATACACATATATATATATATGTATATGTATATGTATATGTATATTCAGATTAAATTGGACCTATTATTATTTTTCATGTATTGTATTTCTGCACCATCTTCTTATCTATTTCCAGCATTTTTTTTCCCCCGAAGTTCCTCTTTTTTCTGTAGTAAAATGTAATATTTGATAGATTTTGTGTTTTTAATCCTGACTTGGTGCATGGAATAAAATTAGACTCCAACAAAAACGAATTTCAAAGTTTATCAGCTTGTTGCACCTTTTGTATGCGTAGCATCGCATCCAGTACATTTTATATAAATGTTTTTGTGACAATCTCATGTCATGTTATTTATCTTATGTCATTTACGTTTATCATGTTATATTTTACAAGGTGTAATCTGTTAAACACAAGTGAATTTGGTCCAGTCATTAAATAGAAATTAAACCAAGATTAGAGCTATTAAACCAACATGTGAATGGGCTCTGGACTAGTTTCAGTATAAAAATGGTTGAGAAACCCTGTTACAGTAACTTCAAAAACCTTATGACCATATAGTTAAAGGTGCCATGACATCAAATTTCACTTTTCTGGGGTTTTGGGTGTATAATATGATCTGTTGTGCACTGATGAGGCCATGTGAATGTCCAGAGTGAGAATCAAAGTTCCTGTTTATGGTCTGTCAGCTTTGTCTCTTTGTTCAGAAACAGTTGAATCAGACAGCAGCCTATCATTCTATGTAAATCATTTGCTCCAATAAGAGCACACTATCAAGTAAACAGCCTCACCCCCTCCTCTCTCCTAACGGTCTATGCACCGTGTAAAGCTCCATATCATTACCGACCTAACTGTTTTACTGAGGAAGTGAGGTCTGGCGTTTCAAAACAATACCCCGCTGTAAAAAAAAAGGTGTTTTTTTCTTTGGAGATTTGACATATGCAGCGATGCCAACGATATGAACTAGTTTTTACTGCTATGTCATCACTCCTCTAAGCATAAAAAGGGCATTATAAGATCAAAATGGCTTAGATGTTTCTGTAAGTGAGACCACAGGAGGCTTCAGACGCATCTTTAGAAGAGGTGAATGCTGCTGTGTGGAGTGGTCAGGATACCTCCACCAAACTTAAATATTCCCACCTCTATGCTACACTGTGGTTTGTTGCAATGTGATTTTACTTACTCCCATTTGTCTTCTCACAGAGATGCTTTTGTTACTGCCAAAAATCTCTCTGAGACTGATCAGTAAATAGGAATGTTTTCAATCATCTACTGTGAGATGCTGCCATGTTTCAGCCGACACCCAGAGGTAAGCCCTCTTTCTTTCCAACAGGTCATAAAGAGGCCTGTGTTTTTGTTTTTATAATTGAAGCCATGCATTTTAAGTAAATGCAGTTATTTACCTTTGCCTTCTTGTTTGTGTGTGTGAACATGATTCTTTAAAGCAATCTGTATTTGTAAATGCTCACTAAAAGCTTTGGTATGACATCTTCAAGTGGATAGAACTTGAAGACAAATTGAATAATGAGGGTTGGAGATCAAAAGATATCAGTGCAGACCAAAACACAGACAAAGCCTGCTCAGCAGAGAAAACATTATTTCATTCATTATTAAACTTGTCCTTCTTTCATCAGCTTTGCACAAGACAAACAAAATCACAAGTTTGGATCAAACAGGAAATCACATTTTCATTTATAACTTTTAAAGGTGTCATAACCTGCTGTTTTACATACACAATCCTTCTTAAATTATCCTCAAATTAATTTTTAATTCTAGTTGGGTGGGAGGAAAATTTAATGAGCTCATTTTAACCTTTTTTTAATCCCCAGCTATTGTTTGTCACGAGAATACGCACGAGAGTTAGACCTGTCTGTAAGCATGTTCACGAGGCAAACGTCAAAGCCAAAACAAAGTTTTATTATGACAGACCAAGTGAAGGAAATGATGTCCCAACAGAGAAAAACGTGATAAAAACGTAACGGTGTGGTTGATAGAGAGGATCCGTGGACTAAAAGGGCTGGACTATGATGAATATAAGGAGCGCATGTCTGACGTGAAGTTAACCAAACAGTGTTAGCTTCTGTAGCTACATTAGCAGCTTGTCCGTTCGTCAACCACCGTTTACTGGTCTCTTACACAAAAGATAATAAGTTACACAAGCAGCAACACTTACCGACTGCACATCCTCACTGATAAATATAATCCACTGCTCCCTGGTAAAGCTGTCCCTCCTGTTAGAGCATCGAAAACTGCTAAACTTCTGCCGAGGCAACTTAGCATGTCTATCTCCACCCTCCTCCTCCGCCTTGTCGTCGGCGTCCTTTCTGACAAAGCTGGTCTACTTCGTGGCAGGTAATCAGCTGCCTTCAGGTGGTGCTAAAGACGCTAGCTTAGCAGCTCGCTCACAGCCTATCTAGTTCACGTCATAACAGCTGATCATAATGACTCCACGGCAGGTAATCAGCTGCTTTTAGGTGGCTCTAAAAAGGCTAGCTTAGCAGCTAGCAGCCTCTCTCATTCACGTCATTGGTAGAAAGAAATTCAATTCGTGTACTGTGGAGAGCGCGTGCTTGTGGCCGATTCTGGTGAGAAGAGAGCGCCCGCACTCAAAGACGAAGTTACTTTCACTTTCCGAAGTTTCTGGCACGTTATAACTGATGTCCTGTTCCAATACACGTTTTAATGTGAAAAAGTGGGATTTCCGGGTGATGACACCTTTAAAGATAACATCTCCCCTTGAATTTGGGATTTAGCCTGCGCATTGGCTTAAAAAGCATATTTCAGTTGCTAATGATGTTTCAGCTTTTAATTAATTGCTGTCATCCACTTTTCTATGAGAACCATCTGCAGTTTGCATCATGTGTATCCAGTGTAGCAACAATCTGGCTCAGTAAGCATGAGGTGAAGTTGCTGTGTGAGCCGTCGGCTTTAAGGATACATATATCACCTCAGCATAAATCAAACCCTGACTCTGTTTATCTTGGCAACCATTGCGCTTGTCTGTAGTGCTGCCATGTAATGTGGTAACACCTATGTAAAGCTGTGAAGTGTTCTGGGAGCCATATGTGGAATCTGCATAACATCACAGCATGATTCAATAAAAAGTTTGACTTTTGCAAAATTAATTTTCAACAAATGTGATGAATGGCTTCATGGCCAAGTATCCTTTCAGACAATAAACCACCGCATCTGTGTGTCTGATTAGACTGCTTTTGAATGGGATCCATGCTTTTGCACGCAACTGTGTCTCTAACAGGTGCTTCTTGATGCATTCATAAAAGGGCTGCTCTATGTATAATATTTTTCTTATTGCATTACCAAGCTATGAAGTCAGATGACGAGGTTTCCGTGATTTGACGGTTAAGGTTTATGAGCCAAGACCACAAAGAGAGTCTAATATGACTTCTTTTATTATCATTTATGGGGGGTGGGAACATAAAACGTTGGGAAAATTGGTTCAGAAATGAAGAAATGATGCAAACACTAACAGGCAAAGTCTGAAAATATCTGCAGAGGGATCAAATACTAACATGTTGAGCGTTGTTTTGTTTGCCATGAAACACATTCAAGCAAAGTAAAAAAGCCTGTTACTTTAATCATGATTGGACTCCGAATGCAGATAAAATGTCTGTGAGAGCAAATTTTATATTTCAAGTCCCTGTTTCACCACTTTATGTAGGTTACTTGCTGTGGACATTATATCACCTGTCTTTATAAATTCCCAGACTAAACTTGGGTTGAAGTAAAGTTCTTTAACAGATGTTGGCAATTTGACCTTTTGTATTCACATTGATGCAGGCATCCAATGCATTGCATTTCCTTGTCTGTGATCTATGGCCATCTAAACTCCATCCATAAACCTTTTGGTTTCTACATCTCTGTTAAAACTTTAAAAGAAAAATCCTTTAGAATCATCAGTATTTCTGCACAGATTTGACTTGCAGATTAAATTTATTTTAGAAGTAGATGAAGAGAGTTCGACTCAACAGAAACATCATACCTGGTTATTTTGAGAAAATGTAACCACTGTTCCAGGTTTATGAAGTGTGAAGATATTAGCTTTTGGAGTGGTGTGTCCCCCATGGTACAGCAAGAAACTGTTGATCAGTTTAGTTTTAGAGCTCCGGGTTTCACTTTGCTGCTCCAAAATAAAGAACCTCTTTGGTTTGTCACTCTGCCACATGATCAGTTTTATTGATGTTTAGACATTATATCTGTACATTTGATCATATAATTTAAATGTTGTTGCTCTACAGTAAAAAAAAAAAAAAAAAAAGAAAAATTTTATATACCATCATCAGAGATAGAAAATGTCACAGACAGGATGAGGTTCTAGTTTGCTCTCAAGCACCACTTTAAAAAAAAACAAAAAAACAAAGGGCCCATCCCAGTACACCCCTTAGCCCTACTCCTAAATTTTACGCGTTCCTGTGAGGGTAGTGGTGTCCCAATTCCTCTTTGCATGTTGGGGTAGTGGACATAATGTTAGCCAGACTAGCCAGGCTAGCTAGGCTAAAATACGAATGAAAAGCTTGTCTGCTGCTTTTCAGCAGTTCACAAGAGACAACAGTCATCAATGGTGACTTCTTCATGTGTTTTGGTTTGTTTATTAATGAAGCGTAATGAATGATGAAAAAAGCAAAAAGATCGCAACTGTTAACTCCATGTTACTGCTGGGTGTGCTGTTATGGTGACATGTATGCGTAAACGTCACTACGCAGTTGCTTACGTGCCAGAATGCGAATGCTGCAAGTGGTGTCCCAGTTCCTAGGGAAGATTACAAAGTCCTATCCCTTGTGGCTTCACTTTGAGGGTGTAGTGGTAGTGGGTAAGGGCTAGTGGTAGTGAGTAAGGGAGAGTTGTTCAAAGTAGGGGGAACATTGGGGTTTGGGCCAAAATCTTGTTTATTTAAAGAGCCTTTTGCATTTTAGCATCTCCTAAGAAAGGCTAGCTAAACATCCATCTTGCATCAGTTCTCTAGACCAATGTTTTCAAATTGGGGATCAGGACCCCCATGTGGGTCACATGATAATTTCAGAGTTGCCAGATCATTGCGGGAAAAAAAAAGAAAAAAATCAAATTTACGTAGGATATTTTGGGGGCTCTCAAAATTAACACATTATAGCAAAGACAGTCTGTGAAATTAACACATTCATTTTTCACAATTTCTCAATATAATTATGTATTATCTAGACCTCTATCTGGTCTATGATCCATACTGAAGCAATCCCTTACAACAAAGGATATCCTATCCCTCTTTGCTGCTGATAGGCTGATCATAAGATTGAAAACATTGGCTGAGGAAGATATGGGATGGAGGTAAGTATATTAGAAATCACCTCATGCCATTAAAAACCGCCTTTTGGGAAATGGTGTACTATGTTTATTTTCGACGATGCCTGGCGTAAAAGCGTGTTCAAGTACTAACAGAATGTGAATGGCTTGCAGTAAGTCTCTGTCCTGCTTTGCCACCTCAAACCTTCCCCGCCATGGACGTAATCCATTCTGCTGGTCGTTACCCAAGGGCTCTCCTGCTCCTCCATCCATCTGCCCTAGACCCCATGGTCCCATGGTCCTGTCCATGGATGTTGGTTTCCATCAGTGGACGCCATCTCCATCCGGCTGCCTCTTTCTGCTGGCACCTGCAAAGGCTTCCTTGCTCCAGTCCTCACCTATCAGTTCCTTTGTCCTCCATCCACCATACCCGCTTGAACAGAGTTCCTGCCGAACCACCAGCCAATGGTGTCCAGAGAGGATTTCTGCCACCTGCTGCCAATCTTCTTTATTAAGCCGGTGTGCAGCTGCAGACATCTTTGTTTTAATCTTACAAACTAATTCTGGGTTTTTGATCTACAGTTTATAGCCCCCCCAAAAAGAGAAGTTATGGAAGCGGATGGATGATGACGTCCATGCTGTTTTGAGCGTATTTGCTGTGGATAACAGTCAGCAGGACTTTGAGTCAGCAATTCAAATCAGTATATACCAACAACCTTTTGGAGCACAATGTTGGGCATGCACAGACAGATTTTTTTTCTTTTAATTGGGAAAAGTTAAAGGTTGAATATGGAACATTTTTATTAAAAGCTATATTTTTTCAAAAATAATACCGCCACAGGTCATTTGGGGGTGTACAGAATGAAAGTACAACGTTTCCCAGAAAAATTATATTTAGCCTAAAAATAATTATAAAATAAATTTTGACGGGTTCGATAATGGCATTTTATTTATGTCTATAAGCCAATACACGCTGCCATTGCAGGTTGCCAAATATGATCTCTGTGTGGACACAATATTCCGGTCATAGTCAGGCTTGTACAGGGGAAAACCGTAGAGACGACGAGTGAAGCAGCTGCTTCAGAGCCCTGGAGATATTGTTATCTGTTTCTGAGGAGGAGTGACCTGAGAAGAGCAAAACCTGGAGTAAATTTAGGTGAAGACTTCACTAAATGGACCCACATAAACGTTTTCCACGGAGTAAAACACGGAAATGGCGACTTTTCTCCTGGATCTGTAAGCTAGCTTGTTTGCTAACATGGCTAACGTTAGCTGTCAGTTATAAACTCCTCTGCGTTACTTGTTGGACATGCTGCAGACTGTTGGTCACTTTCGTATCGGCAGCAAGCCTGGCATCCCAGCGGCTGGAGTTGTTTTTCTGCCGTTGCAACTACAACGTAGACACACGTGATGTCGCTGTTCTGTCCGTATTCCATATTCAACCTTTAAATTAACTAAAACAAACTTTCAAAAAGCTGAATGACCACAAGAGCCTAAGTGGATTCGACTGTCTTACCATGTAGAATCACCCTGATTAGAATACATTTTCCTGAACATTTTGATGCCGTGGAAGTGCAAACTACACAGATTATCAGGAATTCTTTCCCCTGGTAAGTAAATTCTGGGTAATAAAAAAAATTCCTAGAAACATAGGTGGGAAAATCTGTTGTTGTTTTGTGTTTTCCTCAACTCACATGAAGATTGGCCAATATGAGATAAGGCTGTAGATGCCTCTAGATGTGGCATTTCATACTTTTGGTGGTGTCTGTTTCTTTTTTTTAAACTAATTTGGTTTTAATTGCTGTTTTTATGTGTATTTTTTGTCAGCCACATTGTTGTTTATTAAAGTGCTCTATAAAAATAGATGGTATGGTATGCATCATGTTGAAGTTACAGTAGTTTTACTGGTTGGCTTTTCAAGAGGGTACAGATGGGCTTGCATTTCTTCCTTTTGTTTACAATTTGTGCATCACGGAAGTGGTTGAAGGTCTTTAGAGATGTTGACAATCAGCTTTGATTTTGAATTTTCTTGAAGGTCCTCTGTGATCTTGCTCATTTGTACCATATTTTTCTCCCCAGACTACCTGAAAATCAGACATGATCCTAGTGCTTTAACTTGCTTTAAAAAAAAAAGACAAAAAACTCAGATTTATACCCCTTTGCCAATCATATTAATGCAACTATGTCCCTTCATATATTAATAACAATGTATGCATTTCTTTATCCTTCATTCATTCATGCCAGTTCTCTTTATACTTTTAACACTTATGTGTGAAAGCCTGATAAGTGTTTTAAAAAGGGTCAAAACAGCACTATGTCACATGAAATAAGTTGTCTGTCATGTTTCATGAAACAGACACAGGTAGATAATTGCTTTTATCCGAAGTCAACCTTACTTATGCTGATCAAGCTGGCAGCAGATGGTACATTGGAGCATCAGCACTTGAAATGAGGCTTTGGAAGAATGACTCTTGTATTAACCCCCCACTAGTCACCTCAACAACACAGATGGTACATATTTACTGCAGGATAATGATATTGCAGTGCAACATTGATGTGGTATTTTGTCTGACCTTCTAAATTTGCAACCTTGTGTTCTACAAAGTGTGCTTATGAACTGCTAACTTGCTACGTCAGATATGTTTTGGAGATAACATAATTGCAGACTGGAATATAGCAACAACACTTTTGCCAATGTAGGAAGTGTGGTGTGCCTGAACTATGTTGAAGTGCAAGAGGTATTTGGGGTGAAGTTTTAAGAGAGATATAAAGTCTTTGCTAGGTCTTGGGCCTCACTTTGCAGCTAGAATAATGCAATGCTATGGCACCTATGACTCTTGAATTACAGAGAGATGAAATACATTCTGCCAAAATAATGTTCCCCTCTTTGATATTATGATATTGGTGTTGGAGAATTCTGGCTCCCACAGGTGCTAAGCTTGGTTAAGTTCTGGTGGATGAAAGCCATAACTGTCACAATCCATGGTATAGACAAGGAGGATGGATGGACTGACTGAAACTGCAGCAAAAAGCAATAATGATCTGGCACTGGGCAAAGGAAAAGCTGAAGCATGAACGCTAAGGGACTACTAATGAACGAGGTGCTGGTTCAAGGTTTAACAAGCAAGCAGGAAGTAAACACGACAATAAACTACAATGTAAAACATGAAGTAAAGGCTAACTAGACTGCATACTAAACCAGATTAAGAAATTTACAGATGAGAGACGCAAAACTAACCTAATCGAGCAAAACAAAACACAGACCATGTAGGGCTGGGTCATATCATACCGTTCACGGTAATACCGGTGTAACGTTAGGGAATGATAAGAAGATTAAATGTCACAAAAGAATATCGGTGAAACGCACATGCGCACTGCCGTTGTTTTGATACTGTCAAATGCACATGCAGCCAGTCTGGCTGCGTCCGAGGACGAGGAAGGCAAAAGCAGCGCATTAACTTAAAGGAGTGATGACATAGCAGTTAAAAACTAGTTTATGTTGTTGGCATTACTGCATATGTAAATACTCCAAAGAAAAAAATGGCATTTTTTACAGCGGAGTATTGTTTTGAAACGCCAGACCTCACTTCCTCAGTAATACAGTTGGGTCCGGTGATGATATGGAGCTTTACCCGGAGACCACGTTGACTTCATTTTGATTGGCTACACCTTATTTGGCTATGACCTTATTTAGAGAATCTAGATCAAGCTGCGGTGGGACTTTGCTAAAGGCTAACTGCTAGCAACATGGGCACTTCAGACAGTGAGCTACGTTTATCAGACAAGACAGCATTTAGAAAATGAATAAACTTACAGGTAATGACAAGGTTGTGGCCCCCTCCCTCAGTGTTGCTGCAGAAATTTTTTTTTTAAATCCATTTGTTTGAAAACCCAGACCTGACTGCACAGAAGTTACTGCTCAGCTACACACACGCAGCTGAATCAGACAGGGAGGGGGGAGCGGGGGAGCGAAGCAAACAGTGCATAGACCGTTAGGAGAGAGGAGGGAGGGTGTGTTTACTTGATAGTGTGCTCTTATTGGAGCAATTGAACTACATAGAATGATAGAACTACGTAGAATGATAGCCTGCTGTCTGATTCAACTGTTTCTGAGCAGAGAGACAAAGCTGACAGACCATAAACAGGAACTTTGATATTCACTCTGGACATTCACATGGCCTCATCAGTGCACAACAGATCATATTATACACCCAAAACCCCAGAAAAGTGAAATTTGATTTCATGGCACCTTTAAAGCTTGTTCCATACTCGGTGGGAAGCAAGAACTTTCTTCTTGTTCTCAAGACCGCAAGAAAAAGAAAAAGGTTTGTTTTGGTCATTTAATCCTCCACGTTAAGCTTCTTCTGTGACGAGGCGGGTATTGATGCAGGGGGATGACTGTGAAAAACTTTGTGGTGGGATTGCGGGTTGCGCACGCTAGTGATGCACGGGCCAACCTTTGACCAACGAGACCCGCGGGTCAGGTTAGGTCAGATTAAGAAATTTTCACTTGGATTGTGGGTCGGGTTGTGCAGGTTATTATATTAGTGCAATGTGCGTCTGTGCATAACCTGCGACCTTACATCAGGAAAGCAAGCAGCGCCTGCCACCTCAATGAAGGGGGATGATGGGAGATAAGAATATTTTAACTCTCAAGCAGTTTTTTTTCTGGCCAAATAAAAGCCTCAACTTGGGCAGCCCTAGATTGTGCTCCAGCTATGCCAGGGGCTACAATTTAATTTTGTTTGCAGGCTTGTTACACACATTAACCCTCATAGCTCCCTAAAAAAAAGGTTATGTTAAGTTTCTTAAGGGCACAGACTGGCCAGTGTCAGTTAATGGCCTGTGAATATTATCTAAAAATGAAATGTTGCATTTTTCTTTCATGGTTATCACCAAAGAATTCTGGCCTAATCATCAATAGCAAAAAAATCAATGAGTTTTAAAATTTTAACCCTTTAAATTCCACTTTGCATACATGATGCTCCAACTTCCAAAAACTGAAAATGGGGGTTAAACTTACTATAATTTATGCAATTTTTTGTGCAGGATTATCAGATCCCTGGAGTATTTAAAAAAGGTAAAAAAAAAAAAAAGTTTTTTGTTGCATCTTTATTTTTGTGTTACAGTGTTTTTTTTTTGTTTTTTTTAAGTTAAATTAAGCTTCTTAAGGGCACGGACTGGCCAATGTCAATTAATGGCCTGTAAATATTATCTAACAATTAAAAGTTGCATTTTTTTCATGGCTGTCCTAACTGACTTCTGGCCTAACCATCAATACCAAAAATAAACGAGTTTCAAAATGTCGGTCAGTCAGTCATTTTCTGTATCGCTTATCCAGTTCCATCATTGCTGGAGGTTGTTGGAGCCTACCCAAGCTATTATCAGGCAAGAGGCAGGGTACACCCTGGACAGGTTGCCAGTCTGTCGCAGGGGCAACACACAGAAAGACAGACGAGCATTCACACTCACATTCATTACTAGGGGCAATTTAGAGTAACCAATTAACCTATAATGCATGTCTTTGGATGGTGGGAGGAAGCCGGAGCTACCCGGAGAGAACATGCAAACTCCACACAGGAAGGCCACAGTTGGAGCTGTTTGAACCCCCCCTCCCCAGCTGGGAATCGAACTGCCGACCTTCATACTGTGAGGCTGCAGTGCTAACCACCATGCCACCATAAAGCCCGAGTTTCAGAATGTTAACCCTTTACTTTCCAGTTTGTGCACACGATGTTCCCACTGGCTAAAACTGAGTGGGTTAAAATAGCCCAAAAATAGTCTGTAGATGGCAGGTCGTTATTAGGTATTCAGAGCGCTAGATTATAGCAACCACAATTAAAAAAGCTCAATGAGAAGTTATTTCGAGATAAAATGCAAAAAAAAAAAAAAAAAAAATGTGGGGAAAATTCCATTTTGAACTGGAATGGCAGTGCATTACAGAGAGGGAACTAAATTCCCTTGCAAACCCTTACAGAAAAAACCACATGCTGCTCCACATGTGCATGAACATGTGGAGCACATGTGAACCACATTGGTCACATGTGAAATTCATGTGGTTTTTCTGTAAAGGGAAAGACTGACCTGAATAATTATTTGTCTTTTTTGCATGTGGTCATCAAAATGCTTGAAAAAAAAAGAAAGAAAATAAATACAAAAATAACAAATTTGAGACCCTTTCACGCTCAAATAACCTCACATGAGAGGAGAAAAATTTCTTTTTTTTTTTACTTCATTGGATCTGTGAAGCATCTTCGAGTTTTTGAAGGACACTGATTTGCTGAAATATCTGTTGAAGTCTATGGGTTTTGTGTATCCACAATTCTCATGCGTACCTCTTTGCTCAGATCTGCTGCACCCAAGCAAGCACCAGCCGCTGCTAGTTAGCGATAAACTTACTGGTGCCATCACTAAAACTGCAGGAGCCAGGGGTAGTAATTACCCAAATTTAACAACAATATACACTGGCACTGGCTCACACTCTATAAAGTATCCTAATATTTACACCATTATTTCCATTGTTTCTTTTGGAAATTATGACCCCCTGTCTCTGTGTCTGAATATGCTGACCTCCAGTGAGAGGCCTTGGTATTCCTGCAGCGGCTGCCTCCTTACTGCTGATTCCAAATATCACCTCTCTGCAACCCTGACCTTTGACCTCAGGTAGTAAAATTCTCTGAACGCACAGGGGTACCTCGGCGCCATGCTCTTGTGGGACTTGAGCAGGGACTTTAATTGCTTATCCTCATCTCAGTACCAGACGTTCATGGCATTGCAATTGGTGAGCGCATAAATTTGTGTGCCTGACTTCAAACTCAGAAGAGGGCCAGTGCCAATAATTATCAGAGAGTCTCTGAGGTTCCCTTGTATATCTTGGACAAGAATACAGTCATGAAGAATAGAAGTAGTGAGGTTCGAGGCTCTGTGAACAAGGCCAGCCAGATTATGGATATTTTGGGGACAACTATGCAACACAACAGTTAAGCTGTGAAAAAGCGCACAAATGGTCCTGTGACATGTTTTTTGATGGATTGCTATCTTTTGCTTTGACTGTAGTTAGATTAAAGTGGAAATTATAAAACCATTACTGAAGGGCAATGACTCAAACTCTGTTAGTGACATCAGCACAGCAGTAGCTCCATGAAATCTGCCAGGTTTTATTACAGATTTAAACCTAAATCATTACAATAGAATCACTGTGTAGCTCTAACCCTAAATGCCAAGCTTCCTTTTACAGACAGCGCTTTGCGATTAGCGGTTCATTACAGTTGGCAAATAAATGAGTCAAGATGTTCAAGTTTGTCCAACATTCCAAAACTGCCTGTCCTTGATTGTCCTGGTCCAAACCCTAGACCGCATGCTCTGATCCCTGGGAGTCCCAACATGGTGTTGTCCGGTCACAGCGGCAGCTCCGGGACCCTTTGGTCGGCAAAGCAGGAGCCAAGGCCTCATCACGGACCTCAGTCCTTCCTGTTCTGCCCCACTGTCGCCAAACCCCTGGAGCCAACCTCTGCAGTGAGGAGGCTGCATAAAAATAAAAACTACAAATGGAAAGCAAGAGTCGTGAATGACAATCTGTGTGTTTAGTTTTACATCTTATAAAAAAAGCTCTCCTCTCTTCACCTTCTCCTTTTTCTTAAACACAGGGAGGTTTAGAGCCCAGAGATTTTCTGCAGTGGGTGAGCGTATTTTTTCGGTTTCCATCGCGTTGTTCCCGCTGTAGCCCGAGGCCGCTTTTCCACATTCAGCAGAGATTTGCTTCCATTTTGGAGGGGCCCATGGTGCTCCTTCTGTTTCAGGCATATTATCTTAATCGCTGCCAATGTGCCACAGGCAAAGAGGGCACAATGATGATTTATGCAAAGCTTAACTGATTTAAAAGTTCTTTAAAAATATTTTACTGGTCCGGCTCTCCTTCAGAGTATAAATGCATGTATGGGTGTGGGATCCAGGCGCAGCTACACCAGGATGCACATCATTTATTTGAGCTTTAGGTGAGCTATTATGACGATTAGATGAATTGGGTGAGGTGCTACCAAACTAAATGATTTAGATGAAGTAATTTAGATATACCAGATATGGTAATTGCACGATTTTAAGGTAGTTTTGAAAGCCAGACATTTTCTTGGCACCAGGGTGAAGTGATGAATCGCAGGGAAAGCAGGTTCTAGATACGCTAAGCCAATACAGATGAAGCCTTCCCCAACGGGTCGTAAGCATGCAAGGAAAATCATGCATGCTACGACACACATTACAAACACATACTGTGCTAGTTTTGGGTTATTTTTAGGAGGTGGCTGCATTTTCCATTTCCACACATCTGTGTCTGTACCAATGTTGTTCTTTAAGATGCTGTGAAATGATGCATTACTCCCAAAAGGCTATGACGTCCAGAGCTGTCACCAGTGGCTTAACATCACAAGTACCTGATGATAAACTGAAGAAAGGTTATTTGTGGATATTTTTAAGACTTCATTTTGCTTCTGCTGTGTTGTACTGCAGGTCTCAATCCCTTTATAGTTCAAAACCAAAAGGAAAATAATAGGAAAATATTTAACAACAGAATTGATTAATGTACAGAATTTCTGAGATGAAAAATAATGTATTTATCCCAGAGGAAATTTCCATTACTTCGTTCAGTTACGGATTGCTTCTTTTTCCCTTTGTTTTTAAAAACAAAAATGATAATTGATGACGAGAAGAAGAAGAAGACTTGTTCCAGTGGGTGATGACTGCTGGCCTGAATGATCTCCGGTATGAAGGTCAAGTGCATGAAAAACGCCAAACCCTGACATGTGCTTACACAAAATTGAATATGTGGTGTTTACGCAGATAACCGGCTGTGCTGTTTTCTGCAGCATATGGACAGAGCAAGGCCTCAGCCATCTCCACAGCTGTGGTAACTTGGCAAAGTGGAAATGTTTGTATGAATCCTAATCAAATATTTCAACTTCACTAAAGTTGCAAACTCTGGCCATGCTTTGCAGGCTGATGCTGTGAGAATGTACAAACTTGAGATAAAGGATTTGAAATGCATATTGATCAATTATTTTCACCTTTTAACTCTCTTTTTCCTCTCTTTTAATAATCACAAGCAACATTACAGTGGCTGTAGTTTGGGGTCTTTGCCAGGGGAGCATAATACCAACACCAGATGGCAGCAGCACACACTCATACCACTGCTCTTGGTTATTTGAAAACTGAGCTGCAACACCTTCTAGAAAGTAAAGCTTCATCACTATTTGAGAACAAAGAGGAAGAATACGACAGCTTGCTGCCAGGGACTGATTCTCCTTGTCACCTGATGGCCATACCTGCATGTTATTACCGAGACTGCTTCAAGAAGAAAACATGTGAGTCACATCCTGATTGAAAACAAAGGAGTGAGCTCCAGGAATCCAGTCAAAAAGGAAGGAAAGAAGGGAGGAGGAGGAAAAAGTTGCTGAAATGGGGGTTTGCTGGAGTCTTTTTTACTCACTGGAGTGATGTTTGGAGTGGAAACACCCAGGAGAGATAAGGTGGGACGTCATGTCTGGCTTTCATCATGGCACTGCCTCCTGCCTGTTGTTCCCTCAGTGGTAGGAGAACTGAGAGCCTGGGAGTCACTCCAGTTCAGCCAAACTGCCTGTTTGAACAACACTGCAGGAATCTGAGGTCACTCTCCAGAAAATGGCAAGAACACAGCGAGCTGTGCCGGGTTTGACCAACACAAAGAGACAGGAAGAGTTAACAGAATCTACCTGTAAAAATAAAGTTGTGTCTCAGTCGTGACAATATGATCATTCTGATCATTTTCTTCATATATGGGGAGTTACATGTTTGTTTACCCTGTGGGGAGAGCTGATTTATAACTGAATCCTCAATCTTTGTCCCCAGAGGCACAATTCATCTTGACCACTTTTTATGCCTTTCAATAAAACACGCTTTAAAAGATGTTCCCTCTCTTTGTCTGCAGCTCTGATGTGATCACCAGAGTTCCTCAGGGTGTAGTCTTTGGCCCGGTTTGTCTTAAATATGATCTCAGTGGCGTTCCTCCCTCCACTTCCTCTAAGGTTTAATTAGTTTAAAAAATAAAAAAAAAACTGGTTAATTTGGTTTGCATGAGACAATAAAAGTATAAGGAAAAAAAATCTGTCTGCCAGTTATGCCTGGGAGTCAGTTTGTGCTTTGGGTTAAGGTCTTTTATGCTGTTCCATGATTGTGGCATCAAACATGCACTAATTTATGGCTGTGCAACCCTTAACCAGCCTCTCCCACATTGTTTTTTGTTTTTTTTAATGAGGTAAACTGAGATGTGGACGCTTTGCTTCTCACGAGGTCTGGCCATATTTCATGCAATGGTTGACCTTCGAACTGGGAGAGGAGGTCAGAGCCCGAAGATCAAGCTGAATATTTGAGGCGAGTGCCACATGGGCTGTGAAAGAAGCTGCTGAAGGTTTGCTCATTAATCACAGCTTCAGCTTTGACAGAGTCGACCTCTGGAGTCAAATTTCTTACCAGCTGAATCAAAGTTGCTAATCGTCACCTTTAGACAAATGGTTTAGATGACTACTGGGCATAAATGTGTCCTGTTTGTTCATATGAAGCATAAATGTCCAAGTTAAAGGTTAGCTTGAGTGGTTATTATTTAAGATGCAACTAAAAGGTTTGAACTTTTAATTGGACAAAGGTCAATGATCACACCGTCTTTTTTATGTAAATCAATAATCTTAAATGTCAATTTCCTGAAAGGTAGAGTCCGGAGTCACCTCCCTGGCTGTATTTCAATTTTTCCTTTTTTTTTGGTGTGTTTGGGATCGTGTTTCTGGGTGTGGAGATTTGCATATTGTCTCCAGCCAATAACAGATCGAAGGGCGTAGCGCTCTGTGGGGATAAACTCGTCAATTGGAGCAAACCTGGGCCATTTTTTTTAAGCGTTGACCGGGAGACAACACCAGATTAACTCGAATTCTCGATAAAAAGGGTGAATCCTCTTGCACACATTCCCCGGGGACCGTGTGTGGGGCTAGGGGTGGACCCACGAGGGAAGGGTTGATCCGCAGACTTGATAACTTGGCGGGCTGTGTCACTAGGGGGCCACTGGGTACTGCCTGCCTCTGGGGTCAGGGGCCCACGACTGCTGTCCCTGCTACCTGGGCACCTATGCCCCACGACCGCGCGGGGCTCTGGCTGGGGCCTCCCTTTGCCTGGGTGGATGTGTAATGGTCTTTGCGGTGGGCTGGCTGGGGTCTGTGCTCTGTGGCTGGGGTCTGTGCTCTTGGGGTGGCTGCTGGTCTCCTGAGTCCTGGGTTCCTCGGCCTGTGACCAAGGCCTTGGTCACATTTGCACAATCACTCATCACCGATCACTTCTCATTCTTCCATCTAACATCTTGATCCCACACTTACTAACCTGCATGCTGATTAAATTACTGTGATGTCATTTGGTGTTCCACCACCACTAACTACAGCTGTTCCTTCCTCTGTGCGGTCAGTGTCTGGTGTTGTGATTATTATTGTCTCTCCCAGCTTGTCTGTCTACAAGAGGTCTTAATGATTGTCAGCTTTCTGTTGAAGAAGTTGCAGGTAGCATTTTGTTTTCTTACAGGTGCAGCAGCTCTCTCTTCTTCTCTCAGTTCTCTCTTCTCTCTTTCTTTTTCACTCTCTTTTCTTTGTCCCCTCTTTTCTTTTCCCTCTTGTCAGGTCCAGCAATGATATGTCAATTCAAAAAAATAACAATTATAAAGAAAACAAAAAACAAAACAAATAAATAGAGCATAATATTTGTACATCAAGAGGAGCCTTATACCCATAAGGCTCCTCTTGGCAAAGCAAATCTGCCTGGCACAACACGGCAGTCAGATCCCCATTCTGCTGCTTTGATGCTGGACAGGACATGTAAACAAAAGAAAAAAATGGCAGATGTGGCGAAAAAAGTAAGTATTTTTCAGTGAGAAGAGCTTTAAGGCCCTGTCAGATAGAACGCGCTAAGCGCCGGCAGCAAACCCACTCATTGTGTATAGCCTTTTTCCGCGGCAGCAATGCATTCCGACCATACCGCGGAGCTCAGCGGTGCGCGAGGGTGGGTGCATGCCGCCGTTGTATCGCTGATACCTCGCAACAAAATCCTAGCATGTCCAATAGGAGAGGCCAATTCAGGGAAAAAGTGGTCCTTGGTCAGCCTGAAGTAAACCTGGAAGCGGTCTGTGTGAAAGAATGAAGCTCCTGGATGAGCCTGAACTCCCCAAGTCCTGCCTTGTCATCGGGATCAGGCGGACCCACACCCTTTTATTTGCTGCTGATCTTCTCCTCCTCCTCAGAGGAAAAGCTCTTTGCTGCGATGATGAGAGGTACATCTTTCACAACAAAGTGTGCCGGGGAGAAACACTTCCTGATCTGTCGCTTAGCAACGCAAGCCTACTGGGGTCGCTGCCGCCGTGCTGTGCCACAGACTCCCCTGCGCCCTACCCCGCAGTGAGTTTAGCGAAAACCACTTTCTATCTGAAAGAGCCTTTACTGCACACCTCTAAAATCCAGGGTTAATATTGTTTTGGCTTTCATCCACCTCTGAGCTTTGAAGGAGAGGATTGGGACTGAAGAGCGATGCAGCCATTAGCCCGAGGGGAGGGGTTCTCAGTTTGAATAGTGTTTGTAACAGAAATGGGGAAAACTCCAGATTCTACCTTTAATTCTTGATCCAACTTAGCACATAACTTTTTTTTCTTAAGCAAGAACATTTTTTCTACCCTTTGACTGTAAATGAACATGGACGATGTGATCATAAAAGTGTAAAAAGTGCAGTAAGTGTATCTTCATTTCATAACAGACTTAGATGACTGTTTGATGGAAACTTGCCGAGTTGTGTTTTGGTGCATATTAGATATTAACAGACGGTTTTCAATTTTACAAAGTTGTGGCTTCCCATGAAAATCAATCTGATGTGGGGCTAAATGACTATTTAAAATTAAACTCTTGGCTCTTGAGAATAAAAGCTTTGTGCTCCAGCTCAGGGAGTGGAGACAAAATCCTCCTTTAGGGATAGGAATCGAGAACCAGAACTGGTTTGTCAATTCCATGAAATCGCTTATCTGCCTGCCTAACGATTCCTCTTATCGGTTCCATAAACGCATTTGCGCGATGATGTCACGTACGCATCTCCAACATGACATCGTGGCAAATGTCTTCCAAAGTTCGGTTGTATTTCATGAAAAATACAATATAAGCGTTGATCACACCAGAGGGAGGAAATACCTCCAACATCTGGCCACACAGCAGTTAGTTTGTCGGAATATAAAAGTCTTTCGTACAATGCTAAGCAACAGTGGTGGCGCTTGGTGGGGATCCTCAGCACGTCTTCTCTCTGAAACGTTGCAGGTAAGGTAAAAACTCCCGTTGACTCTAATAATGTTAGAGATTATCATACAGTATTGTGCTATGTCATGTTAACCTTAGTCTTTAGTTTATTTTGAACATGTTGAAAAGGAAAGCAGCAGTACCTTTCTGTGTCAGTGTAAAGTGTGTACAGCTGTGTACTCCTCTGTAAATTATAAAAAAAATCTGACAAATGAAACTAAACACATATACAGTACACACACACACACACACACAAACATATACA
>JALJCO010011709.1:0-24273 GCA_023101725.1 Atherinomorus stipes
AGCATAAACAGGTATGTCCAGGTTTTTTATGCTAATGAATGATGAAGTGTTAAAACCAAAAAGATTAAGCCCACCCACGTCTCTCTCTGTTGCCTTGAACAGGCTGTGTGCTACATACAGATGCGGGCATGAAAAAGTTCCTCCTTTTTCAGCCAGAAGTGGTTGAACAATTTGTCCCGCGAATACGCCATCACGCACGGTGTCCAAACTTGGCATGTGGGAGTTCATTTATGTTCTGAAATCATTTCCCCTGGGCACATAGGCGTCTCTCTGTGCGATTGAATTAGCAGTCAAGTCGCTGGTAAGTGGCTGGCAGTCGGCAGATAGGGGAACTTTTTCATGCCCGCATCTGTAATGTGCTGCGATTTGGTGGCGGATTTCCCGCGCAGTCCTGCAGATGTGACGTCAATTGATGCTGCATCCGCATCCCTGACAGTTTTAATACAGGAAAGAGACGGTTGCCATGGATTCAAACAGTGTAAGGGATAGTTATGGATTCTTCTGCTGTCAGCAAATTATCCAAATCAACTGAAAGACACTAAAAAGTGGAACTTCAAAGGAAAAGACTGTTAGTGCAGTAAACAACGCTATAGCATCAGTTTGTGGGCTCCTGTGCCCGTTTGACTGGTGGCTGCAGTTACCCGCAGCACCAGTCACATCACTAATGAGTCTCATTTCGTTATCCTGCCCCTAGAACCTTGAATGGTCTGGGGCCTTTCCATTTATCTGACATACTTTTAAAATACAAGCCTTCATGGACCCTGAGGTCCTCTGGTACCGGCCTTCTAGTTGTTCTCAAAGCAAGGCTAAAAGTCATGGCCAGGCCACATTCTATTGTGTTATCATTGTGCCTCATTCTTGAGCAAACAAAGCTGTATTCTGAGTGCAGAAAAATTATTTTTGCAAGCACATGAGTTAAACTTTGAGCAGAAAATATTTTCATGCAAAGGATAATTTAAACTGACCAAACAAAAATAAAATCTGTGCACACAAAATTGATTTCTGTGTTTGCTCCTGTGCAGACCCATAATGATTTGAAAAACTGGCTCTTGGGGGTCCACCTAGAGTCTTCCCCACCACCTCAGCCAAGTTAACATCTTAAAGCTTTTTAAGAGTATTCTATTGATTGTGATCCTTGGTGGTCTGGCAGTTCACAGATACAAGAACTACATGAGAAACTCAGACCAAGATAATAGATAATCAATATTACACTATTTAGACTATCACATGGATGTGTACCTTGAAAATACGATTATATCAAAAAGAAAATGATCCATTGAGGTCCTCTGACAAAGAACGATACATGTTTTTACATTTCAGATAACCATTACCCTATTTCCACTAGCATGCCTTTACATTAATGTGCATATACTGTAAAGTCATCCTCAAAATTATTAATACCCTCCCAGTAAATAAGGAAAAAAAAAATCAGCTGTTGGTAAAAATAAGCTGTAATTAAACAAAGTAAAACATAAAAAATATTATGAACATCATGACATTGATTTTGCATTGTGATTGAACAGAAATATTAAAAACAAAAATAAAACAAGTAAAAAAAGCATGATGGGGATCCTGAACTAAAATGTTGTTGAGCAACACTTTGAGACAATCACTGCAATCAGGTGTTTTCTGTAAGGTCCAATCAGACATCTGCACCTGTTGACAGTTATGTTGAGCCTACTGTTCATGAGCAAGGTGCTGTATTATGTCTGGGACAATTTTGTTTGTTTTTTATTATTATAATTCCATTAAGCTGAAATTCAAAAACAATATTCAAAAACATTACCAGAAGAAGGGATGGAACAAGAGGGGAAAACGAGTTGCTGGCTGGAATGAGCTCACAGTATAGGTATAAAAAGGATGCCAGTTTAGCCTCTGATGTGGTGGGGCATCACTGAACTACCATTTATGTTGTGAGTCTTTAAGATTTCAAGACAAATCTTAGATCTGTTTCAGCCAGTTTACCGGTTCTCTTGCTAGAGACTCTGACAAATGTAAGATTGGGGTGATGATAAAGCTGTGATTTCATAACTTTGTGGGGCCTCTTCTGTCTTCAACTCAAGGTTTATAAAGAATATCAGTTACTATAGCAACGCAGACTACACACATTGTTGTCACCAGGAGACCAAGTCGCAAGACTGCAGGTCACCAAGGAAAACCACCAACCAGGCCAAAATCTGGATGTAGAGATAGACTCTGACCTAAAAACCACCAACCAGACCAGAAATCTGTGCGGAATGAACTCAGACCCCAAAAAACCACACCAACCAGGCCAGAAATCTAGCTGTAGTGATGGATTCAGACCTATAAACCACCAATCAGGCCAGAAATCCGGATGTAGAGATGGATTCAGACCTAAAAACCACCAATCAAGTGTGAAATCTGGTGTAGTGATGGATTCAGACCTAAAAAGCACCAACCAGGTCAGAAATCTGAGTGTAATGATGGATTCAGACCAAAAAAACCACCAACCAGGTCAGAAGCCTGGGTGTAAGGATGGACTCAGACATAAAAAACACCAACCAGACAAGAAATCTAGGTACAGCGATGGACGTAGATCTAAAAACCACAAACCAGGCTAGAAATCTGAGCGTAGTAATGGGCTCAGACCTAAAAACCACCAACCAGGTTAGATATATGGTTGTAGCAATGGACTCAGACCTAAAAACCACCAACCAGACCAGAAATCTGGACGTAGCGATGGACTCAGACCTGAAAAACAATCAACCAAACCATAAATCTTGGTGTAGTGATGGACTCTGACCTAAAAACCACCAACCAGACCAGAAATCTGGGCGTAGTGATGGATTCAGACCTATAAACCACCAATCAGGCCAGAAATCTGAGTGTAATTATGGATTCAGACCTAAAAACCACCAACCAGACCAGGAATCTGTGCGTAGCAATGGACTCAGACTTAAAAAAAAAAACACCAACCAGGCCAGAAATCTGGGTATAGCGATGGAGTTAGACCTGACAAAACACCAACCAGACCACAAATCTGGGTGTAGCGATGGAGTCAGACCTGAAAAAACACCAACTAGACCAGAAATCTGGACGTAGTGATGCACTCAGACCTAAACCGTGGAAACCACATTGAGATGATCACTCAATCTGCTGAGTATCACCTGAAGAATGTCTCAAGGATCAAAGATCTGATGTCTCAGCAGGACCTGCAAAAAGTAGTCCATCATTCATCTTCAGCTGGCTAGATCATTGCAACAGCGTCTTTACTGGTCTGCCTAAAAAAAAAACAGTAGATACCTGCAGCAGTGCAGCTCATTTAGAACTTTACTACCCATGTTCTCACTAAGACCAGAAAGGTGGACCACATCAGTCTAGTTCTGAGGTCTTTACACTGGCTGCCTGTCCGTCAGAGACAGACTTTAAAATCCTGTTGCTTGTCTATAAAGCTCTGAATGGTTTAGGACCTCCTTCATGGCCTTTTAAAGCATCTTTTTAAAGGCCTCCTTCCACTGAAAACCCGTTTAACTTGCTCCTTCTGAAATACGGAGGGTTTCCCCTTGTTTACTTACACATGCTGACTTGCTAGCGTTGCGTTCCCCCCAGTCGGCTGTGCTTTCTCATCAGAGAAACAATACGAAGAAAAAGAGCGAATCGGGAACAGCCTCGCAGTTCTACTTCACATTGCAAATAGCGTATCCCACGTGGGGTTTCTATCTGTCCATTGGAAGGCAGGTAACCCTCCACTACACACTAGAAGTAAAGACGGCACGACTGTAGCTTCGGAGTTGAGAAGCTAATTAGCTAACTGTTTGTTAGCATGGCGGAACAAACTTGTTTGTCGGCTCTATTTCCTGTCTGTAACGAAATAAGAGCGGAGGGCGGAGCTTCCTTCATACACTGATGGGAGGCAGCCAATCAGACGGAAATTCATGAGAAGGACCCGGAAAAGCCTGCCGTTGGACCACAAGCCTCTGTTCTAGTTTACAAATACAGCTGGATACAAAGATACCAGGGCCCAGTTGTTCAAAACTGGGTTATCTTTTAACCAGCCGTTAAATACATTTAGCCGACCGTTAACTAACAGTCCGGTTATGTTGTTGTTCAAAACTCCGTTAACTTTAACCGTGTGTTATCTTAACGTTAAAGTTAACACACCTAAGGACCGCCACTAAAGTCTTAACGGTGGGGTTATATCTCATTATGCCGTTTGTTGCTAACGCTGCGTTGATGATGCCGGTTCAGAGAAGGAAGGACGGCGGTTATTGTAGCTTTGATTTTGACATCGGGGATTATTCTAACGAGGAGCTGCGCACCACTTCGGGGAAAGAATGCATATATGTAATCCTTTGCGAGTCGATTTGGAGCGTGCAACGAACTGTGGACCCGACGGACTCACTATTTAGAATGACAATTTCTTCATCAGCAGAGAAATTTCTGCCTCAATACTTTCTGTGTCCCGTGTGTTCTGTTACTGAGGGTTTGCTGTGCTGTGAGGCCGGATGAGGGGGGGGGGGCGGTGCAGGAGCGTGAAGAGAACGGGGAAGGATGGAGAGACTGGGGGATGAGGAAGAGCGTGTTGTGGCTAACAGCAGCTCTGTTCACGGTGGGAAAATAAAGTGAGAGTCGGCCCCCCGTGTCTTCCTCACAGCAATAAGGAGACACAGACGTACAACATTACTTTTTGCAATACCAGAAGTAAACAAAATGGGGAATTGTGGGATACATTGGTGCTAACCAGTGGTGCTAACCCTATGGTTAACTTTGACGGTGCTGTTAGCTGACGGCATGACTAACCATGCTTTGAACAACGCATATTTAACAGTCGGTTAGCTAACGGCAGGTTAAGGATTTAACGGACCGTTAGGGGTTAACCAGTGGTTAAAATAACCGAGAATTGAACAACCGGGCCCAGAAGGTTTTTTTTAAACAGAAACGATGCAGAATGCATCAATAATAATGGAGAACACAGAAATATTAATGAAACGACCATGGAAGTACAACTTAAATGTTCTCTCTTTGTTTTTCATTTTATATCATGCTTTCATTTGTTTACATTTTAATGCTTTTTCTTTTCCTCTGATGTAAAGCTCTTTGAATCGTCGTGTTCATGAAATGTCCTCTACAAATAAACTGGCCTTGCCTCACTCATGCAGACAGTTACACCACATTGCACTTCAAATATTAATACACAGCATATGTGCAATATCCAGTCATGCTACTCACTTTAAAGTTTAATTCGCTCTGTTTTTAACTATTTAATTCTATTTCTATTTTTTCGGTTACACTTTATTTTAAGGTACACCTATTCACTATTAATTAGTTGCTAATTAACATGCAAATAAGTAACATACTGGCTATTAATTAGTCGTTATTAAGTACTTATTAATGTCTTCTTCTGCATAGCCTTATTATACAACCAATAAGCCATTTACTAAGAGTCTTCCCTGAATAACCTCAGAATTATTACTTATTAGCACCAAGTAAGGAAGTTGTATATTAATTACCACCTCAGTATGCTTTGCTTAGTATGGACTTTATAAGGCTGTAGTTGCCCAAGAATAGTTATTCTCCCTAGTACCACTTAATGAATATGGGCTGTTCTTACATTACAAAACACAAAACTGCAAATGTTCATAGTGTCCAAATAACTCTTAATTAAGTCTTTGTTACTTAGAATATGTTCCCAATACTAAAGTGACATCTTGATCATTGCTAATTCACTAATAGTTGAACACTTATTAACCAACAAATGTTCCCTAAACTAAAGTTGCCTCCTTTTTCCCAGTTAGTAAATATATTGTAGCACATAATTACTCCAATAAACAAGTGATGGGTTACACCTTTGAAAAAATGGATTCATCTATAGGTTCCCTCTCATTCAGTGGTAGAATAACAAAGACAGCACAAGTAAATTCTCATTTATTAACCCACTGGTTCAGGTTTTCCACAGGCTGACAAATACTGGTTGAACAGGTAAAGGGGTCTTCCTGTAATTTCAAATACTGACAACTCTATCAGTGTATGTAACTAAAATATGGCATCAAATATATAAAGTGGATTATACTGCATAATAACACAGGAAGTCTTATGTTGAAAAACACTGCACCCCAAATAGTACAGAAAATACAAATGTTGTATATATATATATATATATATATATATATATATATATATATATATATATATATATATATATATATGTAAACATATATAAACGCACAGTTCAACATGACTTGGCAAAGGTTAGAACAAATGTACTGAACTGTACAAACATTGCACTTCCACAGCCTAAACTTGCTTTCTTATTACTGCATCAGGTGATTTATTCCCTGTGCACAAAAGTTTCATTAGTTTCATTTTCATTATTTTAACTGAACATAGCAGCTTGCTTAAGTCTTAATATTTCATCAACAAGGGGAGACGTTGACATTTGGCCTTCATGTTCATTAAAATAGCCTTTTCTCAGAGAAAACAGTACATGTATTGTGTCAAACTTTTTAGTGGTTGTAGTATAAATATCAACTTGATGTCTTCACTGTATCTACATTTCAGACAGGTTTCATACTGGATATTTTTTTTCTAATGTCATGCAAAAGCATTCCAAGTGGTCCGTTACTGTGATGGTTTCCACGCCAATATGTCCATTCAATTACATCTAAGTGATCCCTCAACAGTTTTTGTGTGCGGTTCCCTCTTTGTCTCCAAATAGTTGACTTGTGTATACCCCAAAATCTCTCCAAGTCTTGTGTATGTGCACCTGTAATGAAGTGAAGGTGGGGGGAACTTTTCAGGGCTACGACGCTAAGCCTCTATTCATTCCAGAGGCACCCCTACTTCCCCAGCCTTCAGAGCCTCAGTACATCCGTTACTAAGTTCAGGAGGTCGTAAATCAAGGTGTTACCAGAAGCAGACCTGTATATACTTTCCAGTATATAACGGTAACTATTCTCTGCTCGCAGCAGTCTCTATTTAAACGCGGACCAAAAATCAAACTCACCTCTAACGGGAAATATTAAAGGAAGTATTCTTGTCTCATCAGTGTGTCGAGAGGCAGCTTTAACCCTTAACTACACTCCTATGAAGGATGAGTCAGGGACTTTGTGAGTGAATCAGGTTTTTCCTCAGGCAGTCTGAGATCTTTTATTAAAGCATGCAAGCAAATACAAGTAAATACAAACTTACACTTAGTGTAATTCCCGTCAAGTCATAAAAGGATAATTGTCTAAAAAGAAAGCAAGTTCTATAACCCTGTAACTGATCTTATCTCATATTCAGCCCGTAGGCCTTCCTGTCCTGACCTATCTGCCCTGAGCCTCCTAGAGAAGCTCAATGAGCCTCCTTAAGAGGCTGTGAGCCTCCCAAGGAAGCTCCCGAAAACTGAAGTCTTCATGTTTTATACCTCTGTTGTAACCCCACCTTAATGTGGGAGAGACAATTCTTAAAAAGGTCATCTTTAAGGCAATTGGACACAATACACATTAAAACTAGAAGTTGTTACTCTGGTTTGTCCTAATAAGGATTTAACTCTTAGTTAGCTTTCAACCCTGCAGCTGACACCCTTGCAGGAAGTGCAGGCGTGTGTGTGTAATTCTATTTATGGTAGGAGGAAGTGTAGCTGGACCAGCTGAATTACACAGAGATGTTTCTGACTTAGGCCTACACGTTTAAAAACAAATGAAAAAGTTAAGAAAAGGTTAAAGTCAAGTTCACACTACACAACAGTAACAGGGTCAACAAAAAAATCTTGATGGTTGACAGTCAGGTGGTTGTAACCTTCATCCTGAAGATGGCGGTAAGACCTCCACCCATCTGAAATGACGGAGCTTCCACGACGAACACGCTTCTTTATTAGAGGCAAGAGATGCCTGGCTGAACGGTGAGGCACAATCTGAAGGATGGGTCTCCTTCTGTCATCCTTAATCCCTAGCATTCCGAATACCCAGGAACTCATGTTGCTTGCCCGTCCTCTGTTGTACTGAAATTCACAAGAGCAAATATTTAAAAATGAGGACAATGATTCTGCAATAATGGTGAGAGATGGGAGAGTTCTCTTTAACTTTGGAGTGGTGGTTTATGTTTACCAACTTTTCGGGGGTGTAGAAATAATGCAGTTTCTTAAAACTGACATTCCTCTCAATTGCATCAATGAACTACAATGGATCTTATTCTATAATGACACTTCTCGAGATCCAGGAGATAAACCTCCAAACACCTAGGGCAAAATCAGGTTTTAAATGTATGTATATTGTCTCTACTGATGAGGGCTGGGTATTGTTACTGTAAGAATCTCACAATTCAATTAGATTTCGGTTCTTTGGGCTGCAATTCAGTTTCGATTCAATATTAATTTGAATGCTTCAATATCAATTCAGTAAGAAGTAGTAACTCTGTTGTAGATTTTTAAATATTTTCATGCCCATGTGACCAGATGTAGTAAATCAGTTCCTATTTTTGGGTAATAAAACATCTGAAAATAAAAAATATTTGCATTTTTGGTTTTGTATGATCTAACGTGGCCTTTGTCCATACAATGTAAATAACAAATACAGTCAGCTCCCCTCATCGGTCAGGAGGGGACTTGATTCAGAGGATTTGCGATTTGATATTGAATTGCACAGGAAAGTATTGTGATGCATCAGTTAATCGATATTTTTACCCACCCCTACAACTGACAATAGCTGAGATTAGGACAGACTTTAGCAACACCAAAAACATGTTTTTAGACACAAAAATCATGTATTTGGCATCAAAATAATACCTATAGTATAACTTTCATACCTTTTCTTTTATGGCCTTTCTGCTCTTTGTCCAACAGTCTGCTTGCCCCTTCTTCTCATTCTTTCCATTCCTGATTTGCAAACTCTCCGCAGCTTGTCTGCAAGTTTACTCAGAGTTCTACAACTCTGAGTAATTCCCTCTTGCAGCATGTCTACTTGATTTAGTCGAAGGCCTTGGGCAAATCTGTAAAAGATCAACCAGATAAATATTTTAATGACACAGTTTAGAAGTGAGTGGTCAAAACCAATTTCTTAAGTTGTTATTAGGCTTTTTATAACCACAATTTCTCATTTGCAGATACAGCAGATACTCATTCACTGAATAGAAAAGTGTATTTAACCTGAAACAACAAATGTCAAAAGCAAAGTAGGGTGAAGAGCATTCACTATATGAAGAGCTGAATGGAAGAAAATCCCAAAACAAATTAAATCTGCTGTATCTTTGAAGAGTTGTAAGAAAATAAAATGGATACTGAGTAAATTAGCACAGTGAAGTGTTGATTTAAAAAGTTAAATTCTTTTGAGAAAATTTCCTGGAACCAAAAATCCCAGAGACCCTTGTATTGGAGTCTTCGCAACCCAGTACTTACACAATTACACATACTTGATAAATTTGACTGGTATTCATAATTCTTCCCATATACTGAATAAACGCATGTCACGTAAGCATTGGCTCTAATAGGACCCATCCCAACCAACAGTATAGTGAGAATTAGGGATGTCCTGAGCAGATACTCGGTATCGGTCGCTGATACACCTATTTTGAAAGTATTTTCAGGAACGGATTCATTATCTGTATCGGGGGGGTCAGCTTTTTTTGGTGGTGATTAACACTGAGCATTTAATCCCATTCCGCTAGTCATGAGTCATCATACAAATATTCTGGAATGCGCTGCTAGGTAGCTGCAATTTGTGATAGCTCTCCTTAAAGTGGACATATCATGCTTTTAAATCCTTCTTTTTCACATATAAATGATTAATTTATGGTCTATATAAAGTAGAACTACAATGCTTTGGTCTGAATTCCTCGTCATTGTAACTCCACAGACCCTTGTTCCACCCTGTTCTGAGGCGCATCTTTAGAGCAACTCGTTTTGGTGCGGTCTCTTTAAATGTAAGTGAGACAGTTCACGCCCCACCCCCCTCCAGGTCGCACCGCTGTCTACTCCACCCCTTTCGGCCATTTTTGAAGTTTTTATAGCAGTGATACGATTATTTACCGGCAGATAAACTTTTCATCTCTAAGTTTTTTAAAAATGTCGACAACTGGAGACTTGTCCATCCAGCCTTACATGTTCGAACCAGAGTCTGACCCAGAGCAGGAGAATGAAGATGACGAACCTGCAGAACAACGCCTTCAAATGAATGCATCGCAATGGTGTGTAACTGTAATTTATTTTACACTCCCCTATCTTTACCAACTACCTACAGTCGGTCTCTGCCGAGTGACGTAACATTTGTCGCTAAACCAGGTTTGACGCAATTTTAAGCGGAAAAAAAGTCAGTGGTCCCATTTATCAAACCAGCGTGTAAATGAGCGCACACCTGATCATAAAAATGATCTTACTACTGGATCCACGTGTGATTTATAAATTGTTTGTGTCTGACCAAACAACAGAATCTATGTCAGAAATCCACCATCATCCAGCTGTTTCTACCCTGAAGCAGTAGCAACGCTGACAGGTGGAGGCGGGTCGGATCGAGCCAAGACAGGGACAGAAAAACGATAACTTTCATTAGTCAAGCTAAAAAAAAAAAAAAAAAAAACATCTGTCAGCGCTGCTGCTGCTTCAGGTTAGAAACAGCTGGATGACGGTAAATTTCTGACGTAGATTCTGTTGTCTGGTCAGACACAAACATTTTATAAATCACACGTGGATACAGTCATAATATAATTTTAATGATCAGATGTGCGTTCATTTTTCGCGCTATTGATAAATGGGACCACTGACTTTTTTACGCTTAAAAAGGCATCTTAGCAACAAATGTCACGCAACTGGCAGAGACCAATATGAACCGTAGTTGGACTATAGGGTCCGTACATTAGAAACTACTTTTCAACACCCACAAAAGGATGCTCATGGTCGTTATACACGATTAAAGATGTGCAATAATTTAATCAAGCATATTATATTTTGTGTTGATCTCTTAATGATTGAAATATACAAAAGGCTCATACAATTTTAAGACATCGTTTTGAATTTCTACAATCAAATAGCCTGTTTTCCATATTTAAAACAGACCTGTAATCAGACATAGTAGTAGTATTAAATAGTATCTACAACTTCTTCCCCCTTTGTCTCTTTTTATCTTCCATGTATATCTTAGTCCTGATGCTCACTGTGTATAAGTGCTTATGACAACTTTTTTTTTTTCTAATCTTGCAATTCAAAACATGTTTATCTTTATCCAATTTATGCATTTAGGTGTACCTGTGGTAACTGTTCTAAAATGCCAACAGAAGTTGAAAACATATGCTGTAGAGAAATTCCCAAGGTAAGAGTGATTTGCCAATACAGTACATAGACCATTATTTTATCATTTCTCCATAATGAATTAAATACCCCTGTTAGGTTACTGCCAGAATGGGGGGAGCACCCAGTGAACTGACATGCATGGTGGATCATCCTGGATTTGAGCCTGTGTGTCTCAATCAGTATTCACTACAGAATGCAATAAATGTTTACAAAGCACAGTTTGGACCATTAAATCTCAGAGGAATTGTACAGTAAATGACTCTGTTTTGTATTTTCTTTTTATTGTAACACAAATTTACAAAGCTATAATCTCAGTAGAAACAAAACACACAATTTTATAAAACAAACAAAGAATAAAAAACTAGTTGAATAATTGGTACTGAAGTTTTTGTAACTTATTTGTGCTTTAGTCGTTACAGGTATTGTGCCTACAGGTGCTTTGTGTCCTGGTGCTGGGGCTATCTCGGTCGGAAAGTGCGTGTCGTCCTCCCGTCTTGTGTGGTCATGAGGATAAGGCAGGAGTATCCAGATGACGAGGGGCAGTATGTGGGCTTCAGACCGGCCCTGGATTGAAGCGTGAGACGTAGGCAGAAACCACTGTTGCCTTGTCTGGTCGTGGATGCTGCGATGAGAGGGTTGGTGGGATGTGGATCTTTTGAACCTCGTCTAAAAATGGAGTTGGGTCCTGGAAAACCTGCTCAAAGACCAGCTCCATGATGTCATCCACGTAATCTGTAATGACAGATAATAACTTGAAAAACGTATTTGTTCGCAAGAAGCTTTTGGAAAGTTAGTTCTTTTGCACTGCTGTTTATAGTGATGTTACACTTATTTATTTGTGATTTGTGTTATTTTTTCATGCTGCTTTGCTTTATGCTTGTTGGTCTGCATAAGAATTTTCCTTTGTTATTCTGGTGTAAGAAGAAGTCATAATTAAATTATGAACACCAACCAGATTTTGATTTATTGAAATGAAGTTAGCATACGAATAATGACTCATGCAGTAAGACTTACTGAAGGTTTCTGGTGTTTTGATCGGCTTTGCTGTTCCTTCTCCCTTCTTGAACTTGGGGAAAGACATTCTGAACATGGGCTCTCCAGATGAGGTAGTAGCCTGCAGACGTTGAGCATTTTCGTTGAAATGCAGTGCCGCCAGGTACAGCCTGATAAAAGTAAAAAAAAATGTATTTGTTAGTTTTCGGTGGTAAACATAAAACTTATCTAACACACACATTATTTTTAATATGGAAAAAGCAAATTGAGGGATTATAACACTAAACTATGCAGTTATTTACCTGCACAGCATTGTAATGATGTAATGATTTTATTAATATTACTGACAAAGGTGGAACGAACAACATTTACTCAGTTACATTTTCTTCAACTTTAAAAAAAAAAAAAAACAATTTACTTTTAGGGGAAGTACTTTTTACTTTTACTTAGATAATATTATTATGAAGTATGACTAGTTTTGCTCTTTTTTTCTGGCTACTCTAATCACTGAGGAACTTCACCAATAAAATAGGAACAAAAACTTAAATAAATAATGCACCAGATACAGACACAATCCTTTAGTTATTTAGTGACATTATTTCAGAATACTTATCAAATGTTATTAACACATATTAATCAGTTACTCAGTACTTAAGTATTCTTTTTATGGAATATTTTCTTGCTACTCTTAGTAAAAATATATTGAGTTATTTCTGTCTACTCTCCACGGCTGACAATATTGAAACACAAACTACATGTCAGATACTTTTATATATATATATATATATATTAATGCCACTGGAGCATGTTCAGCTTTCATCTGTTAACCCATTCACGTGTCATGTACTGTATAACAGACCTACAGTGAGAACCTCTCTCCCCCAGCACAGAAACAGCAGACCAGACAGGGATCATCCTTCGTACGGATTTATTAACAGAATAAAGCATAATAAATAAATGTTGCGACTGTCTCCGCCGTCTTCCTCTTCCCTTCTCTAACTGATTAGTTACAGACACACTTCCATATTATTTTCCATCATCCGATGCAGTTTCTATCAGCTGTTCTCTTTGTACCCTAGCTTCCCTTGTGCCACCTCAGCAGTCTACTAACTTCGAAAGCATTCTCACATTCTGTTGACCTCGAATCATGTTCGTCCGAGACATTTTTCTTCCACACGAACACAATACGAAAAAGGCACAGTAAACATGGACGCGACATAGTAAAGAAGTTAACTAATGTGTAACTGAATGCGTTTGGGTCATGTGTTCTCCACGACAAAAAACCGGCAAAAACACAAAGCCAAATAATTTTATTCAAAGTATGCAGTAGTTATATCCTCAGGGAGGCAGCTAAAAGCTAACATAAGGCGCTAACACAATGCTTTTGATATCAACGCAATGACCTGAACGTCATATCAGCACAAACACAATTCACGTCTAAACTAAAGCTTGCTGTCATTTTAGCGTTATTTGGACCTTACCGTTATGCTTTGTCCGTCGTTTCCGTAGATAGATGGAACTGACCCCTCATTCAGACGAAGTCTTTCGGCAAATCCCTCTTGATACTGGCGGAGGTTACTGAAGCAATCGTCCTTTTAGTGCTTCGCGCAAACCAGGAGTACTTTCCCCACTGATGTTGGTACATTTCCATAAAAAATAAAATTTAACCAGGCACTTCGAAGAGGTTCTGATGCTGGGGGGCGATGTGAGGAATTGTGTGGGTTAAGACGCCCAACAACCGAACATTTTGACTTCTCCGCTTGCAACTTCGGCATCGCTGAACTTGGACTACAAAGTCGCGACGAGAAAAAACATGGCGGATTCACGAAGTTGGTTACCCGGAAGTCCATGACCT
Source organism: Atherinomorus stipes (assembly GCA_023101725.1). Taxonomy (NCBI): domain Eukaryota; kingdom Metazoa; phylum Chordata; class Actinopteri; order Atheriniformes; family Atherinidae; genus Atherinomorus; species Atherinomorus stipes. The sequence continues at coordinate 14,070 of JALJCO010011709.1, forward strand.
TGTTTGGCAGTTCCACAGCAAATATTGTGACGTAATAGAAAAGAAAACGTAATAGTGAATAGAGAAAATCAAACGGACTCAAAAATACAGGCCAAAAAGAGTATAAAGATATATATGCAACCTAGGGGGAGCATGAATTTGCATTTTCTGCACTCCTAAGCACTCAAAATACACAAACACATGTATTTAAAAGCTAAAAAAAAGTAGATTTTGCATGATATGTCCCCTTTAACTTTTGTGTTTTTTTCAAATATAGTTGTCTTTTTTATCGACATTATTCGTCAGATTAGATTTTTCTTGGAGGATTTTTTATGCTGGTTTGAAGGGTGTGCAATTCAGGAAATTTTTCCTCATATATTTGGCTTTTTTTACTACTTGTTATGATGTGTATCCATAGCAACGGAAAAATTGTTTACCACCGGGACCAACTTTTAAAACTCTCCCAAATCAAGATTTTCAGCGAAATAACACGTCAAATCCCAGTGGAGTTAAGGAGAAAGAAAAGAGGATGCAGGGCAGGGGTAAGGCCGAGAGAAAAACGGTGGAAAATTAAACCGTTTCTTCCAACTGTTGTGATGGGTAACGTGAGATCGCTAGCTAACAAGATGGACCAGCTTGAAGTGCTAACAAGGTCTCAGAAAGAGTACAGAGAATGCAGTATTATGTGCTTCACCGAGACATGGCTGCATGAACACATCCCGGACTGTAATGCGTCTGTACACGGCTTCAAGACGGTCCGTGCAGACCAAAATAAACAGCTCAGCGGGAAGCTAAAGGGAGGCGGAATTGCAGTGCTGGTCAGTCAGCGTTGGTGCCATCCAGGACACATCACTGTCAAGGAGAAGATCTGCACAACAGACATTGAACTGTTAGCTGCGAGTTTCCGTCCATATTATTTACCCAGAGAGTTTGCCTGTGTTATTCTGGTAGCGGTTTATATAATACCAGGTACTGCACCAGAGACAGCCTGTGATGTCATCAGCTCCGTCGTGGCTAAACTACAAACACAGCATCCAAACTCATTCATGGCGATCTCTGGAGACTTCAACAACGTCTCCCTCACTCCTGGCAACAAGCAATTAAAAGAGTACATACAAGCTCAATCTGCATCAGGCATGGCTTGCTCCAGTTAAAGTGCTGCACAGACTCCATTGGTCAAAGAGTAGACTTTCCAGGATATACGCAGGTGTTGACCCGGCCTGCTCTAGATGCGGCCAGGTTCCTGCCACCCTCTGTCATATGTTTTGGGCATGCCCAAAGTTGCTACAGTTTTGGGGCTCAGTTTTTGACACACTTTCTTATATTTCTGGCAAAAAGATGGACCCCTCTTTTGAAATTGCATTGTTTGGTGTGGTCCCTGCTGAGGTAGCAACATCTGAGGTACAGTCAGATGCCATCGCTTTTTCATCCCTACTAGCCAGGCGCCTTATCCTATATAACTGGAAATCAGCTAAACCTCCTACACACAAGCGCTGGGTGGAGGACGTCATGGCACACTTAAAACTTGAGAAACTAAAATACTCGATTAGGGGAGCAACACAGAGGTTTTATAAGGCTTGGCAGCCATTTCTGAATTACTTCAATTTAGAATTTCCAACTAGGGACACTGAAATGACTACTTAATGGACTCATGATCTCTGCAACAGGCTACAAAATGAGTACTTTTATTTATTTTTATTTTATAATGTATTATATATTTATTTTCTTCAACTTATTTTCTCATTGTCATTCATTACTATTTACTATTAGTAGTAATACTAAGATTCTGTCTTTCCTGATTTATTTCCTGTATATGTTGTGACCGCTGTCTGCGGCTTTGTTAACTGTGCTGTATGTGTTTACAATATAAAAAGCCAATAAACAAAGTTTAAATAATAATAACAACGTCTCCCTCTCTGCTACGTTGCCAACTTTCCAGCAGTTTGTCAGCTGCTCCACCAGAGAAAATAAGATGTTGGACTTATTTTATGCAAATACAAAGAATGCATACAGCTCCTCTGCCCTGCCTCCTTTAGGAAGATCAGATCATAATCTGGTTCTTCTCACCTCCACCTACAAGCCCATCGTTCAGCAGCAACCAGTCATTAGGAGGACGATTAAAACCTGGTCTACTGAGGCTGAAGATGCTCTGAGAGGGTGCTTTGAGGCCACAGACTGGAATGTCCTCTGTGAACCTCATGGAGATGACATCCACACCATGACTGAGTGTGTGACAGATTACATAAACTTCTGTGTGGACAACATCGTTCCAACAAGAACAGTGAGGTGCTTCCCCAATAACAAACCCTGGATCACCAGTGACCTGAAAAAGCTGCTGAACATCAAAAAGAAAGCTTTCAGGGATGGAGACAGGGAGTTACTGAAGACCACACAAAAACAACTGAAAACACAGACTAAGAAGTGAAGGAGGACGACAGGAAGAAGTTGGAGAGCAGCTCCAGCAGAACAACGTGAGGGATGTGTGGTCAGGAATGAAGAAAATCACTGGCTTCAAGTTAAAGGGGGACCAGACTGATGGAGGTCTGGACAGAGCTAACGAACTGAACATATTCTTCAATAGGCTCAGTTCCCCCCCTGCCGACAACCCAACATTCCACACACCCTCCACGAGCCCACAGCTTTCCTGTCCCACCTCCACTCTGTCACCCTGCACCTCAGTCATGGACCTGAACACAGCCCTCCTCTGTCTCCACATCAGGATGTCCTGAGACCTCCTCTGTCTCCACATCAGGACATCCTGAGACCTCCTCTGTCTCCACCTCCAGCCTGACTGTCTCCTGTGACCAGGTCAAGAAACAACTAGAAAAACTGAACCGGAACAAGGCTGCAGGTCCAGATGGTGTCAGTCCCAGAGTTCTCCAGACCTGCTCAGAACAACTATGTCCGGTTCTCCAGCACCTTTTTAACACCAGCCTGAGACAGAACAGAGTTCCTGTGCTGTGGAAAACATCCTGTCTTGTTCCTGTCCCTAAAAAACCACAACCAGCTGAACCAAATGACTACAGACCAGTTGCCCTGACATCTCACATCATGAAAGTCCTGGAGAGACTCTTACTGGCTCACCTCAACAAGCAAGTCAACACCTTTCAGGACCCATTACAGTTCACATATGGTAATGGGCTTGGGGTTGAAGACGCCATCATCTTCCTGCTTCAGAGAGCCCACTCTCATGGAACTTATGGAACCAGGGAACTGGTCAATCAGTTTGTGAAATGGTAACAATCAGCTCATCTTAAATACCAGCAAGACTAAAGGGATGATTGTTGACTTCAGGAGGAGCAAGAATAAGCAGCATAGTCCTGTCTACATCCTGGAAGAGGAGGTGGAGGTGGTGGAGAACTACAAATACCTGGAGTTCAGCTGGACAACAGACTTGATTGGAAATGCAACACTGACTACATCTACAAGAAAGGTCAGAGCAGACTCTACTTCTTAAGGAAGCTGAGATCATTCAACGTCTGCACCAACATGTTGCAGATCTTCTACAAGTCTGTTGTGGAAAGAGCAATCAGCTTTGCAGCATCTGCTGGGGCAGCAGCATCAGAAATAGAGACTTGAAGAAACTAAACAAGCTGATCAAGAAAGCTGGTTCTGTGCTGGGGATAACTCTGGAGCCGCTGGAGATGATTGTTGAGAAAAGAATGCTGCACAAGCTGATGAAGATGATGGAGGATTCTTCCTCCTCTCCACAACACGGTGAAGAATCAACAGAGTGTGTTCAGTGGGAGGCTGCGTCAGGTTCACTGTAGGACGGAGAGATACAGGAATTCATTCCTGCAGCAGCATCACCCTGAAGAACAAGACTGACTGACTGATTTTTGTTATATTATAATTCCATATAATGTTATATTGTTTTAAAAAAAAAGAGTGAGCTTTTACAATGCTGAATTTCCCTTCTGGTACGAATAAAGTATTTTTCCATTTCATTTCATTTCATCTGTAGGTTAAAAATGTGTCTTGCCACTTTTACGCTGATGACATTCAGGTGTATTTCTCTTTTTGTTTTGTTTTTTTTTTAACTTATCCTGTCCAGCATTGTAGCAAGCAGAATTGGGATCTGGTTGTTTTATTGTGTATATAGGTCTTCCACTATAAACTGGCTCTCTTCTAACTACCTTCAAATAAATTCAAGAGAGACAGAAACGTTGGTCATTGCTCCTGACCAGAAGATCCCCCTGATCAGGAACCTCCTTGGTGCTCTGACCTCGTCTGTCCGAGCCAGCCTCAGAAACCGTGGGCTGGTGTTTGGCCAGGCCGTCTTTGGAGGCTCATTCCCGGCATAAATAAATCTGACTTACTTTTACTAAGGATGCTTGCCAAAGTAAAATCCAGTTTGTGGGTACGACCTTGAGGAACTTATTCAACTCTTGATTTTGTCACGTGTTGACAAGATCAACTTCCCTCTTTTCTGGCCTCAGTAAATCCTCCCTACATCTTCAAGCAAGTCACCATGCAGCAGCCGCCTTCTCTCTGGCTCCTGACGGTATTTCCCTGTCCTAGCCGGCCTTCACTGATTCCCTGTTTGGTACAGGCTTCAATTCAAGCTCTCTAGGAGACCTTCAGGGAAAAGTGACATTAGCAAGAAAATAAGCGAGTGAGATTGTTGACAAGCAGGCGTACACAACACAGTCAACAGAGGAGACTGGTCACTTCGGGGCGAGTAGTAACGTTATAGATGTCTATAGGGAGGTTATAACAAACAAATACAAATAAACATGTCTTACCTGTAAAAGATAATTCCCTGTTGTTTGAACTGTGCAATGTGTCAGTTTTTACAACTGTAGGCTGCAAAATGTTGAGGAAATGTTCATTGGCAACACAGTAGTCCCACTCTGTGTTTTGGCCAGTTGACCGCTGTAAGATGGCCGCCAGAGCTGCCATCAGAAAAGGGGGAGGGACCAATCTAAGCTGTGTTCAAAATTATCCACTCACTTCCTATTCCCTATGATGTAGTCCACTATATCATGTACACTATGTAGGGAACGACGGGAGGAGATTTCGGACACTACATGGGTTGACGTCAGTAGATGCGCTGCGATGGCAGTCGCGGAACTTCAATAAAAACATTTTTTGGGGGGGAAGAAAAAAGTGCAGTAGCAGTAGCTAACAGTGATGAACAACAGAGCTTTCCTGCTACGAAGAAATACCATTATTGTTAAAAGCTACACAACAACGCCACTAAAGCAAATGTTGGTACTCTAACGTTACTTACATTTAAGCTGCTTCGCCATTTTTCTTCTTCTGCGATCACAAAACACGGCCGCATTGCATTGTGGCATACGGGAGTACAATGTTGGGTACATTGCTTGTGCACTTGCATTGTGCATTGTGGGTATTTTATAGGGGACGATGTAGTGGATAAAAAGTATTGAACAGAATTCGAACAACACTACAAAATGGTGTGCTCACTATATAGTGCACTACATCCGTGATAGGGAACAATTTAAAACAGCTCTAGTCTAGGGACCCTATGAAGCAGCCAATCAGGTGACTGTATCCAAAGCTTGTGATTGGTTGGAAATGTGGCACATGTTTAACACTGCACTGAGTTGAGTACATGTGATGGCATCTAATGGCATGTGAAGCTCTTTATAAATAGAATAGGGGATTATCACGCATCCGTGTTCCGGTTTCCAGAACTTGAAACATTTAGCCGCTTCTCTTCCGGGCCAGTTCAACAGTAGCTGAATTCAATGTCCCTGCTCTGTTCCACTTCGTAAATTGAATAAACGCCAACCCTACTTAAATTTTCATGAATTCCCGACTGAAGTGATAGTAAGGAAGAAGTGGATCAAAGCAATTTGCTGGAGTGAAGGGTTAACTTTATAACTTTATAATATGATGCCAACAGCTGGCATTAGCAGGCTAGCGTTAGCTGACATGCCTAACTTTGTGCTACTTAAAACATACAAGCATCTGAAAATCGGGTCTCTACCCTCCCGTTTCCAGTGGAACAACTGGGGACTGCCAAGAAAGGAGATGTGTGTGTGTTTTCAGCCGCATAAAGTTAGGCACATCAGCAAACGCTAGCTGTCTAATGCTAGCCTGCTAACACCAACTGTGTAGTCTGCCTGCTACAAACAAATGTGCTACGTTGTTTTATTATAAAGTTTGGCCCTTCACCGTAGCCAGTCGATCGCTTTGATCCACTTCTTCCTTAGCATCACTTCAGTCGGGATTAAATTAAAACTTAAGTATGGTTGGCGTTTATCCGATTTACAAAGTGTAACAGAGCAGGGACACTGGATTAAACTATTGTTGAAATGGCCTGGAAGAGGAAACGCCTACATTCCGGAAAGTTCCGGAAAGCATGATAATCCGCTATTTGATTTTCTTTGTTTAATGTGAAACACTGATGCTTTCTTTATGCTTTTCTTCATTTTCAATTTATCTGGTTTATTTCTGGTCATTACATAAAGTTATTTATACAGTAATATTCCGTCATATTGTCATTTATGTTCCATAAAAATACAGCTGTATAATCTTCTTTTCCTGTTTATCACTGAGCCAAACTTGGTAAATACATTGTTTGCATATAAATGAAATAAAATTGGATGACTGGTGTCCAATGAAGTGGCTAATTTGGAAATATATCCTCATCACCCATGTATTACGTAGAAAACAGCCTTGAAATAGGAGTCCACTGTGTAAAGAAACCGCTATCACTCAGCTCTCAAACTAAAAACACAAAGCTACGTACGAAGAATTACCTGCAGTTTGTTCACATACATTCAACTTAAACACATGAACTTATTTAACATTTGTTCTCCAGTGTTTCTGATTAAAGTGATTAATTCTGTTTCTGAGTTCATCAGTCATCCATGTCACACAGAAATGTTTGTTCACTATAAAATATAACAAGTTGGCTTTACTGAGAAAAAAGATGTAAATTCTTCTCCAAAATAAAGTTTTCATTTACGAGTTTAATTAATAGATGAGAGTCTGAAGATGTTAAATAAACCTGATAAATCTGGAAGGTTATCAGCTCGAGGAAGAAACTTGATAAATTTCACATTAAATAGAAGAAAAACTTTGATTTCCAACCAAAGACTGAAAAAAATGGACATAGCATGGAGGCTGAAAGTGAAGCCAGTTGGGCGTTTCTCACTGTCGCCTTCTTGCCGTGTCTCGTGTGTCGTCACTCCCAGAAAATACAAAAATCAGCAAAGACAGGGCTGCTCTGAGCCATGGGGCAAATGATTGACAGCCAAGCTAATGCTAACCAAGGTAATCTGACGTGAACAGCAATGAATGCAGATAGACCGTTTAAAGGTAAAACACGTTCAGACTTGCCGTTAACCAGCTAAAAACCACCGTTGTGCAACTCTGCAGGGAGCTAACTATTAGCCTTCATGGCTAAAATGGGCACCAACTGTGCTACCTGTCAATCAAAATGACATGCCCCTAAGTATGTGTAATTTCCAGATTAGTTAACATCTAAACGGGTGAGTTATAAAAAATTCACCCCCCTCACAGTTGACATGAAGGTAAACTTGACCTATTAAACCTAAAGTGATGTTTTTAACCAGGCTGTAAACATGTTTATTTCTGCTGTAAACATGTTTATTTCTACTGTGAAGTTACTTTTTAACATTGCAGTCTATGTGGATTTGCTCTGTTTTGGAGCCCCCAGTGGATGAAGAAAGAACTAGAATTTTTTGGCAACCAGTAAGTAGCTTCACTGTTCTCCAGTGGAGTTTGCCCCTTGTTTCCAACCTACACAATGGTTTCTAGTCCAGTCAGTGATTAAGTTTAAATAGTTGTTGCTTAGCAACGGATGGTGGATGACTGGTTTAAACAGGTATGAGCAGTCACATGACACAAGCAACACCATCATTCTAACAGGGAAACTGGATTTTAGGACTAAACATGTAGACACTGAAACTGGTGAAATGTGGTTGATATGAGGCCAGTATGAAGAACTGGTTTCCTCCCAGCAAGAGAACTGGAGCTATGAATAAAGAGGAGTTGAAGACAGAGCAGTTTTCTCCTGGTAAATCCACTCTGATGAAGCTTTGTAGGTGAAACTGAGACTCTTCATCCTCTTCATCCTCTCCTGCTGCTGTGCAGACTGATGGGTGGATGTATACGTGTGCTTCCATGTTTACCTGCAGCCTTGAGAAGTCTGTAATCTCTGCAGATAATCTTTGTTTTTGTAATCAGCTGTTGACCCACATTTACAACCAGCTGTTTGCCGTCTGTTGGCTGGAAAATAGAATGACCTCATTAAGTTTTATTTTCATGTCTGTATTGTTTTATGACTGCAGGTTTACAGCTGTTGCATCACAGTTTAATTGCAATTAAATCCATGTTTTCAAGTACTCATGCAAGTCAGTAAATTCTCTCCTATCCTTCCAACGGATCAATCCTGACTCATCATCTGTGGACAGTTTGTCTCATGCACTGCAAAATCAAACATAACTTTTAACTTATTACTATTATATGACTTATAATAATAATAATGAAAATAATAAAAAATAATAATAATAACAATGAAAATGATAATAATAATAAAAATAAGACTGATCAAGCTGATTGTACATGAAAGGGCTGCCTTAGAATTTTGAGTTAAATGGAGGATTTTTTTTGTGCATTTAAGATGTGTTTGATTAAGTATTTTAATTTATAATAACAACAACCACAAACTTGTTAATTTGACATGAAATAAAGCAACAAATGTTGCTGGGACAAAATACAAATCACAGTGTGGACAGAATCCGTGTATGGTTCGTTCTTTGGTTTTTCCGTTTCAAAATAAAATCGCAAAAACAAAATAACTATGTTGATTTTTTATTTTTCTGTTTTTAAACTAAATTAGAAAAACGAAAATTCCAAAAATAAAATAATGGAATGGTTTTTTTAAATCTTTCATTTTAATGGACAAAACAAAAGCTAGTTTCATATTATGTTAGTGCACTTTTGGGACGACGGAACCGGAAATTCTTAACTCTTGGCGGCGAGCATTGTACGTCTGTTTCGTGCTTTTCATTTGCAGTTGGGAGGAACGGGGAATATCCATTATGGACACGTTTGTCCTTTTCCGAGGGAGTCAGCGTATCTCATTGAGGGCGGATGATTTGACCGTGAACAAAATTGCCTTGATATTTCAAGTAAGTATGATAACCGATCTGACGGAATATAAGGCCAGCATTTTAGCTAGGCTAACGTTGATGGTAATTCTCCTGCTTGAGTTCTTGGTTTACTTAGGGATAAACAATTTACTCTGTCCTCAGATTTAATTTATACTTCATCATAAATATTTTTTCATTATTATAAATGAGAGGCATTACCCTTAGAGAATAGATATTTACCCTCACACCCATACACCATATCCAGAGTAAATATTTTATCATTTTACTGTAGATGCAAAGTGCCTCATAATGCCAATATGCTTTATTCTCATTTTCAGGAATTGATTTTCTCAAAATCCTGTGAGGTCACTGTCTTTGGATTCTGTTAAATGATCAACTAAAACCACAATATACATTTCATGGTTTTATAGCATTTTTTTTGAAAGGGGTATCCATGTTTTGTACCATAATCATAATTCTCATGCTCACTTTGTCTTTTCCATCTTAAGCCAATTATCAACTCACTAATTTGATGTCCAGACAGAAAAGATCAAATATATTTTTGCAGAGTTATAAAAGGTAACATCATTCATACACATACAGTATGTTCTGCCAGATGTCTGCCAACGAGGAGACTCTCATGACTAATTGGGCTTAATACGCAAGCTCAGGTCTGTTCATCCTGCAGCTGGCCGCCTCTGGTGAGGGTGTATAGTTTTAAGGGCCGAAACACCCAATGATCCAGAGGAACACTACTGATGATGCGTACCCATAAATGCATTTCTCCTTCAAGTCCACCATCTACTATTCACCCACAAGTCCACCAAGCGTATGTGCTCGCACAAAAATAATAACACCTCATTCTGTGTATTTTTTGGAATCTGAATTTATTCCACAAAGTTTTAAATGTAAAAACCTTACAACGGTGACATTTTTTAGATAGAATTTATCAATGGAAAAAAAATACAATAGTTTTAACAGTCATTGAAAAATAAATAACACTGAGTAGATTTCCTCAATCTAAATTAAAATTCAGAAATAATAATTCTGATTATGTATAGGTGACCCTTTGACCGAATATAAAGAAAGTTGGTCACTTGTCACAATTTAGAAGAAATAAATTCCCTAAAATG
>JALJCO010011710.1:0-106850 GCA_023101725.1 Atherinomorus stipes
CACCAAGATTTGTGACTTACAGTGTTTAAATGGACGGAAAGAGAACCAGAGATCAGCAGATAAAGGCTTGAGAGCGGTGGGTTGAAGATTGTGACCTCAGTTTGATTTTCATCAAAAGTGTAAAAAGTTGAGAGACATCAGGTTTTGACATCCTCAAGGCAGCTAACAGACCTGCTAATGCAGAGGGATTGCTGTGGTTTAGTGGGACGTAGGACCTGCGTGTCATCAGCATAAAGATGAAATGGACATTTATGTTTCCTAAGGATTTTGCTCCCAGGGGGAGCAGATAGAGGGAGAAGAGCAGAGGCCCCAGAATGGACCCTTGGGGGACACCAGAGGACAATGGAGCAGGGGGAGATTGGCACTGACCATAACGCACAGAGAAGGTCCTGTCAGAGAGGTATAATCTAAACAACTTCAGTGCCACACCTTTTATGCCTACCCAGTGCCCCAGGTGTGTCAGCAGAGTGGTGTAATCAATTGTGTCAAAAGCTGCAGTCAAATCCAGTAAAACTAGAACAACATGGTTGCCAGAATCAGTTGCTAAAAGAATGTTGTTAAAAACTCTCAAAAGAGCTGTTTCTGTACTGTGCAGAGTGTCTAAAACCTGATTGGAATGGTTCAAAAGCATCATTGGCTGTTAGAAACTCCATCAACTGGAGATACACAGCTTTGGAAAGCTGAGTTCAGCTTCTCTATCCACATCCAGGCCTGATTACTGCCACCACTGTTCTCAATCAAGAAATCACTTAAATAGGACCTGCCTGACAAAGTTAAGTAGACCCAAAAGATCCTCAAAAGCTAGACATCATATTGCTTAGATCCAAAGAAATTCAGGAAAAAAATGGGAAACAAAGTCATTGAGATCTATCAGTCTGGAAAAGGTTCCAAAGCCATTTCTAAAGCTTTGGGACTCCAGAGAACCACAGTGAGAACCATTATCCACAAATGGTGAAAACATGGAACAGTGGTGAACCTTCCCAGGAGGGGCCGACTGACCAAAATGACCCCAGAGCACAGCGACGACTCATCCAAAAGGTCACAAAAGACCCCAGAACAACATCCAAGAACTGCAGGCCTCACTTGCCTCAATTAAGGTCAGTGTTCATGACTCCCCCATCAGAAAGAGACTGGGGGGCAAAAATGGCTGCATGGCAGAGTTCCAAGACCAAAACCACTGCTGAGCAAAAAGAACATAAAGGCTCGTCTCAGTTTAGCCAGAAAGCATCTTGATGATCCCCAAGACTTTGGGAAAATACTCTGTGGACTGACGAGACAAAAGTGGAACTTTCTGGAAGGTGGAGGTCCCATTACATCTGGCGTAAAAGTAACACGGCATTTCAGAAAAGGAACATCATAGCAACAGTAAAATATGGTGGTGGTAGTGTGATGGTCTGGGCTGTTTGCTGCTTCAGGACCTGGAAGACTTGCTGTGGTAAATGGAACCATGAATTCTGCTTCTACCAAAAATCCTGAGGAGAACGTCCGGCCATCTGTTGGTGACCTCAAGCTGAAGCGCACTTGGGTTCTGCAGCAGAACAATGATCCAGAACACACCAGCAAGTCCACCTCTGAATGGCTTAAGAACAACAACATGAAGACTTTGGAGTGGCCTAGTCAAGCCTCCCCACCTTGAATCCCATTGAGATGCTGTGGCATGACCTTAAAAGGCGGTTCATGCTGGAAAAGCCTCCAATGTGGCTGAATTACAACAATTCTGCAAAGATGAGTGGAACAAATTCCTCCAGCGCTGTAGAAGACTCACTGCTAAAGAGTCAAACGTTTGATGTGAAGCATGTTGCTACAGAACAACCATATTAGGTTGGGAAGATCACTTTTCACAGGCATTTCAAGTTGATTTTTCCTGAAAAGGAAAATTACTGAAAACAAACAAAGTTAATGAAGCCATTCTATCCTATATTGTACTGTTAATTCATTCAGTCATATATGTGACAAATACAAGAAAAGCAGAAATCAGTTTATAATACAAACCCCTTTTTACACAACTGTAAATACAAATGAAATACAAAAATATCTGACATTATTGTGACGCTACATTAAAAACATTCAGCTGTGGTTGGTGTGAAGGCGACTGTGTGTGTGTGTTCCTATATTTGCTACATTGTAAGAATCATTTTGAAACTTTAACAAAGTGAGGTCATCTTTAGAAAGTGAGAACACTTTGGTTCTCACTCAGAAAGGCAGAAAGAATTTCTGTTATTTCATTCCAACCTGCATTTGCCTGAACCCGAACCGAGATCCACTAACCTCTCCCTGTCAAACCCGCACATTACAGCATCGCCTTCCTAAAAAGTATAAATTCACTGATATGATGATAGAAAAAGACCTGGAACTCCACCTGTAATATAATGGTAGGAGTAGGAGTTGTAGGAGTTGTGAAGAGGAAATAAAAAAGTTCCTTTTAAAATGAACAATGTCTGTTTTTAAGGTGCCAGACTGATTGTTGTTTTATTCAATTTATTCACATGTGTGTATGTGTGTACCACAGGTCCCAAATTAACACTCGCCAGGTGCCAAATGCGGGTAGTAAATTTTCTGTTTGGCGAGACCCGCCACATGACGAGTAAATATTTGCTCCAAATAATTCATGTTTTTAAATCTTCATATTGTATTTCTTCTTTATGCTGCTCTGGTGTCTGCAGGTTCAGTAACTATCATTATTAAGAAAACCAACAATTAAAATAACTCCCCAAATAACCCAGGCTGAAATTATGGTCTGTTCAGCTGATCTAAGCAGCAAATTCATGTTCCAATCTGTATATATATTCATAATTGAAATAAAACAACAGTCAGTCTGGCGCCTTTGAGTAACAGACATTGTTCATTTAAAAGTTTTTTTCTCTCCTCTTCACAACTCCTACTTCAGCAGGGCAAGGAAACTGCATAAAAATGCACTTTCTTTTAAATAAGCAAAATCTGTGTTTGTGCATGTGTTATACATTCAGATTTTACTCATTTGCATTTAACCTTATATTTTAGTCAACTGAATCGTCTGTATTTTAGTCGAATATAATATTATGATATTTTCGTCGACTAAAACTAGACAAAAACTAATTGATTTAACATGATAAAATTGTGACGATAACTAAACATTTTAGTCAAAAGACTGACGAAAACTAAATCAAGTGGCCGGTTAGAAACTTTATAGGACATAAATATTTGCTAACGTCGCCTATAACATCATAATCCTGCATCTCTGTACATAACTATAGTAAACTACCGGTTTATGACAGAAAATGTCATTTAGCTGATCCGCAGCCATTTGCTGCAACCAAAACAGTAAATTCACTGGAAGATGCAAGTTTTCTCTGGAAACTTTCTTTGTGCCAGTATGATGGATCCTCGAGTGGCGGAGAGAAAGAAGGAAGGAGCGTCTTACACTGGGAGAAACAGTTAGGCGGGGCTTCAAACAGTTCAAACTACACTGTTCCTAAATGTGATTCAAAAATGTGCAAAATCAGGTACAGCACCTTTAAGTGTTCAGTTAAAGTCCCTCCAGTGTTTCTGTTTACAAACAACAGTATTCAAACTTAGCGCCCCCTTTCAGGCTAATGGCTGCCTCTCGTTCTTCAGCCTATTCAACTTCAAGCTTCTCATTGGAGCTCAGAAGCGGCTACAAGCCAAACTATGATTAACCTGGTTTTCTGAACTGCATTATCTGAAGCTCTTTTCTTGGTGCATAAACAGTGTTTTCTTTCTTTCTTTCTTTCTTTCTTTCTTTCTTTCTTTCTTTCTTTCTTTCTTTCTTTTCTTTCTTTCTTTCTTTTCTTTCTTTCTTTCTTTCTTTCTTTCTTTTTCCTTCGAGTTGGAGTGACTGGCGTCTGCTCCAATCATGAGCTTATTTCCACACAGCGTCATTGGCTGCCGATATAAACAGAAATCTCCACCCAGAAACGTCCCGACCACCTTTTGAAAACAATACAAAAAGAGCCGAATTAGAGGCAGGGGGGGAGAGTTGCTCTCAAGCGCACCACGACACGGGAGTAGAGGCCGAAAGGCGGGGTTTGAAATGGATTTCACTTGCTCAAGTCTAATGTTTATTTTTTACGCGGGGAACTTTGGACTATACCTTTAAATGAAATTAAATAAAATGAATAAGTTCAGAATATCAAGAGGAGCCTTATTCATAATGCCCCTCCTGGAAAAGTAAATCTGTTCAACACAACAAAGCAGCCAGTCACCATTCTGCTGCTACCATGCTGGACAGGACAAGTTAGAAATGATTATAATTGCAATAAAATCATGTTTAAGGGCCAAATAAACACATCATGTTAAATCAATCAGAATTTTCTGCCTATTATTTTTTTAGGTGTGCTGCATGGTGGTGTGGTGGTTAGCACTGCAGCCTCACAGTAAGAAGGTTGCTACGTCAAGTCCCGGCTGGGGAGGGGGACTCAAAACAATTCCAACAGTTCCTTCCTGTGTGGAGTTTGCATGTTCTCCCGTGTATGTGTGGGTTCTCTCTGGCTTCCTTCCACCATTCAAAGACGTGATGTTAGATTAACTGGTCACTCTAAATTGTCTCTAGGAGTGAATGTAAGTGGTTGTCTCTCTGTCTTGGTCCTGCGACAGACTGGCAACCTGTCAAGGTGTACCTGCCTCCCACCTGATAATAGCTGCGATAGGCTTGTTCAATCAATCAATGTGAACGATTGATTGATTGATTGATTGATTGATTGATTGATTGATTGATTGATTGATTGAATGAATGAATATTTCTGAGGTCATGCTTTAAAGGGTTAATGTATTTTCATTAATGTATTTATATTTCTGATGTATGAATTCTATACAACATTCTTCACTGAAATACATGTAGAATGTATTCTACATGTATTTTTATGCTAGTTAAAGCATTTCGGATACATGTTTGAAAAGTGTGAAATTAATAAATTTGATCAGATTTAGTAATAAAGTTCATTAATGAGACCCCAACAGGACATGATCATTATGGTTGTCTTGATTCATTTACTAGTGTAGCGATGTTCTGTCTCACTTTGAAAGTGAGTTTTGTTATGGCTTTTTTTTTAGCTTGCAAGTCTTATTTATTTTTAAAGGATACACAAGTCATTGTGAATGAAAGCAAAAACAAAAAACTGCATTAGTAATTTTCCCCTCTTTTACAGGAAGTTCTCAATCAAATACAAAACATCATCTCCAGCAGTACTCTGATCAGATCAGGACGTCCTGATGTCTACCAGCTGAGGACAAAGAAAGAGACGTTTGGATCTCTGACCAGAAAGACTGTTGGAGTAAAAGATGTGAATAAAATCAATAAAACCATCTTACTGGTTGGAGAAACAGGAGCAGGAAAATCTTCTCTGATCAACGTTCTGGTCAACTACTGCATGGGGGTGAATTGGGAGGATGAAGTCTGGTTTCAGATGGTAGAGGAGGAGAGGAGAAGTCAGGCAGAGAGTCAGACATCAGATGTGATGGTGTACCAGATCTTTGGGTTTGAAGGTGAAACTCTGCCGTACTCTCTGACCATCATCGATACTCCTGGATTTGGAGACACCAGAGGAATCGAACTCGATGACATCGTCAGTCAGAGATTATTAGACCTGTTTAGATCAGAGGATGGAGTTCATGAGATCAATGCAGTAGGTCTGGTGATGAAGGCCAGTGAAAATCGAGTCAGTGATCGACTGTCGTACATCGTAAACTCAGTGACGTCTCTGTTTGGAAAAACCTGGAGGAAAACATCGTAGCTCTCATCACACACTCACATGGAAGAGAACCTAAAAATGCTCTTCAGGCTCTGGAAACTGCAAAAGTTAAATATGCCAGAAATAAGAAGAATCAGCCGGTTTACTTCCTGTTTGATAACTGTCAGGATGAAGACCGAACGAAAGAGCACAAGGAAGAAGAGGAGGAGGGAGGAAGAGGAGGACGACGACGAGGATCTGAGTGCTAATTATAAAAAATCAGAGAAAGGAATGAAGAAGTTTACAGCATTCCTCAAAAAAACTGGACCTCAGAAACTGATGAAAACAGCTGAAGTCCTGAATAATCGTATCAGTCTGACAGCCTGCATCCAGAACCTGCAGGACAGAATCCAGCTGACTGAACTGAAACAGACAGAAATCAGACAGATTCAAGAAGCTCTGAAGAAGCATGAAGAAGAGATGGAGAAGAACAAGAACTTCACTGTAGGAGTGGATGTGGTCTACAAAGAGAAAGAAGATATTGATGGTGGGTGGAGGGCGTTTGGGGGTTATATGGGAGCTGTG
Source organism: Atherinomorus stipes (assembly GCA_023101725.1). Lineage (NCBI taxonomy): Eukaryota > Metazoa > Chordata > Actinopteri > Atheriniformes > Atherinidae > Atherinomorus > Atherinomorus stipes. The sequence goes on from JALJCO010011710.1 coordinate 6,252, forward strand.
TGCTGTCCAGTCTGTGAGGAGACCTGCCACTATCCTGGATGCACTACAGCTGCTAAAGCTTCACACTGTGAGGTGATGAAAGATGGCCGCTGCACTGTTTGTACCGGGAAGTGTCCTGCATCAGTTCATGTGAAAGAAACTTGGAGATATGTGACCAAGACCAGGAGAGTCCAGATGACTCTAGAAGATGTAAAGAAGATGTATGAAGAGAATAAATCAGAGGGAGACAAGAAGAAGAGTCTGTTGGAGAAAGTTGGAGAAGAAATGCAGAACCTTACTAGAGAGAAGTTTCAGCTGCTGGATGAAGCCTACAAACATGTTGTCCAACTGGAGAAGATCGCCCTGAACATGGATTCTGTGTCCACTTTTGTCCACCTGGACTTCCTGATAGAGAAGATGAAGGAGAACAGAGACACAGAGAAGGTCCAGAAGCTGGAGGAGATGAAGAGGAGAATGGATGACGGAACCAGAGGAGCTCTGCAGTAGAGGATGAGTGCTCTGAAAGTAAAAACCCAGTAAAACAGTAAGATAGTGTCCATGAAGATCATCACTCTCATATAGTGTCCATCATGAATGGATCAGAAACAATCTTTCGTCAACATTAAAGATTTCAGATCACTAAATGAACTGATGACCACACACCTTTTTTTCCTCTCTACTCGCTTACATGAATCTGGAAACTGTGAATATACTAAAGGTTTCTGTTTAAAAATTATCTTGATTTAATTCTGAGTTTTGATTGGCTTGGAAGTGTTTTATTGATTCCTGATCAGCTGGATGTAAGGAGAAGCTCAGAGAGCCTCCGTATGTATTTAGTCTGTGTGATTTCTTCTTCTGTCTCAGTATCCTTATCTTAATTTATTTTAATCAATCCTTTGTTTATGTTTGTCTGTAAGTTTTTCTGTCTATTTAGTTACTGTACCTTTGACCAGACTGCTCCACCTTTGTGCTGTTGCCGAATTGCAAATTTCCCCATTGTGGGACAAATAAAGGTTTTCTTATTTTTATTAATCATATCTGTTGGTGGTGGGCAACATGTTAGAAATAAGGACATTTTTTAAACAAAGTATTTCTACTTTATTTACGGGAACAATGACTGTTACCATGCTAACTGGTTTGTACAGAGGATCTTAAAGTCTGCTATGGTTTCCTGTTTAAGTTTTCTGTGAATCCTGAATAAAGTTTCTGCTTAATGAAGTCAGTTTTCTCAGAGAGTCTTTCCTGGATCATCAGCTGCTTTCAGTCTGGTCAAAATTCTGCCGAACTGAGTTGACTGAGCTAGTTTCTCCAGGGGGAATGTTGCATCTGCAGCAGCTTCTATGAAAACTGAGAATAATCTGTGGGCTGACAGCACTGAGCAAAAAAAAAAGCAGAGCGAGGAATGAAGCTGGTAGAAACAAGAAATAAAAGCAGGTTAAAAACAGTCAATATACAGTTGTGTAAAAACGTTTTTGCCCCCCCCTGATTTCTTATTTTTTGCATGTTTGTCACACTTATATGTTTCAGATCATCAAAAAAAATTTAAATGTGAGACAAAGATAATACAAGTAAACACAAAATGCAGTTTTTGAATGAAGATTTTTATGAGTAAGGGGGGAAAGCATCCAAGCCTTCATGGTCCTGTGTGAAAAAGTGACCCCCCTGTTAAAACATAAATAAACTGTGGTTTATCATCTTTGAAAGCTCTATCCACACCCAGGCCTGATTACTGTCACACCTGTTCTCCATCAGAAATCACTTAAATAAGACCTGCCTGTGTGACAAGTTGAAATATAAACTGTTGTTACAGAAATATCACATTGTTAATTAATGCAAAAGATGAAAGATGCTTGATCAACTCAATTAATTCATGATTAATTTAAATGGGTCAAATTTTTAGTTACATTAATTGATTGATTCATTTATTAAAGTGTCATGCACATTATTGCACCCGGCCCACACAGGCTTATAAGACTGCAAAATACACTTATATAATTCAAGAATGGCAACAGTAGAAAAACAAGAAACAACCTAGAATACATACATCATGAATACATAATAATAATATATACCCTAATGTAGGGTATATTATTTTCTGCCTCAGAGCCGAGGCTTTTTCAATAAATCTTGCTAGAACATAAATCTCTTCTCTAAATAACCAACTCATCATTTCCATACTCTGACATCCAAAATAAATTGGGATTCTTCATTTGAACTTTATCAAACAGGATTTTTCTCAGTTCAGTGTAGGAGGGGCAATGAAACAAAATTGTAATTCATCCTCGACCACGTCCAAATCACACATATTACATATACGCTGCTCTTCAGATAAACCTTTAAATCTGCCCACTTCAGTAGCCAAGGGCAAATTTCCCGGTTTATCTGAAGAGCAGCGTATATGTAATATGTTATTGATTTGGACGTGGTCGAGGATGAATTACAATTTTTGTTTCATTGCCCCTCCTACACTGAACTGAGAAAATCCTGTTTTGATAAAGTTCAAATGAAGAATCCCAATTTATTTTGGATGTCAGGTATAAATGATGAGTTGGTTATTTAGAGAAAGAGATTTATGTTCTAGCAAGATTTATTGAAAAGCCTCGGCTCTGACAGCAGAAAATAATATACCCACATTAGGGTATATATTATTATTATGTATTCATGATGTATGTATTCTAGGTTGTTTCTTGTTTTTTTCTGTTGCCATTCTTGAATTATATAATTGTATTTTGCAGTCTTATAAGCCTGTGTGGGCCGGGTGCAATAATGTGCATGACACTTTAATAAATGAATCAATCAATTAATGTAACTAAAAAAATTTGACCCATTTAAATTAATCATGAATTAATTGAGTTGATCAAGCATCTTTCATCTTTTGCATTAGTTAACAATGTGATATTTCTGTAACAACAGTTTATATTTCAACTTGTCACACAGGCAGGTCTTATTTAAGTGATTTCTGATGGAGAACAGGTGTGACAGTAATCAGGCCTGGGTGTGGATAGAGCTTTCCAAAGATGATAAACCACAGTTTATTTATGTTTTAACAGGGGGGTCGCTTTTTCACGCAGGACCATGAAGGTATTTGGATGCTTTCCCCCTTACTCATAAAAATCTTCATTCAAAAACTGCATTTTGTGTTTACTTGTATTATCTTTGTCTCACATTTAAATTTTTTTGATGATCTGAAACATATAAGTGTGACAAACATGCAAAATAAGAAATCAGGAGGGGGGCAAAAACGTTTTTACATAACTGTATATTGACTGTTTTTAACCTGCTTTTTATTTCTTGTTTCTACCAGCTTCATTCCTCGCTCTGCTTTTTTTGCTCAGTGCTGTCAGCCCACAGATTATTCTCAGTTTTCATGAAGGCTGCTGCAGATGCAACATTCCCCTGGAGAAACTGGCTCAGTCAACTCAGTTCGGCAGAATTTTGACCAGACTGAAAGCAGCTGATGGTCCAGGGAAAGACTCTCTGAGAAAACTGACTTCATTAAGCAGAAACTTTGTTCAGGATTCACAGAAAACTTAGGCAGGAAACCATAGCAGACTTTAAGATCCTCTGTACAAACCAGTTAGCATGGTAACAGTCATTGTTCCACGTAAATAAAGTAGAAATACTTTGTTTAAAATGTCCTTATTTCTAACATGTTGCCCACCACCAACAGATATGATTAATAAAAATAGAAAACCTTTATTTGTCCCACAATGGGGAAATTTGCAATTCGGCAACAGCACAAAGGTGGGGCAGTCTGGTCAAAGGTACAGTAACTAAATAGACAAGAAAAACTTACAGACAAACATAAACAAAGGATTGATTAAAATAAATTAAGATAAGGATACTGAGACAGAAGAAGAAATCACACAGACTAAATACATACGGAGGCTCTCTGAGCTTCTCCTTACATCCAGCTGATCAGGAATCAATAAGACACTTCCAAGCCAATCAAAACTCAGAATTAATCAAGATAATTTTTAAACAGAAACCTTTAGTATATTCACAGTTTCCAGATTCATGTAAGCGAGTAGAGAGGAAAAAAGGTGTGTGGTCATCAGTTCATTTAGTGATCTGAAATCTTTAATGATGACGAAGATTGTTTCTGATCATTCATGATGGACACTATATGAGAGTGATGATCTTCATGGACACTATCTTACTGTTTTACTGGGTTTTTTACTTTCAGAGCACTCATCCTATGCTGCAGAGCTCCTCTGGTTCCGTCATCCATTCTCCTCTTCATCTCCTCCAGCTTCTGGACCTTCTCTGTGTCTCTGTTCTCCTTCATCTTCTCTATCAGAAAGTCCAGGTGGACAAAAGTGGACACAGAATCCATGTTCAGGGCGATCTTCTCCAGTTGGACAACATGTTTGTAGGCTTCATCCAGCAGCTGAAACTTCTCTCTAGTAAGGTTCTGCATTTCTTCTCCGCCTTTCTCCAACAGACTCTTCTTCTTGTCTCCCTCTGATTTATTCTCTTCATACATCTTCTTTACATCTTCTAGAGTCATCTGGACTCTCCTGGTCTTGGTCACATATCTCCAAGTTTCTTTCACATGAACTGATGCAGGACACTTCCCGGTACAAACAGTGCGGCGGCCATCTTTCATCACCTCACAGTGTGAAGCTTTAGCAGCTATAGTGCATCCCAGGATAGTGGCAGGTCTCCTCACAGACTGGACAGCACCCAGCTCCCATATAACCCCCAAACGCCCTCCACCCACCATCAATATCTTCTTTCTCTTTGTAGACCACATCCACTCCTACAGTGAAGTTCTTGTTCTTCTCCATCTCTTCTTCATGCTTCTTCAGGCTTCTTGAATCTGTCTGATTTCTGTCTGTTTCAGTTCAGTCAGCTGGATTCTGTCCTGCAGGTCCTGGATGCAGGCTGTCAGACTGATACGATTATTCAGGACTTCAGCTGTTTTCATCAGTTTCTGAGGTCCAGTTTTTTTGAGGAATGCTGTAAGCTTCTTCATTCCTTTCTCTGATTTTTTATAATTAGCACTCAGATCCTCGTCGTCGTCCTCCTCTTCCTCCTCCTCCTCTTCTTCCTTGTGCTCTTTCGTTCGGTCTTCATCCTGACAGTTATCAAACAGGAAGTAAACCGGCTGATTCTTCTTATTTCTGGCATATTTAACTTTTGCAGTTTCCAGAGCCTGAAGAGCATTTTTAGGTTCTCTTCCATGTGAGTGTGTGATGAGAGCTACGATGTTTTCCTCAGGTTTTCCAAACAGAGGCGTCACTGAGTTTACGATGTGCGACAGTCGATCACTGACTCTAGATTTTCACTGGCCTTCATCACCAGACCTACTGCATTGATCTCATGAACTCCATCCTCTGATCTAAACAGGTCTAATAATCTCTGACTGACGATGTCATCGAGACCTATTCCTCTGGTGTCTCCAAATCCAGGAGTATCGATGATGGTCAGAGAGTACGGCAGGGTTTCACCTTCAAACCAAGATCTGGTACACCATCACATCTGATGTCTGACTCTCTGCCTGACTTCTCCTCTCCTCCTCTACCATCTGAAACCAGACTTCATCCTCCCAATTCACCCCCATGCAGTAGTTGACCAGAACGTTGATCAGAGAAGATTTTCCTGCTCCTGTTTCTCCAACCAGTAAGATGGTTTTATTGATTTTATTCACATCTTTTACTCCAACAGTCTTTCTGGTCAGAGATCCAAACGTCTCTTTCTTTGTCCTCAGCTGGTAGACATCAGGACGTCCTGATCTGATCAGAGTACTGCTGGAGATGATGTCTTTGTATTTGATTGAGACATTCCTGTAAAAGAGGAAAAATTACTAATGCAGTTTTTTGTTTTTGCTTTCATTCACAATGACTTGTGTATCCTTTAAAAATAAATAAGACTTGCAAGCTAAAAAAAAAAGCCATAACAAAACTCACTTTCAAAGTGAGACAGAACATCGCTACACTAGTAAATGAATCAAGACAACCATAATGATCATGTCCTGTTGGGGTCTCATTAATGAACTTTATTACTAAATCTGATCAAATTTATTAATTTCACACTTTTCAAACATGTATCCGAAATGCTTTACAAAAAGCATAAAATACATGTAGAATACATTCTACATGTATTTCAGTGAAGAATGTTGTATAGAATTCATACATCAGAAATATAAATACATTAATGAAAATACATTAACCCTTTAAAGCATGACCTCAGAAATATTCATTCATTCAATCAATCAATCAATCAATCAATCAATCAATCAATCAATCAATCAATCAATCGTTCACATTGATTGATTGAACAAGCCTATCGCAGCTATTATCAGGTGGGAGGCAGGTACACCTTGACAGGTCGCCAGTCTGTCGCAGGACCAAGACAGAGAGACAACCACTTACATTCACTCCTAGAGACAATTTAGAGTGACCAGTTAATCTAACATCACGTCTTTGAATGGTGGAAGGAAGCCAGAGAGAGACCCACACATACACGGGAGAACATGCAAACTCCACACAGGAAGGAACTGTTGGAATTGTTTTGAGTCCCCCTCCCCAGCCGGGACTTGAAGTAGCAACCTTCTTACTGTGAGGCTGCAGTGCTAACCACCACACCACCATGCAGCACACCTAAAAAAAATAATAGGCAGAAAATTCTGATTGATTTAACATGATGTGTTTATTTGGCCCTTAAACATGATTTTATTGCAATTATAATCATTTCTAACTTGTCCTGTCCAGCATGGTAGCAGCAGAATGGTGACTGGCTGCTTTGTTGTGTTGAACAGATTTACTTTTCCAGGAGGAGCATTATGAATAAGGCTCCTCTTGATATTCTGAATTTATTCATTTTATTTAATTTCATTTAAAGGTATAGTCCAAAGTTCCCCGCGTAAAAAATAAACATTAGACTTGAGCAAGTGAAATCCATTTCAAACCCCGCCTTTCGGCCTCTACTCCCGTGTCGTGGTGCGCTTGAGTGCAACTCTCTCCCCCCTGCCTCTAATTCGCTCTTTTGTATTGTTTTCGTGTGGTCGGGACGTTTCTGGGTGGAGATTTCTGTTTATATCGGCAGCCAATGACGCTGTGTGGAAATAAGCTCATGATTGGAGCAGACGCCAGTCACTCCAACTCTCGAAGGAAAAAGAAAGAAAGAAAGAAAGAAAGAAAGAAAAAGAAAGAAAGAAAGAAAGAAAGAAAGAAAGAAAGAAAGAAAGAAAGAAAGAAAGAAAGAAAGAAAGAAAGAAAACACTGTTTATGCACCGAAGAAAAGGTAAGAGCTTCAGATAATGCAGTTCAGAAAACCAGGTTAATCATAGTTTGGCTTGTAGCCGCTTCTGAGCTCTGAAGGAGAAGCTTGAAGTTGAATAGGCTGAAGAACGAGGCAGCCATTAGCCTGAAAGGGGCGCTAAGTTTGAATACTGTTGTTTGTAAACAGAAACACTGGAGGGACCTTTAACTGAACACTTAAAGGTGCTGTACCTGATTTTGCACATTTTTGAACTATGACCAGGGGAACAGTGTAGTTTGAACTGTTTGAAGCCCCGCCCCTAACTGTTTCTCCCAGTGTAAGACGCTCCTTCCCTTCTTTTTCTCTCCGCCCACTCGAGGATCCATCATACTCGTGCACAAAGAAAGTTTCCAGAGAAAACTTGCATCTTCCAGTGAATTTACTGTTTTGGTTGCAGTAAATGGCTGCGGATCAGCTAAATGACATTTTCTGTCATAAACCGGTAGTTTACTATAGTTATGTACAGAGATGCAGGATTATGATGTTATAGGCGACGTTACAACATTACAACCTCATAAAGTTTCTAACCGGCCACTTGATTTAGTTTTCGTCAGTCTTTTGACTAAAATGTTTAGTTATCGTCACAATTTTATCATGTTAAATCAATTAGTTTTTGTCTAGTTTTAGTCGACGAAAATATCATAATATTATATTCGACTAAAATACAGACGATTCAGTTGACTAAAATATGGGGTTAAATGCAAATGAGTAAATCTGAATGTATAACACATGCACAAACACAGATTTTGCTTATTTAAAAGAAAGTGCATTTTTATGCAGTTTCCTTGCCCTGCTGAAGTAGGAGTTGTGAAGAGGAGAGAAAAAAACTTTTTAAATGAACAATGTCTGTTACTCAAAGGCGCCAGACTGACTGTTGTTTTATTTCAATTATGAATATATATACAGATTGGAACATGAATTTGCTGCTTAGATCAGCTGAACAGACCATAATTTCAGCCTGGGTTATTTGGGGAGTTATTTTAATTGTTGGTTTTCTTAATAATGATAGTTACTGAACCTGCAGACACCAGAGCAGCATAAAGAAGAAATCCACAATATGAAGATTTAAAAACATGAATTATTTGGAGCAAATATTTACTCGTCATGTGGCGGATACTCGCCAAACAGAAAATTTACTACCCGCATTTGGCACCTGGCGAGTGTTAATTTCGGACCCTGGTACACACATACACACATGTGAATAAATTGAATAAAACAACAATCAGTCTGGCACCTTAATAACAGACATTGTTCATTTAAAAGGAGCTTTTTTTATTTCCTCTTCACAACTCCTACAACTCCTACTCCTACCATTATATTACAGGTGGAGTTCCAGGTCTTTTTTCTATCATCATATCAGTGAATTTATACTTTTTAGGAAGGCGATGCTGTAACGTGCAGGTTTGACAGGGAGAGGTTAGTGGATCTCGGTTCGGGTTCAGGCAAATGCGGGTTGGAATGAAATAACAGAAATTCTTTCTGCCTTTCTGAGTGAGAACCAAAGTGTTCTCACTTTCCAAAGATGACCTCACTTTGTTAAAGTTTCAAAATGATTCTTACAATGTAGCAAATATAGGAACACACACACACAGTCGCCTTCACACCACACACAGCTGAATGTTTTTAATGTAGCGTCACAATAATGTCAGATATTTTTGTATTTCATTTGTATTTACAGTTGTGTAAAAAAGGGTTTGCAACCTTCCTGATTTCTTATTTTCTTGCATGTTTTGTCACACTTATATGTTTCAGATAATTAAACAAATTTAAATGTGAGACAAAGATGACACAAGTAAACACAGACTGCAGTTTTTAAGTGAAGATTTTTATTTTCAAAGGAGGGAAAAAAATCCTAACTTAAATGCCCCTGTGTGAAAAAGTGATCTTCCCCTAAACCTAATAACTGGTTGTTCCACCGTAGCAGCAACAACTGCATCAAGCGTTTGTGATAACTGGCAGTGAGTCTTCTACAGCGCTGTGGAGGAATTTTGTTCCACTCATCTTTGCAGAATTGTTGTAATTCAGCCACATTGGAGGCTTTTCCAGCATGAACCGCCTTTTTAAGGTCATGCCACAGCATCTCAATGGGATTCAGGTGGGGGCTTTGACTAGGCCACTCCAAAGTCTTCATGTTGTTGTTCTTAAGCCATTCAGAGGTGGACTTGCTGGTGTGTTCTGGATCATTGTTCTGCTGCAGAACCCAAGTGCGCTTCAGCTTGAGGTCACCAACAGATGGCCGGACGTTCTCCTTCAGGATTTTTTGGTAGAAGCAGAATTCATGGTTCCATTTACCACAGCAAGTCTTCCAGGTCCTGAAGCAGCAGAACAGCCCCAGACCATCACACTACCACCACCATATTTTCCTGTTGCTATGATGTTCCTTTTCTGAAATGCCGTGTTACTTTTACGCCAGATGTAATGGGACCTCCACCTTCCAGAAAGTTCCACTTTTTGTCTCGTCAGTCCACAGAGTATTTTCCCAAAGTCTTGGGGATCATCAAGATGCTTTCTGGCTAAACTGAGACGAGCCTTTATGTTCTTTTTGCTCAGCAGTGGTTTTGGTTTTGGAACTCTGCCATGCAGCCATTTTTGCCCCCCAGTCTCTTTCTGATGGGGGAGTCATGAACACTGACCTTCATTGAGGCAAGTGAGGCCTGCAGTTCTTGGATGTTGTTCTGGGGTCTTTTGTGACCTCTTGGATGAGTCGTCGCTGTGCTCTTGGGGTCATTTTGGTCGGCCGGCCCCTCCTGGGAAGGTTCACCACTGTTCCATGTTTTCACCATTTGTGGATAATGGTTCTCACTGAGGTTCTCTGGAGTCCCAAAGCTTTAGAAATGGCTTTGGAACCTTTTCCAGTCTGATAGATCTCAATGACTTTGTTTCTCATTTTTTCCTGCATTTCTTTGGATTGCAGCATGATGTCTAGCTTTGGAGGATCTTTTTATCTACTTAACTTTGTCAGGCAGGTCCTATTTAAGTGATTTCTTGATGGAGAACAGGTGCTGCAGTAATCAGGCCTGGATGTGGATAGAGAAGCTGAACTCAGCTTTCCAAAGATGTGATGAACCATGTATTGATACAGCCACTAACTAGATGGCGCTGTTTTACAAATGTTGTTGCTTAGTTACAGGCTGGCTGAAGCAGCCGAATAAAAGGTGCTTGCTAAAATGGTCTCGTGTGTGCGTGAAAGAAAAGCTGCAGACATGAGTCTCCTGATGAATAATATTCGCCCTCCAGAAGAACTGAAGCTGTCAGGAAACGTCCACGAGAACTGGAAGGTTTTCAGGCAAGGATTTGAGCTCTATTTGCTGGCGATCGGGCTGGATGCCAGAGATGACCGCAGGAAAATAGCACTGTTGCTGGTCGAGCAGCGCTGGACGTATACAATACGTTCGTCTTTTCTGACGAAGAAAAAGACAAGTTCCCTGCCGTGTTAAGCAAGTTTGAGAACTACTGCACACCGAGAAAAAATGAAACGTACGAAAGGTATGTTTTCGGGAATAGAATGCAAAAAGACGATGAGTCAATAGAGCAGTATGTAACGGATCTGCGTCTTAAAAGTCAGTCCTGCAACTTCGGAACACTGTGCAATTCCATGATTCGAGACCAGATTGTCATAGGAGTACATGATAAAAGAGTGAGGCTACTCTTGCTAAAAGAAGCTGACCTTACTCTGGAAAAGGCCATCAGCATCTGCCAGGCATCAGAGAGTACGAAATTACAGCTGAAGTCTTTTGATAATGAAAGTGAAGTAGCGGCTGTAGATGCTGTACAAAAACATACAAAAAAGAACGACAAGAGGCAGCCGCAGACCTTCAAAGGGAAGCAAAAGAATAAAGACTGCGGAAGATGTGGTAGCAAACATGCTCCAAAAGAGTGCCCTGCTTATGGAAAAGACTGCAGGAAATGTGGAGGGAAGCATCACTTCGCCAGGTGCTGTTTCACAAAGAAAAAAGTGCACGTTGTGGGTCAAACAATGGAGGCAAGTGACAGTGAGGACAGTGAACCACTTTATGTGGAGGCAGTGACCCGGACCGACATGGATGGAAATGCAGATGAATGGATAGCACACGTAAGCATGGGTGATGTGACTGTCCCAATGAAGATTGACACAGGAGCACAGGTGAACATCATGCCAATGAAGTATTACAAGAGATTACATCCAAAGCCCAAAGTCAGGTCTAAGAAATTGAACCTAAGAGCCTTCAATGACCAGCCAATACCAACTAAAGGTGTCTTTAGAGCTGTTCTAACAGGGGAAGGACACTCCTTTAACGTGCTTTTTGTCCTAGTGGAGGAGGACAGACAGCCTATTCTGGGCTTGAGAGCAAGTGAGAAGCTGGGGCTAATAAAAAGAGTACATGTCATTGATAGTCCGCTAGTGACTCCTAGTGGTGACTCCGGAAAGCGAATAGACAAAACTGAAGGATCCACTGCTGAGATTTTAAAGGAGTACAAAGATGTATTCCAGGGTGTCGGACGCCTACCAACCCAGTACAAGATCCAGTTAAAGGACAACGCAGTCCCAGTGATCCATGCAGCAAGAAAAGTGCCGGTGGCACTAAAGGAAAGACTGAGGAAAGAGCCGAACTCCCTCATCAGTAAAGGGATAGTGAGGAAAGTGGAGGAACCCACAGACTGGGTTAATTCACTTGTCATTGTAGAGAAAAAGAACGGTGATCTAAGACTGTGTATTGATCCCAGAGATCTAAATAAATGGATCAAAAGAGAGCATTACAAGTTGCCTACAAAGTCGGACATTACAAGTGCAATGGCTGGTGCAAGCTTCTTTTCCAAGTTGGATGCATCCTCAGGATTCTACCAGATTGAACTGAATGAGGAAAGCGCAAAACTCTGTACATTCAACACACCCTTTGGAAGGCACTGCTTTCTTCGCATGCCTTTTGGGATCGCCTCAGCTCCTGAAGTTTTCCACAGAACAGTTCAGCAGCTGTTCGATGGTATGGAAGGTGTTGGAGTTTTTCTTGATGATGTTGTGGTATGGGGAACAACCAAAGAAGAGCACGATGAGAGACTGAAAAGGGTTTTGGAAAAAGCACAAAAGTCTGGATTAAAACTGAACAAACAAAAATGCCAGTTTGGAGTGAATGAGATCACTTACCTGGGCGACAAGCTATCTGCAGCAGGAATACAACCAGACTCTGAAAAAAATAAAAGCGATAACGGATATGCCAGCACCCCAAGACAAAAAAGACTTACATAGAGCATTAGGCTTGGTCAACTACGTAGGGAGATTTATCCCATGTCTGTCAGCCAACACTAAAGCCTGCTGGAAAGTGACTCGGAATGGCAGTGGGAGCAAGAGCACAAGGAGGAATGGGAAAGACTCAAGAACAGCTTGGTGAAGGAACCGGTGTTGAAGTTCTTTGACCCTGCGCTGCCAGTGAAAGTGTCTACGGATGCTTCTAAAGATGGACTTGGAGCTGTGTTGCTCCAACAACATGATGGTGCATGGCTTCCAGTGGCTTATGCGTCTCGAACGATGACGGATGCTGAGCGTAATTATGCGCAAATTGAAAAGGAGACATTAGGAGCAGTTTTTGGTTGTGAGAAATTTCATGAATACATTTATGGAAGAGAAGTGGTGTTGGAAACTGATCACAAACCACTTATTGCAATCTCAACAAAACCACTTGGTGATGCACCACCACGGATTCAGCGCTTAATGCTTCGTCTCCAGAAGTACAGCTTGACGTTCGAGTTCACACCAGGAAAATATCTGGTAATGGCTGACGCACTGAGCAGAGCATCTCTGAGTGACACAGGTCAGGGCAGTACAGAAAATGGTGTACAGATACATGTGGACTGTGTACGAGGAGACTTGCCAGTGTCCCAGGAAAAGTGGAAACAGATTGCTAGAGCATCAGTAGAAGATCGAGAGCTGCAAGCAGTGATCGAGAGAATCCACTTGCCCGGTGAGCAGAGGCTGGCCAAACCATATCATGACTTTAAAGATGAACTGTCAGTGATCGATGGAGTTCTCTTGAAAGGTAAACGGATTGTTATACCTACCTCAATGCGCTTACAAATGGCTAACCTGGCACATGAGGGGCATCTAGGCATAGAAAAATGCAAGGGCCGTGCCAGAGCTTTGATGTATTGGCCACACATGAACAGAGACACTGAGTTGCTTGTGCAACGTTGTGAAACGTGTCAGCAACACAGGTATCAGCAACCAAAAGAGCCCTTGTTGGCTCACAACAAGCCTATGCAGCCGTGGAGGAAAGTTGGAACAGATTTATTTCACTTAGCTGGGAAAGATTATCTTGTCATTGTAGACTACCAATCCAACTATCCAGAAGTAGCCATGCTGCCTGACACAACAGCAAAACAAGTCATAAAACACACTAAAGCTGTCTTTGCAAGACATGGCATACCTGTCACTGTTGTAAGTGACAATGGCCCACAGTTCAGCAGCCAGGAGTACAGAGACTTTGCTGAGACATATGGATTTGAGCATGTGACATCAAGCCCATTGTTCCCACAGTCTGAAAAGGCTGTACAGATTGTAAAAAGACTGTTGAAGAAAGCAGCAGAGGCAGGATGTGACCCCTTTCTGGCCCTGCTAAATTACAGAGCATCTCCTCTGGAGTGTGGGCAGTCTCCAGCAGAACTCCTAATGAACAGGAAACTGAGAACACGGCTGCCCTCAGCTGAACATCTGCTTGAAAAGAGAAGGGAAAAACACCAGAGACAGAGCAGAAACTACAACAAGACGGCCAAGGGGCTATCTCCACTTCTGCAAGATGATGTCGTGCGTGTAAGGTGTGATGGAAAATGGGGACCTCAAGCAACTGTGATCAAGGAGACAGCTCCTAGGTCCTATGAGGTACTGACTGAGTATGGCAACACACTTCGCAGAAATTGTCGTCACCTCCTGAAGTTGCCACACACCAGCCCAAAGGAAATGGATGTCACTGATGGACTGAGAATGCAGCCAAGTGCCAAACATCACACTTCCAACTCCACATCTGCCACAGGGGATGACATTGCTATTGCCAGCTGTGACAGACAGGACCTACCTTCATCACAAACTGTGCTGGGGCGGCCATGTCGGCATATCACAAAACCTAAGAGACTGATTGAGGAATGTTAGTGTTAAATATGTTTTAAAAAAAAAAAGTGTTGATACCTTGTTAAAACTTGTTTAGCCTTACACAGTGAGTGCAAGGTAGGACGTATTTTCTTTTGGGTTTTTTTACTGCGTTGCAGTGTTTCATTATAGCACTGGGTGTTTAGTACGCTTGTGCAGTGTAGTTATTAAAAAAAAAAAAAAAAAAAAAAAAGGGAGATGTATTGATACAGCCACTAACTAGATGGCGCTGTTTTACAAATGTTGTTGCTTAGTTACAGGCTGGCTGAAGCAGCCGAATAAAAGGTGCTTGCTAAAATGGTCTCGTGTGTGCATGCAGTCAATACAAACCACAGTTAATTTATGTTTTAACAGGGGGCGGTGAATCAGTTTTTCACACAGGGCCATGGAGGTTTGGATTTTTTTTCCTCCCTTACTAAAGTAAATCTTCATTTAAAAACTGGATGTTGTGTTAACTTGTTTTATCTTTGTCTAATATTAAAATTTGTTTGATGATCTTAAACATATAAGTGTGACAAACATGCAAAAAATAAGAAATCAGGAAGGGGGTAAACACTTTTTCACACGGCTGTATTTGTATTTGCTTATCATTTCCTTTTATTCTGTTCATCCACCTTTTTCCTGAGCTAACAAACGTACAAAAGATTAAATGTGATCAACTTCCTGTGAGATACCGTAAACAGCGCTTAGCCATTGATGCTGTGTAAATTGTCGTTTCTGCAAGTGGTTTCTTCTAGCATTTCAACAACAGTGTTAATTACATACGTTTGCCCCAGAAAATGTCCTTGCACGGTTCGGGAGCATGTTGCGCTGTTCATGGTTGTATTAACAACCAGATAAAGTTTAATTTGTGGCTACAAGAGGGCTGTGTAGAACACACCCCTGTCTGACAGAGAGAGAGGCTTGCAGGGCCCCAGACTGTGACCAAATGGTCACATTTTGTGAATAAAAAAATTAACATCTGCTGTTAGGTAAATAAGATTGTGTCCCACCTCTTTCGACAAAACACGACCAACCTTATTACTGTGTATTATTCTGCTTCCATCTCTGGAATTCCTGATCTCTGTACAGTAGACATTTCCCTCTCTGTAAATCCAGAGTCAAAACTCTTCTGTATAGACACTTTTCTACCCAAGTCCATATGCATCAATCCAATCTTGTTTTTATGTGGTACTTATATTTAGTGTTTTAGCTTACTGTTTTTAATGTTTTATCTGCTCTGTACAGTGTCCTCGTGTGCTCTGATAAGGCGCTTTTTAATTAAAATGTGTTATAATAATAATAATTATTATCATTATTATTATTAATATTTGGTATTTTTGGCCAGATTTTCATATCCTGCTCCCATCCCTCTGTTGCATGAGGAAGAGGGATTGTAAAATTGTCCTGTCTGAGCTGTGACAGTTGATGTTCCCACATAGTTTCCCAAAAAAGCTCCAAGAAAGTGGAATAGCACAAACATCTAGCATGTAAATAAACGCTGGTTCCGGCCGAACCAGAAGTAGGTCGCATATTTCACGCAAGGGCTCATGGGGGCTAGGTATCAGGTGGAAAAAGTTGATTTTATGGAAAGCACTTTGGTCATCTTGTGTGCTTTTAGGGCTATATGAATGAAGTTCATTGAGTATTAGCATTTGTAGAGTTAAACAATAGTATAAAGTATAGCTGATTAATAATCATTGTACTGTAAAAATGTATAGTTATATATCTAAAGTCGTAGTTTTCCTGTGAACATGGTTTACATGTGTTGTAATAATTGCTGGTTTTGAAGGTCGGAGCTCAGATTCATATTCATCAATGAATAATTAAAGATTCTGATCCAGACTGAATATTCTGTTACTTTTAAATCGATGTAACACACACATGAAATTAATCTGCCTCTTTACTTCATCTGACCAATGATCATTTCTTTTACGTTACTCATAGGTACTCACTGTGTTGCCATGGTGATACGGATACTGATGCAGGTGTGAAGGTATCTGGAGAAAACAGGAAACATGTCATGTTTGTGGAAAATTCAACTTACACCATCACTCCTTCTACTGAACATCTGCTGAATGTCTAAACAAACTTTAACTTTTCCTCTCAGAAGTGAAAACCACTGCTGCAGCGTTTATTTAATTTAACGTGCAGAAACAGACAGACTTCTTCCTGGATATTAAATTCATGCTGAACATTTTCCTGAACACTCAAAATAATTGCTGTTATTTATATGTAGATAATCATAAGGAGACATAATGCAAAGATCATTATTACTAGAAATATTTCATCATGTGTATTAGGGGTGTCCCGACTAAGAATTTTCATAGTCGAACCTGATTCATCAGATCATACCATTCGTCGATGAATCGTCAAATCATGTTTTGTTTTTTTTACCCTTATTGATTCATTATCTCATTGGTGTCTTTTCCTGCTCCAGACAAAAAGCTATAACACTCAGAATAATTTCTGTTATCTATATGTACACACACACACCGGCCACTTTATTAGGTACACCTGTCCAACTACACGTAAACGCAAAATTCTAATCAGCCAATCACATGGCAGCAACTCAATGCATTTAGGCATGTAGACATGGTCAAGATGATCTGCTGCAGTTCAAACCAGCATCAGAATGTGGAAGAAAGGTGATTTACGTGACTTTGAACGTGGCATGGTTGTTGGTCTGAGTATTTCAGAAACTGCTGATCTACTGGGATTTTCCTGCACAACCATCTCTAGGGTTTACAGAGAATGGTCCCAAAAGAGAAAATATCCAGTGAGTAGCAGTTCTGTGGACACAAATGCCTTGTTGATGCCAGAGGTCAGAGGTGAATGGCCAGACTGGTTCCAGCTGATAGAAACAGGAACTCAAATAAGCACTTGTTCCAACCAAAGTCTGCAGAAGAGCATCTCTGAATGTACAACACATCCAACCTGGAAGCAGATGGGCTACAGCAGCAGAAGACCACACCGGGTGCCGCTCCTGTCAGCTAAGAACAGGAAACTGAGGCTACAATTCACACAGACTCACCAACATTGGACAATAGAAGATGGAGAAATGTTGCCTTGTCTGATGAGTCTCCATTTCTGCTACCAGATTCAGATGTAGACTCAGAATTTGGTGTAAACATGAAAGCATGGATCCATCCTGCCTTGTAGTTGGTTCAAGTTGGTGGTGGTGTCATGGTGTGGGAGAGGTTTTCTCGGCCCACTTTGGGCCCCTTAGTACCAACATGGCGGTTTAACCACCACAGCCTACCTGAGTATTGTTGCTGACCATGTCCATCCCTTTATGACCACAGTGTAGCATCCTCTGATGCTGCTTC
This sequence comes from Atherinomorus stipes, assembly GCA_023101725.1. Lineage (NCBI taxonomy): Eukaryota > Metazoa > Chordata > Actinopteri > Atheriniformes > Atherinidae > Atherinomorus > Atherinomorus stipes. The sequence goes on from JALJCO010011710.1 coordinate 23,919, forward strand.
CAGCAGGAGAACGCGCCATGTCATAAAGCGGGAATCATCTTAGACTGGTTTCTGGAACATGATGATGAGTTCATTGTACTCAAATGTTCTCCACAGTCACCAGATCTCAATCCAACAGAGCAGCTTTGGGATGTGGTGGAACGGGAGCTTCTCATCATGGATGTGCAGCCGACAAATCTGCAGCAACTGCATGATGCTGTCATGTTAATATGGAGCAAAATCTCTGAGGAATGTTTCCAGAACCTTGTTGAATCTATGCCACCAAGGATTAAGGCAGTTCTGAAGGCAAAAGGGGTCAAACCCAGTACTAGCAAGGTGTACCTAATAAAGCGGCCAGTGAGTGTAGATAATCATGAGGAGACGTAATGCAGAGATCATTCTCGCTTGCAATATTTAATATTTAAATATTTAATATTTAAGCATTTTTATATTCCTGTGCAGTATTCCTTTCTTCCTGCTCTCGACAGAGGCAGACGCTTTTTCTTCTGCTCCCTCCCTTCCTCAGTTTACCCTGCTGCTCTCTGACTGCTGTCGCCTCTCTGCGCCTCTCTCTGCATCATTATGGATTTGCTCAGCTGGTCTCTCAATGCAATTGATCAAATTTTTTTCCACCCGAAGAATGGGACGTTGGGAACCATCCTGCCCCGACGGGACGCACCCTACCAGGTATGTGATCGACTCCTGGGGCAAGTGGAAGGTCATGTGCCTGTCAGTTTTGTCAGTCGAGGATGTTGAAGATCTGCATCTGTTTGGATTTATGATAACTGGGTTTCTGCTGTTTGGTGTTGGCGATTTCCTGGTGTATCCCAAAGACCGAAAGCCTCTAAGGCAGATGTGAAAACATCTCTGTTATCTAATCTGACTGCCCTTGATGCTGGTTGGCATCTACAACATCTGGATTCTCAATGCCACTTAAACAACGAGTGCAGTCTGTTAATGTGGCAAATCCTGCAAGAACCAGCATAGCCTGAAGATCCACCAGGCCAAAATTAGATGCCAGGCAGGGAAGCAGGTGGAGCAGCACCCAGGTCCAGTACCTGGTGAGATGCAGGAGTAGCCCGGCCAGGAGGCAACCCACAGTGCCCAGACCCTCCATGCTCCACAAGCCCCACCCTATGTCAGGCATTCAGAACAATGTCGGGTCTTATGGCCTGCTACCAACAAGCAAAAATAGTTGCTCCAGTTCAATGAGGACCTGGACCAAGTCCTTGAAGCTACTGCAAAGGGAAATGCAGACCAGAAGTTGTGAACAATGGCGGCAATGATCATCAGCATTGGGGCGGAAAGATTCCGCGTGAGATTCAACAGCCAACTAGAGGTCAAGGGTAGCCAAACAGAAGGGAAATGATTATGGACACACTTCCAATAGCCTATCCATTACGCGCTGATGTGCGCCTCCTCTGCGCGCCTCTCCACTCCTGTAGCTGAACCAAACCACGCACACTGCCACAGATCAATTTTACATTGCAAAAAAGGATTATAGGCTATTGGAAGTGTGTCCATAATCATTTCAAAGTTTCTGACCAAAGCAGTCAAGCAGCTTGGTTGATGCTGCCTCAGCTTTGTGTCTGACCGCAGGTGTGTTGTGCATATGTGCACCAGAGTCCTGCAACAATTCAGATACCAGACAGGTAACCTGCAAAAACGCTGCTTAGCAGATACAATGACAAAGATTAATATCACGGTTCAGGTGAGGGCGGATATTTATGTAGGTCGCGGTGAGAATAAGTTTGTTTTTCGTTGGACATGACATGTTTTAAAGTTGTACTTCCATGGTCATTTCATTAATATTTCTGTGTTCTCCATTATTATTGAATGCATTCTGCATCGTTTCTGTTTAAAAAAACAGAAACGATGCAGCTGTATTTGTATACTAGAAGAGAGGCTTGTGGTCCAACGGCAGCTTTTCCGGGTCCTTCTCATGAATTTCCGTCTGATTGGCTGCCTCCCATGAATGTATGAAGGAACCTCCTCCCCCCGTTCTGTGTGTGTAACAGAGCACACGAACGAGTTTGTTCCGCCATACTAGCAAACAGTTAGCTAATTAGCTTCTTAACTCCGCAGCTACAGTCGTGCTGTCTTCACTTCTAGTGCAGAGGGGAGGGTTACCTGCCTTCCCATGGGCGGATATAAACCCATGTGGGATACGCCATTTTCGATGTTACATAGAAGCGAAAGGCTTTTCCTGATTCGCTCTTTTCTCCATATTGTTTCTATGAAAGGGAAACACAGCTGATGGAGGTGACGCACTGCTAGCAAGCGCAGCATGTGTAAGTAACCAGGGGTGACCCTCTGTATTTCAGAAGGGGCAGGTTAAACTGGTTTTCAGTGGAAGGAGATCTCTACACATCAGACCGGGATCATTTCCAGCAGGCAGAGACACTGCTGGTGATGTGAAGCAGAAACAGGGAACAAAGTGGCAAAATGACAGTGACTACTGTGAATTTGTTCATTTAGGAAATTATTGTGCAACGTGCTGGTCAGGTTTGACAAGGAGAACCGCGGTTAGTGGGTCTCGGTTCGAGCGGATGCAAGTTGGTAAAACCTGTGCAGAACTGCCCCACGCCAAGTGATGGTCAATGCGTCAAACAAAAAGATGATGCAACTACTTTTTAAGCTTTTGACAGATAGATTAATGCACAATAAGTAGAAATTTCCTGCATCATGTGAATGACGGACCAGACGCTGACATTTTCTACTAGTCTTGTCCTGTCAGCGAAAATTCACACACGTCTCGTCATAGTCATCATAGAGACATGTTTAGCTTGTCATCTTGTTAATGTCATGAAAAAAGGGTCGTCAACAAAATGATTTCATTATCGCCATTGTTAACAAAAACAACACTGGGATGTGGTCACTGACTGGTTGCAGACACGCTGAGTGTGGTCACAGACACTCTGGCAGGACTGAGGCTCACGGCCACTCGATCTGAGTGGGTGTCTAAAAGTGTACACGACAATTATTACCCAGTTGCTTATTTTATCAACTTTTATTAAAGACACAGCGACGTGTATCCATCTTTCCTAAAGCAGCAGCAGCATTTATTAACTGTTCAGAAAGCAGTACAGTCAGTCTGAGTCCTTCTAAGTGCTGCCGTGTATCAGGAAGTCTGGGCCAGCAGGAGTTTCCTCATAAATATTAACGAGGAAGGTGTCACAAGCAGTGTTGTTTTCGTTAACGATGATAAAATCATTTCGTTGACGCCCCTTTTTTCTTGGCGATGACGAGCTAAACATGTCTCTATGATGACTAAAACATTACTGGACGTGTGTAAATTTTCGTTGAGGAGACAAGACTGGACGTAAATGTTAATCTCTGGTCTGTCAGACGTTCATAATGCAGGAAATGTCTATTCTGCAATAATCTGTCTGTCAAAAGTTAAAAAGTAGTTACATCCTTGGCAACTCGCATCCGCCTGAACCAAGACCCACTAACCGTGGCTCTTCCTGTCAAACCTGACCCACCGTCGCACATTAATATCCTATATTCACAGTAGTCTTTGTCATTTTGCCACGTAGGGGCTTTATCTATTTGGTTCAGATCAGTGGCGCCACCACTTTGAGTCTCGCCCTGGGTATAAATTTACTGTTTAGCCACCTTTTCCTGAAAAAAAGTCTGATGAAAATCCAAATGACCCAGCTTTCTACCAGCACTTGAACGCACCATGAATGCGCGGGTCCAGCCTAGCTCCCGTTGGTGTGGCGTGTGAGTGAGCGTGTTTGTGTGTGAAGTCCGAGGTCCAATTAGCCCCCCCCCATCTGATGTCAGACGAAACTAAAGTAAGTTTGTCGGCTCCGTGTGCGCATGTGCAGAGGAGAGCAGCATCACATTAAAGCAGGGGTCACCAACCCGGTGCCCGCGGGCACCAGGTCGCCCGCAGCGACCGCATCAGTCGCCCGCAGGCCAGTTCTAAAAATAGCACTAATCACAAATTAGCTCTGTCTAAAATTTTATTTAATTGTGTTGCTATTCTTTTTGAATTTCATTTACAGTGATGTAAATTTAAAAACGAATACATAAAAACGTAAAAAAAAAAGTATATCACAAAAAAAAGTTTAATATACAAACTCTGACGTAGTATGGGTCGGAGGTCAGTCCAGTGACTAGACCTCCGGTTTGTCATGCGCACTAGACTGTAGTGCGCATGACAAACCAGCTTTGCTGAGATGAGCTCATGAGCTCTGCAAAGATGAGGTTACGAACGCGTTTTCTACCCACAAAAACATGGCAGAAAAAAGGAAGAAAACTTATCATTTTCACAGTGAATGGGAGGAAGAGTTTTTTTTTACTAACGTGAAAGAAAACTGTGTGTGTCTCATCTGCAGTGCGACTGTGGCGACGGCTAAGCGGCACAACGTGGAGAGACATTTCAGTACATGTCACAAAAGCTACCATGCTAACTACCCACCAGGCAGCGCACTACGGTCGGGAAAAGCCCGTGAGTTAAAGGCAGCTTTGGGCAAACAGCAGTCTTTTTTTACGAGGCCAGTAAAAAACTCTCAAAAAGCAACTGAAGCCTCATTTAGAGCTACACATTTTTTGATAAAGAAGAAGAAGGCGTTCTCAGACAGGGAGGTTCTCAAAGAAGCAATGATGATTATTGCGGACACTGTACTTAAAGACGAGAAGAATGGAACTGATATCCTCTCCACTCTCTCTGATGTCCAGCTGGGGGCGAGCACGATGGCTAGAAGAGTGTCAGCTATGTCTGGGAACTTGACAGAGCAGCTGGACCGGGATCTGGCGAGGTGCAGTTGGTTTAGCATCCAGTGCGATGAGTCTGTGGACAACAGCAGTACTGCGCAGCTAATGATCTTTATTCGGATGGTATTTGATGATTTCTCCACTAAAGAAGAACTCCTGACACTACTGACCCTAAAGACAACTACGAAGGGAGTTGACATTTATAAAGCGGGAAAGAGTTTTTTTTTATTATTGTGATGGATCATTAACAATCAGTGTCTTCACATAGAATATCATTAATAATAATATAAAATTAAAGGTACACTGTGTAACTTTGTTATTTCAGAAGTGTATTATCAAAGTGGTAGCCCTTTGCATTACTCAGTGCCCTTGAAGTAGCTCTCAGTTTCAAAAAGGTTGGTGACCCCTGCATTAAAGTATCAGCATGATGAGAGCGGAGATGGACAGAAAATACGAGACAAAGCAGCAGTTACATCCTCAGCTTTTCAGCAGGAAAGTAGAAGGTAAGATGTCACAGTGTTGACGCTTTTTTTCTCCTTAAAAACAATATGAAAAAGTCAACATGAAACAACCCCCCCCCCCCCCCCCCCCAACATAAAAAACGTGGCTGAAATTAGCAGCAACTCCTGTTCCAGCTTCTGTTTCAGCTTAACGTTTTGGCTTAAAGGGCAATTCCACTCAAATAATTTTCGACTGATAACATTTAACAAGGTCCCGTATAAAAACTACAACACGTAGACTTTTCAAACCTGGACTCGGATGTTCTTTAGGGACTGTAGATTAATAAAAGCAGTTTTGATTTGTGAAACCTATAAATGAATAAATGAGAAAATGAGAACAAATGAGAAGAAAACAAATGAGTAGGAGAAAAGGAGAGCAAGTGATGAGAAGAAGAACTAATTAGGAAGAAAAAAAGAGCAAATAATTAGATAAGATCAGGTGAGAAGAGAACATGTGATGATGAGGAGGGTCAGTGATGAGTCAAAGAGAAGATAAAAGGTGAATACTGCATGAACTGTTCTGCGTGAGTGCAAGGAATGTGTTTTAGCAACATAATGGTCAACATTTCATTGTTGATTTTGTGGTTAGTTCTTTTTTTTAAATTAAAATGACAATTTATCCACTCCATTATGTCTATTATTGCCTTCTGAAACACATTTTTGTAGCGAAAGACTAGAGAAAAGCTTGTCTAATTTTTTTCATATTTACACCTAGTGTAAATATGCCCAGGTTGTCCTTAAAGGCTGGAATCACCCTGGTTCAGATTCCAGCATAAAAGATCATCATCCCTGTTTGTAACAGTGTTCGCTGTTCCCATTACCAACAGTGTCTCTGCCTGATCTGGAAACGATCCTAACGTTCGATGTTTAAAACACGTCATGTCCAACGAAAAAGATGTATTTTCACCGTTACCCGCCCGAACTACATAAATATCCGCCCACACCTGAACCGTGATATTAATCTTTGTCATTTCTATCTGCTAAACAGCGTTTTTGCGGGTTACCGTCGGGTATCTGAACTGCTGCGGGACTCCGGTGAACACCTGCGGTCAGACACGCAGCTGCTTGGCTGCGCTGTTCAAACGGTGGGAAGTTCGTTTCTTTTCAGAGAGCCGGCCTTTTTGATTCGGTAACTAAAGAGCCGGCTGTTTCGACTCCCAAATGATTCGTATTTTAAGATATTTACAGCCCTGTATTTGACCTTACTTTTGCAATAAATTGATGGTTTGTGTGTCAAAAACTTTTTTGCATTCAGTATTTTTATGAGAAGCTTTAAAATTCTGTGCATTTATTCTATCTTCAAACTTTTCATTTATTTGATAGGGACAGTACATATTAATGAACATATAGCAACATGTTGGATTGTCATTAGCAAGCTAGTTAGCATCAGCAGTCCTTTGGGAGGTACAGAAAAGATACACGATATAATTAAACAACAAAATTAAACTTCCAGGTGTCACATGAGACAACACAATGCACTCTCCTCACCATTAACTGCTGTCTTCACTTGCAATGGAACATAGTCTTTCTTTCTGTTTTCATATATTTGTACAAACTTATATGCTCAAATGTAACCGGCAGCATGGCCTCCATAGTGGCCAGTTTTTCTGTTCTTTTTTTAAAACATAGCCTAACTGACAAAAACTAGACTAAAAAGTTTTTTAATTTTGTCGACTTAAACTATCAGATACAGAAATGACTAAAATGTGACTAAAACTAATCAGCATTTTCGTCAGAAAGACTAAGACGAAGACTAAAACTCACATAGCTGCCAAAAACAAAACTGGTCACCACCTTTGCCCAGAATATCACCCCTGGCTGTCAATTCTGTTAAGACTGACCAATAGGAACACAGGCCCACCCATGACACAGTTTTCACATCGAGAGAAAAATCCTGAATCGAGAGAGCGAAAACTTAGGTTTTGAGAGAGAGAAGGAAAAAGTTTAGATTAAAAAAAAAACGTTTTCACTGTGAATGCAAAAAAACATCTGAGAGTAAAAATGTATTTTTGAGAGCTTTTTTTTCCCCTTGAAAATAGTTTTCCGAATGTCAATTTATCTTTATTTATTCTATGACAAAATATTTTCTCTCAAAACTTTTCTTGAGTCTCAAATGCAAAATAATCTCCAAACATCCATCTCATTTTTTCTTCCCAGTTATGGAAGACAGATTTACACATTTGATGATTTCCTGAAATTTTTGTAATGCGCAAATCTCTATAGCAACCCAAACTCTTGGAGCATCATTGTCTTCTAGTTCAAACATGGCAACAACAATCAGTTGTTTATTTCATCAAGAAGATGAAGATCTTTTGGAAGTTTTACTATAATTATCCAGATATCTTTTGATTTATGTCAGGAGGAAAACTGGCATCCTGAAAACATCTAATGAAAAGAAACATTAAAATATAATCAAAGAAAGAAGAATCAACATATCATGTGAGTATAATTGTCTTGTAACTTCTACTGCCTCTTGGCCAAGACTCCCTTGAAAAAGTGATTTCTTTATCTCAATTGGATTTTCCTGTATAAATAAATATTAAATAAAGTATGTAAATAAAAAAAATCTCTTTAATTTTCAGGTTATGGCTTATTTAGCTTTTATATTTCCTCTGTCAGACTATTTGAGAGAAAACATCATAAATCTAATCCAGAACCATTTTACTGCATTCCGTTGTTTAACATTGACGAATATGAGATAACATGTTATTTGCATATTTAAACAGAGATGATTGAAGCATGTTATACAACATTATTACATTATTTACAGTGAAAAATATCCCTATTTTAAAACATTTCAATTTTATCTAACGAATCTCTTTAAATAAAGTAAATAATGCAGTTAAGTTCTGTGTGAATCATTTGCAGCCGTTCAGATCTGCAGAACTGAACTGGTCTTACCTTCTACTGCTGTCTGCAGGAAACTCCGAGACCTGAAGACTTCACAGCTTTTATACTTCATCAGGGAGGGTTGGACTCTGTGGTCACATGATTTCACAGAAGTGCTGAACATTTCCCCCTCCCTTCATGATGTGTACTGCAGATTAAACCACAAACAAAGTCAAAATAAAACTTTTTTTAGAAGGTGAATATAGCCTCATTTTAATGAGCTGTTATTGAGCACCAGCTCTCATATTTACCTTTTGCAGACACATCATATGTCAGATGTGGAGTCTTTTTATGATGAGACACTGTTTTCTGCATCATTGCTGTATTATTTTATATCAAACTGTGTGTGATAAGATTTGGACCAGAGTAGTTTCACCAGAAAAAACTGTTATTTGGATCATAGCTGTGTAAGTAAATTATTACTATATTGTTATTACAGCATGGGGAAATAAAATCAGAGTAACTCTTTCTGTAAGTTCAAAGTATTTCAGATCATTGGGTGATACAGGAAAGAATTCAGGTTATACTGAAACTGATTTTAGTATATTTTTGTCTCAAGTTGTTTGTGTTCAGTATCTGAAAGTAGAAAATCCCAGAACAGATTTTGGATCTTTGCATGTGGAAGAAAATCTGTAAGTGCTTTTCCAGTTAATCCAGTCCTCATGCATACCGGGTGGAGGTAACATGTAGCTCGGACAGACTGAAGGAAACATGGCTCTCCAACATCCAAACCTTCATACACAAGGAAGGTTCTTGTCTAAGGGAAGAGGAATTTAAACCACCAACCTTCCAGTCATTAGAGAACCTGCTCTACCACTTGAGCCAAGTTGTTCTGGGCCAAAAACCTAAAACTTTATCATCATTTATCACTCTCAATTAAATTAGAATAAATCTGTCATCAGTCCAGAGAGACCTGATACAGGTCAGAGAGCTGCTGTTCAATAAAATGAGGCAATATTGACCTTTTAGCTGAGTTGTATTTGGTTTAATCTGCAGTACACATCATAAAGGGAGGGGGGTGTTCAGAGTTTCTGTGAAATCATGTGACCACAGAGTCCAACCCTCCCTGATAAAATATAAAAGCTGTGAAGTCTTCAGGTCTCGGAGCTTCCTGCAGACAGCAGCAGAAGGTAAGACCAGTTCTGTTCTGCAGATCTGAACGGCTGCAAATGATTCACACAGAACTTAACTGCATTATTTACTTTAGTTGAAGAGGGATTTGTTAGATAAAATTAAAATGTCTTAAAATAGAGATCACATTTATGTTAAACTTTCTCTAAATATTGTAATAATGTTGCATAACATGCTTCAATAATCTCTGTTTAAATATGCAAATGACAGATTATTTCATATTCATCAATGATAAATTTCAACAGAATGCAGTAAAATGTTCCTGGATTATGATGTTTTCTCTCAAATAGTTTGAAAGAGGAAATAATATAAAAGCTAAATAAGCCATAACCTGAAAATTTAACAAAAGTTTTCCTCCTGATATAAATCAGAACATATCAGGATAATTATGGTAAAACTTCCTCAGATCTTCATCTAGTTTTTAAAGTAATGAAGCATTAATTTGATAAGTGCAGTGGACTATGTTCAACGTACTCGAGTGACAATTGGAATGGAATTAAATACTCAAGTTGAATGTACGAATAACATAGTAACATTAACTGAAATTACTTAGTTTAACAATCATCCACCACCCATCTGTTTAACTCAGGTTGTAAAGTAAGCGTTAAGGTAAAGAAATCAACTTAAAGTTTTCCGTTTTTCAAACTTAGTAATTTACCTAACCCAGAAGAAAAGCATTTCTCCAATATGACCTAATAACGGGGTTTAGGGTACATTTCTTTTTGTGCACTGACAAAATTAAATCATTGAATCCTTTTGCTCTCAATGTACTTTACTCTGTAAGCATGGCAAGTTTCAGAGTTGACATCAGAATAACAACATTAACAGTGAGTTATGTTGGACCCATTGCAATTGGCAACTTACAAATTTCCTCGGTGGAGACTTTATCTCCATGTACTGTCCTTCACACTCATGGTGCAACTTTAACGTCCAAACTGAATGGAATTTCTCAACTTTCTCTGAATGTGAATGTAACAAGGCACATAATTCAAATTTATAGGATAACAATCATAAAAGTTAAATTTCCTGTTGAATTTGCATTTCCCACGAGTCTTTGTGGTCCTGATATGTTGAGTTTTGAAATAGCACTGCCCCATTCTTTTGTTCATGTATGCTGATTGATTTAATTAAGAAATAAGATTTCATTGCCCAGCCAAAATAATTAAGTTAGATAAAAATTTTTTATTTAACCTATATTTATACAGGTAAGTCCCATTGAGACTGCAGTCCCTTTTTCAAGGGCGACCTGTTTACCTAATGTACATGTCCAAAGACATGTACGTTAGGTAGGATGGGGACATGAGATTTGATTTCATATCAAGTACAGCTCAAATACTCTTTAGTGACTCTTTAGAAAAATACATTCTTTACAATTTTCATCTGTGAACAAGCAAGGTAAAAGTCAGCCCTGCTGAAACATTGGTTAATGAACATTTCCAAGTTGCATATTTGTTCATGTAAAAAAGAAATACTACAGTTAAAAAAACAAATATGTAAAAATATTTTATTTTAAGGCAAGTCAAAATCTGAGTTTACAGTGTTGTTTTCCTGTATGAACTAGAAGACAATGATGGTCCGAGAGTTTGCGTTGCCGTAGAAACTCATATATTACATAGATTTCGGGAAATCAAATGTGTAAATCTAGCTTCCATAACTGGGAAGAATAAATGAGACGGATGTTTTCAGGATAAAGTATGAAGTCTGCTTCTGAGTTTAACATGAACGACCTGAAAGAAAATCCAGATTCTGTCTCAGTAGGAATGATTTACTGCACAGTAATATAAATATAAAACATTTCTAGTGATAATGATCTGCATTATGTCTCCTCATGATTATTTACATATACAGTAAATGACAGGAATTATTCTGAGTGTTTAGGAAAATGTTCAGCAGGAAATTAATATCCCAGAGCAAGTTTGTCTGCTTCTGCACGTATAATGAAATAAAAGCTGCTGCAGTGGTTTTTTTTACTGATCGGAGAGGAAAAGTTAAAGTTGGTTTCACATTTAGCAGATATTCCGTTGAAGGAGTGAGGTGTAAGTTTGATTTTTCCACAAACATGACATGTTTCCTGATACGTTCTCTCCAGATACCTCACACCGGCATCAGGCATCTCTATCACCATGGCAGCACAGTGAGTACCTCTGAGTAAGGTAAAAGAAATGATCGTTGGTCAGATAAAGTAAAGAGGCATTAATTTAATGTGGGTGTCACATCGATTAAAAAATAATTAGGGCTGTCAATAGATTAATCCTGATTAATTACATTACTTTTCTCACTTCTAGAACATATTTAGTATTAAAGGTGTCTGGCCAGGACTTCTGCATTTATCTTTAGCAGACTAGACCAGTGTTTCCCATACTTTACTAGTCCTCAGGGACCCCTGCCCTGCTGGTACTTTAAACACACCTGACTCCTTTGATACTTCCTTTACTAAAGGGCTTCATCATCATAGAACGGCATAAAGGCGTGTTTGTGGTCTGAAAAGACAGTAATAAAACTGTATCACAAAATACTCAGCATGCTATTTAGCAAATAACTCAATAAACTTAACATTAATATTTATAGCAATTAAGCATGCTTAACAGCATTGTTTAAATGACTTTACTGATTTTTTTTTTTGTGATGCTCCGAGTGTTCAGTGGATGACTAAAGTGAGTATTGTTCGTTTATATATGTCACATGTAACACGTGGCGCACTGGTCTATCCGGGTATTTATATTTCTCTCCCCAATAAGTGGCAGATTTAGTTTGGTATAACTTATAGGCACCGCCAGGATGCAGTCAGAGTGTGCCGCGGTAGGAGCAGCTCTGTGAGGGGAGGGGGGAGCGGGTGAGACAGGTACACCATGTGAGAGCATTCGCCTGGAAAATGTGCAGATTAACCAGTAGATGGTGCTTTTGCATCGGCTAAACCAGCTTACAGCTAAGATGCTGACTGTTTGATGATTATTTAGTGTTTATATCTAGCTTTTATGTTTAAGTGACTCATTCCAAATACTTAATGTTGAATATATTGTTTATTGTTTTTATTTACAGAACTGGTAGACACCTAGTTGTCACAATAAAGCGCCTGGCCAGTGAAGCCGGTTAAAGAGTCTGCATCATCTCCTCCATTATTCCTGTGTCCTGACCGACACTGCATCTGGTTTTCTGCAACCCACCATAAGTGGGGGCACCACTGGTGTATGAATGTGTGTGAATGGTTCCGCTGTTGGTCGGAGGGGCCGTAGGCGCGAAATGGCTGCCACGCTTCTGTCAGTCTGTCCCAGGGCAGCTGTGGTGTACCATCACCAAGTGTGACTGAGGAGTGAAAGAATAATGGACCTACTGTGAACGCTTTGAGTGCCTTGAAAGCGCGATATGAAGCTAATCCATTATTATTATTATTATTATTAAGAGCTAGTGCCCACCTTACCTCATTAATACTGGTCCTCCAAGCCGGATGCAGCATTCAAGATGCAGTTAGATGAAGAAGCTTACCTCAGTGCAAGACCTAAACGCCGGCTCCGTCGACCTACCCGGTATCAGGATTATGAAGCAAACTACGTGAGAGATCCATCACAATGGAGATCATTATCTCCTTCCCCAGGGCGGTATGCATTGCTTCCTCAAGAGGGTCCAGCCTATACATTTCCTGGCCCTCCTCCATGGGGGCGCTGCTCATCATGAGACACCACAGCTAGCCTCAGGTCACCTTCAGCCTTCAGCGAGGACATCCAGCCTCCGACAGGCTACCTGGAGCTTCTACTCCTTTCCAGTGGGGCTACCAACATGTCCCTCCTTCTCATCCTAGCATAAGAGCTCTTCAGGAAGAGAATGCTATGCTGATGCAATCCCAACCGGTCTTTTAATCCACCTTCAAGGAACTCAATGAGGCCTGGAATGAGATGAAGGAGCTCATTGCAGTCGCTCACTCATTGAGAGAAAGCAGAGACCGGCCTTCCAGTCCAGCCTCAAGTCACAACAGTTACAGACCTCTTGGAATCACGGCTGTATCAGCTCAACACTGCAGTACTCCAATCCAGCTAAAGGAGGAAGATGAGGATTGGCCTGATCCTCCACCATGGCCTGACCCAGAGGAAGACCTTACAAATGGAGTGAGTGGTCTCAACCTGATGGGACAAGACCCATATAGTCTTCCACCCCCTCCAAATCCCCACAGTCAAGCCAAGGTGTCCTGTGAGCCTTCCAGGTACACTTTACAACCTCATCAGCTCACACATTCTGCTCCTTATAGTCAGATCCGGCCTTCTCCCTCAGTTCAGCCCTATCAGCCATCCACGGTCCCTGGTCCTCCCCAGTCAGGCTCAAGACCTCCCCCATCAGCCACCAGGGTTACAGCAAACCTGTTCCCTCCTACCCTTCGCATTGCCTTGGACAATCTCCTCCCAGCAGACTCCACTGAACTCTTTAAGTACCAGATTCTGGTGGATCACTTAAAGTTAGAGGAAGCCCGGCTAATAGCCGATGCTAATTTAAATTTCTTCACCCCCTACACTGACACCATGAGAGCCTTGTATGACAAATTCAGTCAGCCACACCAGCTTGCTCTAAGAGAGATAGCTAGTGTCTTAGAAGCCCCTGAAGTCAGGACCAGAGGGTGAGATTGAGCTGAACTGTGTTTCGCACATAGTTAGTCTTCTAAGCAAACTTCCTGCAGAACAGAGCTGATTTCCGTTGACACCAGTTCAAGCAGCCTGGGACGTCACACAACCTTCACAGTGGCTAAACTATGAATTCTGGTGCTTGAGTTTCGATAGCCATGTCAGTTGTAAGAGCAAAGAGAGACAGCCTACCAGGTCTGATAGTCGGCCTCCAAAACAAGTGACCGTTCTACATGGCCTCAGAGAACCTCCCACGGACGTCACCACACCCAAACTAAGGGCGTTTTCACATGGCGTGCTCGGGCCCGTGCCTGGCCCGGGATTGTTGATTTTTGTGTTGCGTTCACATGCCAGTGCTTGAACCAGGCTCGGGCACGCTCATTAATTTCAGTGCCAGAACACTATGTGGCAGTGTTGCGGAAACGTCGTTGATAGATAACAACCGAGGAAGCAACAAACCCTTACGTCACCATCCAAGCGACGGGTTAGTTCATCAACAAGGAAGGAAACTTGTTTGGTTACTTGAGATTTCTTGTCTGCTATGGATGCAAGCTGGGGATGTGAAACCGGCCACTGTCAATCAACGATAGACGATCCGATCGCCCGAGAGGCGTGCACAGTTACGCCATCATCATGATTAAAAAAAAAAAAAATGCCTGGTAGTTTTGCGGCTCATCTGTCTGAGCCTGAAGTGACAACTATGTTGTCAGCTGTAAGCAGTTATTTACTGAGTCTGTGTAAAATAGAAGTGTCGGTGGCTCAAAATCTAATTTTGGTTTGGGTTTTTGTGTGGAGTATTTCATTTACACTGATGTCTCTATTTAATAAAGTTATCGTTCAAATATATGCGCAAATTATTTCTTTTGTGACTAAAAACAAAGATAATATAGCACTACTTGTGATGCAGGGAAGTGTTTGGTAAACAAGCAAGAAGAAGAAGAACAGAGGAGACGAAGAGAGTCTGCGTCCGCGGCGCGCATCTCCGCAGAAAAGTGAGAAGAAAAATGAGAAAACGGTGGAATTAATAGTTTATTATTTAGTCCTCAGCTGCGCAGATCAATGAGCTCTGTATGCAGACATGGTGCTCCACTAGAAACAGATAAGTAGCCGACACAGCAGAGAGCAGTTCTGGAGATTTTTCTATAACATAATTATGGCAGTAAATTAAGTCGCCTTAAAGATTGCCATTTAAAAAAAGATCATGATCATCCCCCTCGATCACTGACAGACGATCCGATCGAATATCACTCCATCCTTAATGCAGCCAAACACACATAATTTGCATTTTAGCTTTTTTAAACCACCGATGACAATTAAAAGGAGAAGATGAATGACAACAAAGACAAACATGCTGGTAGGGTCCTACTATGATTTGGTCACTGACGCTTGTTGGGTGAGTAGCCCACATGTCACATCCGGCACGGCCTGGATTGTGTTCACAACGCATTCCACGAGCGTGGCTGGCCCGGGTCCTGGACCATCTCTCGACCTGGGCTGCCCGGGCCTGGCCTGTTTGCTTTCACAAGGACAAAACTTTTGGTCAAACGTGCTCGGACACAGGCCCAAGCATGCCATGTGAAAAGGGCCTAAGTCCTGGGAAGAAACCTGCAGGTAAAGCCTACTGCACCTCCTGCCAGAGTACTGAACACTGCTTCAGTCAGTGTGAGGAGTTTGTCAAACTTCTCAAGGAGCAGCTAAAAGAGTGTTTTCAGGTCAACCACCGGTGCTGGCGTTGTGCACGGAACCACCAAGCCGCTCAATGCACCTTAAGCCAGGATCAAACTACACGACTTTTTCCGTCGTTCACGATGGTCATATGTCAGATTAACAGAAATTGTGTCATAAAATCGTACGGTGTCGTGTTACTCGCGAGTGGTCACACTACAAGGATTGCACCAGACAGACAACCGTCTGATCGTCGCGTGGTGTCGCAAAAGACAACACGAAACGGGAGGCGGGACAAGCAGCTGTCAATCAGTCACTTGGTTTGGAGTCTCTGAATTGACTGTTTGGGTGACTCATGAAGTGGAAAGTGGACGGAGACATCAGCTCCCTCCATTATTGTGACCAACATTAACTGTTTTGTGTATTCTGCCTGTTCCAGTTGTTCTGTCAAGCGGGTTTTCAGTTGTAACTAAACAGGATTAAATCCACGATGCGCACAGAAAGACTCGCTGCTCATCTTTGAAAAAGAGCTTTGAAAGAGAGAAACTGGGCTCTGATCAGCGCCGTTGCTTCCACCAGGTGCATCACGCGCCGCGCGCAGGACGCCCAGTGCCAAGCGAAGCCAAAACCATCAGGCTGACCACAGTCTGCTGCCACGAGAGCAAAGTCCAGCCGACCCAGTGACGCTACTTTTAAAAAAACTGCCATGAAGTGAAATAAAGTGTGTTGTTCTATACGAACGCATACGGGTGCGTCCTCACGTCATTCACTAAACTCCATCAGTTCAGAGCGCACGCTGGAAACCATGGCAACCACATGAAACCACACACGCATGATAAACTGAGAGCTGCGCAGTGCACAGCAGCATCGCTGTGTCTATTCTGCATCCAGAAGGTGTGTTCAGATGGTTAATTAGCTTTGATGATCACGCGTAATGTGGATAGTTACGGCTGAGTGCACGAGCGCGCATGGGTGTCATATATGCTCATCTCATTGAGCGCAATGTCTGTTATGTTGCGGTGTTTTTATTTAAACAAAGTGATTTTTCTGTGACTTTGTCATTGATTTATTTGAGAGCGTCACATTCGTGCACGTTCACCTGCTGTGAACTCCTGTTGACTGTTACTATTACTGATAGAACACACATATCGTGTGGTTATGTTTCGAATTAATAAAGTAATGTTTTATTCAAGAGAGATACACCCTTTTGAATGTTCGTGGAGGTTTAACACTGTTGAAAATAAATTTGGCACACCCAGTCTTGCTTTTCTTTTCTTTTATTCTGGAGTAAACTGATGCCACAGCTCCATAAATCTCTCCACCTCTCCACCGGAGAGCGGCTGCGTCTCTCCTCCTTTCCTCCACTGTTGTTTGTGTACCGGCGCACCTGAGCAGAGGCGCCTTTCGCCTCTCTCTGGTAGAGGCGAAAGGCGCACTGTCCTCCTATTGGTCAATATGAAGGGACATGTCGTGGGACGTGTCACACTACACGGACAAAACCAAAAAATTCTGACACGCCAGTCTTTCTGCGTCGTGGTCGTGGAGCGTCGCAGATGCCAAATCGCCAATCGCTGATTGTGTCACATTACACGGAGCGAAGACACGACGTCCTACGACCCGACAACGCAGAATCGTGCACGACAGTGAGCGACTGTCTGCGACGCCTCCGTCGGGCCAAAATCGGCCTAAATTCGTGTGGTTTGAACCAGGCTTTAAAGAAGCCCTGCAGTATCTGCCAAGGGAAACATCTTTTAGCTCTTCACGAGATAAATCAGAGGCCAGACAGACCAACCAAGGATGTGACCGTTAAGGAAGAGAGCTGCCTAACCAACTCTGTCACAGATTCCCTCTACCTTGAGCGACCTACAGCTGGAAACCGAGTCATGCTGAAAGTCATCCCAGTGCTCCTACATCATGAGCACCTTTGCATTCCTAGACAATGGGTCCGAGAACTCTATGTTGTTACCAGCTGCAGCCAAACTTCTGGGGATAAAGGGCACCTCAGAGGACCTACCCTTGCAAACAGTCCGGCATGACATTCAGGTGCTCCATGGACACAAAATATCTTTCCACGTTTCTCCAGCTGCTGATCCTCAGGTTAAGTACAAGGTGGATGGTGCCTTTACTGCCAGCTGCCTTAGCCTAGCCCAGCACACTTACCCCATGAGCAGCTGCAGAAGAAGTACAAGCACCGCTGTGGTCTTCCCATACCTGCCCTAAAGGAACCATGGCTCCTCCATGGTTCAGATCAAGCACACCTCATTACCCCTGTGGAACCAGTCAGACTTGAGCCACCTGGTGGGCCTGCTGCTGTTCACACAAATCTGGGGTGGACCCTCCAAGGCTCCATCCGAGCTATGGGGTGGCCAGCTCATCCGGTGCAGTGCTTGTTCACCTCCTTCCCAAGACACGTAGATGAGTTGTATTGCCACATAGAGAGGCTCTGGCAGATCGACACTGTACCACACTGACCAGAGAGAGAAGTCACTCGATCAAAACAAGTCTCCCTGCTAGATGCCAAGACAGTACGCCTTGAGATTGAGTCAGACGGTACTCCACACCCCTGCTTCATAATGTAGATATGCCCCAACTACATGCACCAAAGGAGTGAGTAAAAGGCTTTATTTCGGAGCACTGAGCGTCTGCTCCTTAAAGATCCTGAACGTACAGAGATCTATAAAGTAGAAATGGGGAAGCACATTGGAGAAGGAGTGGTGAAAGAGGTCACCTGACCTCTGCACCTGACGTCACCTCAGCACCTGAGTGCTGGTACGTTCCACATTACTTAATTGCCCACAACGGTAAACATTGGGTAGTGTTCAACTGCTCTCATCACTACCAGGGGCAGAATCTAAACCAGTACTTGTTGCCCGGTCCCACTCTGGCAGCCTCCTTGGTGAGTAAATTACTGAGGTTCAGGAAACACGCCATCGCAGTTAGTGGAGACATCAAGGGGATGTTTCATCAGATGTGCCTCCTACCTGAAGATCAGCCACTACTGAGGTTCTTATGGCGCGACCTGAAGGTGGAAGAGCCCCCAAGAGTCTTCGAGTGGCCGGTCCTGCCTTTCGGCACCATGTGCGGTCCCTGCTGTGCCACATTTGCATTGAGCACCATGTCACTGACAACTACCAACCCGATGACATCCTGAGATTCTCTGTCAAACACTGCTTCTATGTCGACAACTGACTCCAGGTATGCACATCAGGTGAAGCTAAGCAGCTAGTGGACCGCCTCCGAGGCCTCCTGTCCTCTGCTGGCTTTGAGCTGCGGCAGTGGGCCTACAATGAGCCTAGTGTCCTGGACCACCTGCCCAAGATGCTAGATCCCAGAGTTTAGACCTGTGGTTAGCCCAAAACAAGGTCAACCCTCAGGAATCCACCCTTGGTCTTAGTTTGAACTGGGAGAGAGATGTCCTCAGCTACAAACAAAGACCAGTGTCCTACGATGCCCCAGCCCTGAGAAACATCTACAGGGTCCTAGCCTCCCAGTATGACCCCCTGGGTTACCTGTTACCTTTCGCCACAAGGGCGAAACTCATCGTTCGACAACTGTGGGACAAGCAGAGAAGTTGGGATGATGCGAACTTACCTGATCAGCAAATCAAAGAACTGGGGAACTAGTCAACTTCTCAATGAATGTCTGAAACGCTGACTGACACGCAGGTGACCGTTGCTCTCTAAACGGCTGTTTTGTATCAAAGGTCTTAACTGGACTGGACCTCTTCTGGGTGTTGGAGGTAGGTGCATTGCCATATGTCAAGTCATTAAGGGGTTTGGCGATGGCAGAGTAACCCTTTATAAATCTGCGGTAATATCCAGCAAACCCCAAGAATCATTTAAGCTCCTTCAGGGTTCTTGGAATTGGCCAAGATTTTCAAGCAAGTATTTTATCGGGATCTGTTTCCACTCCCTTCTCCGAGACATGTCCCAGATACTTTACTGAGGTCTGGAAAAATTTACATTTCTCGGGAGAGAGCTTCAGACCATATTCATTTAGACGGTGCAATACTCGCAACAGCCTCCGCTCATGCTCTTCCAACGAGTCCAATAAAATGATGAGGTTGTCGAGGAAGACAAGGACTTCTTTTAAGAGCAAATCTCCCATGCTTTTCTCCATTAACCGCTGGAAAGTGGAGGGAGCATTCGTTACGCCTTGGGGCATTCAATTGAACTCCCAAAAGCCCATGGGTGTCACAAAAGCTGTCTTAGCTTTATCCGCTCCCTCCATCTCAATCTGATAATACCCAGATTTTAAATTGAGCACACTAAACCACTTTGAGCCTGACAAGGCAGAAAGTGATTCCTCACGGTTTGGTAGGGGATAGGCGTCCTTAACCGTCTGGAGGTTTAACTTCCCGTAGTCAATGCACAAGTGTATGTCCCCATTCTTTTTACAGACCACAACAATAGGTAAGGGAAATGGTGACTCTGATTCCCTGATGATACCTGCCTCCAACAGGTCCTGTACTGTAGATGGCTTCAATGTCATGAGGGTGAATAGGTCTGGCTCTGTGTTTGAAAGGAGTTTCAACATGCAGCTTTATATAATGGGTCACCTTATCTGTGCACCCAAAATCCATGTCACTGAGCGAGAAGACCTCCGGAATCTGATTAAGCTTCTCGGTTATTCTGGCTTTCCACTCAGCAGGAAGAGGCGAATCTTCTAAATCCAACCTTAGAGCGGTAAGGGGTTCGTTTGAGATCATGTGGTTTGTTGTGACACTATGAGAAAGAATCTGGAGTGACACTGCAAGTTCAGCGATGGTGGAGAGAGGTGGAATGATCACATCTTGGGCTGACTCATTGCTGAGGATGACGGGATTTTCGGGTGGGATTGACTTGGGAGCTTAATCAGAGAATTTCTGACACATAGCCCTCCAGGCAGTGGAGCGGCTGGATGCTCCACAAGCGCCCACTGACCAAGAACCGGGACACTGGTGTAGATGGAACCATCGATGACAGTGGTGTAGCCAGCAGGAATCAGGACAGGAGACAAACTGGCCAACCTCACAATCCCATCACTGCCACCCTGTTGCTGCTGGTGGTGTATCTGCAACAATTTAAGTACTGCTTTGAAGCTGTGGGCAGAAGGGTTGAAGTTAGGGTAATCACTCTCCATGAACTGACTATATAGTGGATCCAAAGTGTTCATGCTGATTAAGACTGGGAACTGATGGCTTCTGCTGTCAGGGACAACAAGTGCTAATTTAGCAACATCAAAATCAGCTCCAAGAAACTCCTTTGGATATGTGACCACCATCTCCACATATCCAATGTATGGGACAGCTTGTCCTGCAGCTCCTTCAACTTGCTATATGATTCTGAAAGTGACTGAACATAATCTGGATCCAATGCAGTTTGCATACAGACCCAACAGAGGAGTGGAGGATGCTACACTAACGCTTCTAAACATGGTCCTTACACATGTGGAGAGTAAAGGGTCTTTTGCAAGACTTTTATTTATTGACTTATCCTCTTCTTTTAATACAATTCAACCCCACACATTAGCTAAAAGACTTTTAGAACATCTGAGATCAGCAAAAATCTGATGGGCTGGATCTTAGACTTTTTAACTGAAAGATCACAGAGAGTGAGGATAAACAGGGTTTGTCTGACCCACTGCTCTCCTCCACTGGTTCCCCACAAGGGTGTGTGCTGTCTCCTCTACTGCTCATCCTCTACACAAAAAACATGCACGGAGTCACTTTAATTAAGGGTCAGAAAATAGTGCAATCATATAAATACCTTGGGACCATAATTGATGAGAAACTAAATTTTGAGGAAAATTGCAAGTCTGTTTGCAGAAAGGGCCGTCAGCGCCTCCACTGCCTCAGGAAACTTGTGCATTTCCACATTGACCAAAAACTTTTGACTCTGTTTTATCATTCCTTTATTGAGTCTGTCTTATCTTTCTGCTTAGTGGCATGGTTCGGTCAGTCCTCTGTCAGACAGAAAAACTTGCTGAATCAAATAGTGAAATGGTCCAGTCGCCTGATTGGTGAGTCCCTATCTTCCCCAGCCTCCCTGTACATTAAACAGGTACAGAGGATGGCTCTGTCTGTTCTTAAAAAAAGACTCCCACCCTCTATGAGGTGGGTTTCAGCTCCTTCCTTCTGGACGGAAGTTTTTTAGTCCCAAGGCTCAGGACAAAGTGTTATCAAAATTGCTTTGTTCCTGTTGCTGTTAATGAGCTTCATAAAAAGTCGTAGGCTTTTGTAGCTTATGTATTTTATTCTATTTTATTTCATCCTGGTTGAAATCTTTTTTATTCTATACTGTGGTGGAGCATATAGGACTTTATATATATATATATATATATATGTGTGTGTGTGTGTGTGTGTGTGTTATATATATATATATATATATATATATATATATATATATATATATATATATATATATATATACATATGTATATATATATATACACACACACTAATCACAAAAAGTTAGGGATATTTGTTTTTTTGTATGATGTCAGAATGAACTCAAAATCCACTGCGACCTGTCCAAGTGAACTGAGTTAGACTCTAAACTTTTAGATGCACATGTACATTGTTCAATGGTTAAATATGAACACTTTATATTTTCCTGAAATTATAACCGAAAGTCGAATATCCCTAACTTTTTGTGAGTAGTGTATATATATGTGTGTGTATATTTATATATATATACAGTATAAACCGCTACCAGAATAACACAGGCAATCTCTCTGGGCAAATAATATGGATGGAAACTCACAGCTAACAGTTCGATGTCTCTTTTGCAGATCTTCTCCTTGACAGTAATATGTCCTGGATGGCACCAACGCTGATTGACCAGCACTGCAATTGCTGTGCCTCCCTTCAGCTTCCCGCTGAGCTGTTTATTTCGGTCTGCACGGACAGACGCATGACAGTCCGGGATGTGTTCATGCAGTGTAGCATTGTTTTTTCATGCATTGGTTTTTCTGGCAAAGGGATCACACTAACACTTCTCTTATATCAAAATATTTTGATGGTCTCTTATATCAAAATATTTTGATATAAGAGCCAGGGTACACAACAGAGGGCCCTGGCGGGCTTTGAACCCCAGACTCCCAGGTGAAAGTCATGCACACTGACCATTCAGCCTAAAGGGACACTTTCCTGTAGTCAAGTAGCCAGGGCGCATGATCAATCAGAGGCATAGTGACAGGACCCCACACTGTCACATTAAGAACCAGAGCAATATCAGGTACAGAACAGCGCTGGGTCAAAGCAGGAAGTTTGACAAAGAATTCTCTTCTGACACAGAGATTTTTATACAATCATAGAATGTGCAAGGCGTTGTCCCACGCTGATTGGTCCACCCATCTGACTCAATCCTGTTCTTGGTCCATTTCCAGGTCAGCGTGACCAACCACACACACACACACACACACACAGATAGACACACAGATACACACACACACAGATAGATACACAGAGACAAACATTCCTTCTCTCTGAATAAACATACTGACAACCTTTCTCCTTGTTCCCATAGTTGTTCCCATTGTCGCCCATCACAAACACAGTCACCCTCGTGCTTTTGATAGGAAACAGATGTTCATGTATTATTGACTCTACAGAAATAAAAGAATATGCTCGACAAAGGATATTTTGCTACGGCAGCCATGTCTCGGTGAAACACATGATACTGCATTCTCTGTACTCTTTCTGAGACCTTGTTAGCACTTCGAGCTCGTCCATCTTGTTAGCTAGCGATCTTACAGTACATTACATCACAACAGTTGGAAGAAACGGTTTAAATCTCCACCATTTTTCTCTCTGCCTTACCCCTGCCCTGCATCCTCTTGTCTTTCTCCTTTACTCCACTGGGATTTGATGTGTTATTTCGCTAATAATCTTGATTTGGGAGAGTTTTAACAGTTGATCCCTCTGGTAAACAGTTTTTCCATTGCCATGGATACACATCATAACAAGTAATGAAAAAAGCTAAATATATGAAGAAAAATCTACTGATTTGCACAGCCTTCAAACCAGCATAAAAAATCCTCCCAGAAAAACCTAATCTGACAAGTAATGTCAATCAAAAAGACAACTATATTTGAAAAAAAAACACAAAAGCTATGAAAGAGTTGTTACAAACTGCAGCCACCTGTTGCGACCTGTCCTCCAAAGTCATACGTACTACACGGCCGTTTTTGCATGCACGAAAATACGCTCTCTGTGAGCGTATTTTACACGCTCCCTGTCACCCCTGGCGGCGGCAGGAGGAGAAATGACGGCGAGTCTGACTAAAGAGGAGGAAGCAGACTGAAGAAAGATATTTAAAAACTGGTTGAAACACTTCAGGCAGTGTTTAGCTCAACTAGTTGGGATGCTGCTTCCAGTAGTCAGAGGGCTGCAGTTCTTCAACGCAGCCGGTCTCGGTACGATTCTCAGCCTGGGACCCACTGCAGCCCCCACTCCCTTCCCCCCCTCCCATCCAGTTATACAAAGGCCGTCAAAGCCTGAAGAAACACCTGATTACGATACGACAGTGTGCATTTATTATGTCAATTATTTGAATTCCGTTTATTTATGTTCATTGACGAATGTGCACGTATATGACATGAAAAAAGTTACTGCCAGCCACCGCAACACCGCACATGTCCTGTTAATCCCTTTCTTCCGGCTCGTATTAATAGCGTCCTTAGCAACCACCGTAGCAACAATCACAAAACCTGAAAGAATGTCCGTCAACACGAAAAAGAACTTTAGGTCGTTTACATGACACGAATGAATATTATGAAAACAATGTGTATATTTGACGCTAGAAAAGTTATTAGAACAAAGCTGAAACCGCAATCTATCTTAAAAAATATCAATTTCTACTGAAGATTGAAGGGGCATCCGCCATTTTCTTTTGGTCACTCCAGGGAGGAACGAGGCAGTCACGTAACCACCACTGGAAGTCGCTATTGGACGCTTTTAAGAAAAACGTAAATATAGGTCGTATTTTCGTGCATGCAAAAAAGACCATATAGTACGTATGACTTTGGAGGACAGGTTGGCCACCTCGCAGCGCATTCCAGAACATATCAGATATATGAATAAACTAAATATACTCACTTTCGTCATCCACTGAACACTCAGAGCATCACAATAAAGGCATCAAACTTTAGAAAAAGACATTCAACTAACAGTCAGCTACGTCAATGAAAGGAACAATGATAACAGTCTGTTAGCTCTGCTGCATGCTACTGCTACGACTGGCAACCTCAGACGTCGTAATGTCACTTCCTCCAGCAGCCGCAAGGAGATGGGCCAGCATCCTTCAAAGTAATAGCCTTTTATACATGGACCTGTAATGTCTTTGCCTGGTTTAAATAAAGGTTAAATAAAAAAGATAAATAGAAAATTATGTATAATGTGGACCACTGTAAACAATCTAACAAATGTTTCCCCTCTTTTACAGGAACATCTCAATCAAATACAAAGACATCATCTCCAGCAGCACTCTGATCAGATCAGGATGTCCTGCTGTCTACCAGCTGAAGACAGAGAAGGAGACGTTTGGATCTCTGACCAAAATGTCTGTTGGAGAAAAAGATGTGAATAAAATCAATAAAACCATCTTACTGGTTGGAGAAACAGGAGCAGGAAAATCTTCTCTGATCAACGTTCTGGTCAACTACTGCATGGGGGTGAATTGGGAGGATGAAGTCTGGTTTCAGATGGTAGAGGAGGAGAGGAGAAGTCAGGCAGAGAGTCAGACATCAGATGTGATGGTGTACCAGATCTTTGAGTTTGAAGGTAAAACTCTGCCGTACTCTCTGACCATCATCGATACTCCTGGATTTGGAGACACCAGAGGAATCGAACTCGATGACATCGTCAGTCAGAGATTATTAGACCTGTTTAGATCAGAGGATGGAGTTCATGAGATCAATGCAGTAGGTCTGGTGATGAAGGCCAGTGATAATCGACTGAGTGAACGACTGATGTACGTCTATAATTCAGTGACGTCTCTGTTTGGAAAAAACCTGGAGAAAAACATCGTAGCTCTCATCACACACTCGGATGGAAGAAAACCTAAAAATGCTCTTCAGGCTCTGGAAACTGCAAAAGTTAAATGTGCCAGAAATAAGAAGAATCAGCCGGTTTACTTCCTGTTTGATAACTGTCAGGATGAAGACCGAACCAAGGAGCACAAGGAAGAAGAGGAGGAGGAGGAAGAGGAGGAGGAGGAGGAGGAGGAGGAGGAGGAGGATGACAGATATCTGAAAGGTGCTTATCAACTTTCAGGCAAAGGAATAAGAGGATTCACATCCTTTCTGGGAAAACTGAACCCTCAGAAACTGAAGCAAACTGAGGAAGTTCTAAATGATCGTATCACACTGACAGCCTGCATCCAGAACCTGCAGGGAAAGAATCCAGCTGACTGAACTGAAACAGACAGAAATCAGACAGATTCAAGAAGCTCTGAAGAAGCATAAGGAGATGAAGGACAACAAGAACTTCACTGTAGAAGTAGATGAGCCCTACAAAGAGAAAGAAGCCATTGATGGTGGGAAGTGGCTGTTGGTGCTTTATCAGGGAGCAGTCTGCTGTCTAGTCTGTGAGGAAACCTGCCACTTTCCTGGATGTACGGTGGCTCCAAACCCAGGACTCTGTGAGGTGATGGAAGATGGCCGCTGCACTGTCTGTACCAGGAAGTGTTCTGCATCAGATCATGTGAAAAAAAGTGGAGATATGTGACCAAGACCAGAAGAGTCCAGAAGACTCTAGAAGATGTAAAGAAGATGTATGAAGAGAATAAATCAGAGGGAGACGAGAAGAAGAGTCTGTTGGAGAAAGTTGAAGAGGAAATGAAGAAGCTGACGGATAAGAAGTCTGAGCTGCTGGATGAAGCCTACGAACATGTTATCAGACTGGAGCAGATCGCCCTGAATGTGGATTCTGTGTCCACTCATGTCCACCTGGACTTCCTGATAGAGAAGATGAAGGAGAACGGAGACACAGAGAAGGTCCAGAAGCTGGAGGAGATGAAGAGGAGAGAGGATGAAGGAACCAGAGCAGCTGTGCTGTACAAACAGAATCAGGGAAGATGATGAACATCAGTCTGACTCATCCATCTCTGGCAGATCTTAAAAATATTCAGTTCAATCAATTTTTTTTAAATTACTTCATTAAATGTTTTGTATTTTAATATCTAAATAAAATATAAAATATCTTTGTGACAATGTCATTATATCATGCCTCGTTTTTATCATGTCGGATGACATCATGATAAATCTGCAGGTGGATTTGGTTTAGTTCCTGAAAACAAATTAAACTAACAGAGAGATTAATCAAACCAGTACAGCAAGGGGCAAACTCTCCTGAAGAAAAGTGAAGCCCCTGAAGTAGCCTTAAAAATTGTAGTTCACTCTTCATCCACTACGGACTGCAAAACAGCGTAAATCCCCATAGACTCCCAAGTTAAAAAGCAAAAATAAGCAGCAGAAATAAGCACCCCCTTGTTACAGAAATTTGGGACAGTGTCAACTACACAACTGGAATTTTCTAAAATATATTTTTATTTCACAAAAAGAAATCTTCACAATACAAACTTGATATTAGATCTTAAATCTTATGAGTTTCCTTTGTGCCCCCACCCCCTAAAAAGAAAAAGGAGGGGGGCTCATTCATCCAAAATACAAGTTTTCAATTTTTTGCAAAATAAGCAATCAAAATCAGTAACCTACATTTTATGTGTATCACAAAGTAAATATGAACCATAACTAATTTCTAATTGTGTCCAAAACTGATTTGGTAAAAGCATGAATTGAGCTCCAATAACTTTTAAGAGGTCGCTGTTCCAAAACATACGTTAGAAAGTCCCCTCTATCTTATTACATCTTTGACAAACTGAGAGTGTATCCTTTGGTATTTTATGCATTCTTATAGGAGTCAAATATTTTATGAATAAATTTGTAATTGGCTTCCTTAATCATATTACTTGTTAAAGGAACATGTATTCTCTTACAGATATTTAACCAGACCTTATCTTCTAAGTCCTCCTTAACTATTCTACCACATTTTTTTATACTTGGAAAGAAGATTATCCTTCCCTTGTCATGATATTGTAAAATTTGCGGATTTTTCCATTTATTGTCTGAAAATAATAAAATTTCCTCCTGTTCTGATACCTCCAATTGCTGTTTCTTTTCCTTGATAAAGGAATTTGTAAATACTTTAAAGATTGTCCATTAGAAGTACTACATTCTGATGCTAAATCAAAAGATTTGATATGATTTGAATATTTAGGTCTGGGTTTTCTTTTCAAGAGACAACGTATTTTTGGTCTTACCTTGCTGACAGTTTCGGCTGTCCGATGGATAAAGGAGGCAAAGAAACAACATCATGAACAGGGATGAGGGGGCATACACGCTCCCTCACTCCTGGGACACCATCCTACACGAGGAGCGGGGGACAGACGCGACCCGGCATGAGCGCCTCAACGTAAGGTGCCGTGCTGGTCAGCTGTTCCCACACGTGTCACGTCGGATTTCCCGGTCAGCTGTCTATAAAGACACGTCACCAGGAAGTCCTGGCAGCTGGAAGG
Source organism: Atherinomorus stipes (assembly GCA_023101725.1). Taxonomy (NCBI): domain Eukaryota; kingdom Metazoa; phylum Chordata; class Actinopteri; order Atheriniformes; family Atherinidae; genus Atherinomorus; species Atherinomorus stipes. The sequence goes on from JALJCO010011710.1 coordinate 51,972, forward strand.
CTGGAGTGACAGCCGAAACTGTCAGCTAGGTAAGACCAAAAATACGATGTCTCTTGAAAAGAAAATTATCCAGGTCTCTCTCTCTGTCTTCTCCCCCCCAGCCAGTCGAGGCAGATGGCCGTCCTACCTGGGCCCTGTTCTGCCGGAGATTTTTCCTCCCTGTTAAAACAGTGTTTTTTTTTCTTCCCACTGTGGCCACCCCTCCGTGCTTGCTCAGGATGGAGGATTGAACCGGGTCAAGCCAAGATTCCATCCAATCTGTTGGTTTCCTTAACAAGGAATCTGACTTGAATTTCTCTGTCTGCTATGCGCCCTGAGGTGACATTGTCATGAATTGACGCTAAACAAATAAAGTTGAATTGAATTGAATTCCATCTGAACCCAAAGGGCATCCTGTGCCTCTATTGACCATGAGACATCGTACCGTACCGTCTTCTTCCGCTTATCCGGGATCGGGTCGCGGGGGCAGCTGTTGAAGCAGGGAAGCCCAGACTTTCCTCTCCTCGTCCACAAGCGCCAGCTCATCCGGTGGATCCCAAGGGGTTCCCATGCCAGCCGGGAGATGTAGTCCCTCAGGCGTGTCCTGGGTCTCCCCCTGGTTCTGGTCCCGGTGGGACGTGCCTGGAACACCTCACCAGGGAGGCGTCCTGGAAGCATCCTGACCAGATGCCCGAGCCTCCTCATTTGGCTTCTCTGGATGTGGAGGAGCAGCGGCTCTACTTTGAGTCCCTCCCGGATCACCGAGCTCCTCCCCCATCTCTAAAGGAGAGCCCGGCCCCCCTGCGGAGGAAACTCATTTCGGCCGCTTGTACCCGCGATCTCGTTCTTTCGGTCATGACCCACAACTCATGGCCATAGGTGGGGGGGGAACGTAGATGGACGGTAAATCCAGAGCTTCTCCTTCTTCAGCTCCTTCTTCACCACGACAGACCGATGCAGAGTCTTCATCACTGCAGACGCTGCACCGATCCGTCTGTCCATCTCCCGCTCCATTTTTCCCTCACTCATGAACAAGACCAGAGATACTTGAACTCCTCCACCTGGGGCAGGACCTCACTCCCGACCCGGAGAGGACACTCCACCCTTTTCCAGGTGAGGACCATGGTCTCGGATTTGGAGGTGCTGATTCTCATCCCTCTTTCCACTCAGCTGCAAATCGCTTCGGTGAGAGTTGGAGATCACGGCCGGACGACGCCAACAGAACCACATCATCTGCAAAAAGCAGAGACCCGATCCTGAGACCACCAAACCGGATCCCCCTGCAGCAGAACAAATATTAACCTTTTAATCTGAACACAGTGGATAAAGAGACCTGCAGAGAGAAACCGTTACAGAGCAGGTGTAAATGACATAGATGATGTTTAGCTGACGGGTCTGAAGTGTTCCTGATGTTGAGGATTTTAATCTTTTTAACAAATCAGACCTGCCAGAGTTTCCTCCTCCTGTTTACATCGTCTGATAACCTCTCCTTCATCATGACACAATCATGTTTTGGATAAACATGAAACACCTGAATGCCAGCAGAAAACTGGGGTCAGGCTTTTCTACCAGATCTCTACAGTCCAGTCATCAGTGGAACAGCTCCCCCTTGTGGTCTCTGGAGAACTCTGCACCACTGATCCACAGAAAACTGAACTCATGAAGCAGAAACTGTTCAGGATTCCCAGAAAACTGCACCAAACATAAAAAACTGGACATGGTGAAGTAAAAAAATATGAGGAACAGAAAAGGATCCAAATCTTCCAACATGAAGAAAACAAAGAATCAGATCAAAGATCTCGACTCCATCAAATCTACCCATTTGCTGATTCTAAATCAACCTAAAAGTAAAGAAGAAATCTCCCCTGACTATTAGCAGCTGTCAGGAACTCAGGTTGTTTCTGTTCTCATCGACCTGCATTCAACTTATATTCTCTAGACTTGGTGTAAAACAAATTAAAAAACTGTTTTATTTTAGAAATGAGGCTAAAACAATTACTGTAACACACGAAAGTCAGGACAGGACAGACCAAGGTTATAATAGTTTTAGATTTTTAATTAGTTTCAGTTTTGATTTAGTTTTGACTTTTTGTTTTTCAATTCAGTTAGTTTTAGTTAACTATAATAACCTTGGGACAGACTAAACAAAAGATGGACAGATTCCACATGTCCCCAGGAATATAAACATACTACTGTAGGTTCTTATTTATTATTGCACAACTATTTTAGTATTTTTAGATGTATTTTAATTTTGTGAAGCACTTTGGGCAGCATGAGTTGATGGAAAGTGCTACATAAATAAATTTGACCTTGACCTATCCAACTCAAAACAACATTCAGTGACTTCTCTATTCTAACATCTCACATACAACTGAAATCCTTTTCATTGAACATTTTAGATGCGGAATGACAAAAAAAAGCTTTTTATGGTTTCCGTTTTTTTCTTTATTTGGTTCACAGCATTAAAAACAGCTGATGTTGCAGGTGACAGAGAAGAACTGAAACTTTGTCTCGTGCCTCTACAGAGCCGTGCAACACATTCACTAGATCTACAATCAGATGTAGTCAAACCTAATTTCCCATCTTTCTACCTGCGTATGTTGAAGCGGTTGTTTTTCTTCATAAATGGATGATTGATTACCTGATACCAATTCCACCCGTTCACAGACCCACTCTGATAAAAACCATTGGGGTGCACAAGCTGCCCTGCTCCACCTGCAGACCACAGTGGCCATGATGCCCCAACAGACACTTCCCCCCCCCCCCTCGGCATGATTCCTGACATTAACAGTTTTATTCTGGGTCCCATACGCAGCACAGTGCTATCATTACCGTACAGTATCAATGTAACACATGCTGCTGTCCGTTAAACTGGAAGTAAACTTCAGCGGAGAAAACAGCTGTAGCACTAAACTGAGCTGAGTTTGTTACACTCTCAGAAACAAAGGTACGAGACCGAAGCATTTCTGTACCTGTAGCTACATTTTTTTTTTTACAAATGTTCTCTCAAAAGTACAATATTGGTCTTAATGAGGCCAGAAGTACCTATATACTATGAAAAAGGGTCCAAAGTAATAAAAAGTACACATTTGTACCATTTCAACCCTAAGGGTACCTGCAGCATTGAAAAATGTACATAGCTTGTACAATAATTAGCAGTACTTCTAAACAGTAGTATAATTATACTAATTATATTATGATTTTCATAATAATCATAGTAATAATTATATGTGTTTGGCCTAATATTTATATAATAATTATTCATTTATTATTAGCATCTTTGATTGTTGTCATAATCTCTATTTTATTGACTTTTATTCATCATCTTTAATTGGTTTAATTGTACTTTATTAACTCATACAGCTTGATAAGGTACAAAAATGGACCATGAAGGTACAGAAATGTCTTTCAGAAAGGAGCCCCCCAGCAACAAGCTTTGTACCCTTATAAGTACAAACTGGTATCTTTATTTTTGAGTGTGTATATACAGTACATTTATGAAAGCATACGACAATAAACTCAACAAATCATATACTATGTAGCACACTGTTCATTTTGCGACACAACGTGACGATGTGCTGGGTTAACGTTACCGGTACAGGTCGTGTACCAGTGCAGGTTCTCTAACCCAAATTCTGTGTGACATGACTGAAGAATTGACAGAAAAATTACATTCCCGTTATACACTGTAAGGTAAAAACCTCTTGGAGAACACATTACTTTATCTGTTGTTTCACAGTTCATTTAAAATCTACCGTGTTTGTTTTATTTGCAGTCCAACAGATGAAGAACAATATGTTCCCAAACTTTAGAGAAATGGAAAAATAACCAGTTTCCTTCCTGATTTCATCATACATTCATAAATGACTGCAGAGGTTGCAGGCACCCTTTAAATAAAAAAGATAAATAAATAAATAAATCTCAATTTCTTATGAGATATATCTCTTCCATCCCCATTTTTCTCCATCCTTCCCACATACTGTTATTATTACTATTTATTATTATAATTATTATTGTTAAGAAGAAAACGTTTTGCTTGAACAATGTCCGTTTATACAGATATTAATAAATTATGTTGATTTGAAATTGAATAATGGGGATTTGAGCAAAGAGGTAAAAGAAAATCAATCCATCATCTTTTCATGGCGACTTTTGCACAAGGATTTATTTGAAAAGTGTTGCACATTAAAGCTGCTCACAAAGGGTTAAATGAAAGAACATTTTTAGCTTTTTTTTCTTTTTTTTTTTTTTGCTGTTAAAGAAACTCTGTCTTGTTCCACCACTAACAGCTTCCAGCAGGAGGCGTGCCGTACATGCATATAAAACATCCTCCAGAATGCAGCCGACAGATAAGTTTACTTTTACTGCTATAAACAAATAATGAAGAAAGCAAACAGACTCCTGACCACTGCTGAGACCTTCTTCTGTCCCAGTTTGTTACTTCAGTCAACAAGGAATCAGGATATATCTGTGACATTCTCACTTTTTTCATCCAGACTTTAGCAAACAGCTGAATGCAGAAATGTTTCTCACTTTTTCAAGTCTCTCTGTCTTCAGAAATGGTGTGATGAACAGATGATGATGGAAGGATGAGGGAGATAAATGCCATGAAGAGCAGAAAGACTCAGAAAAGACAAAGCTGCAGATTTATCTGAGCAGGAGCGAGTTTGAGCTGTCCTGCAGAGACGGCTGTCCTGTCTGACCCAGGACGGCTCCTCACCTCCGTGTTACGGCCCATTAACCAATCAGGCTGCAGGTGTTGGTCCGTCTGTCCGTCCTGTGCAGCGGTGTTTGCTGACGTCGTTTCCAGGAACCACAGCAGCTGAACTCCAGGTCTGACAGGCTGCTGGACAGCATCACTCCGCCTGTCAGGGGTTAAACGTGCTTCACAGGAGGGAGGAGACGGAAGTCTGAGGTCTGATCTGATACTCAGACCAGGTCCAGAAGCAGCACCGGACCCAAGCCAAGGGTCCAGATGAGCCAACATTCAGGATATGTAAAAGGCCTCTGACGTGCCACTGAAAAGTTCACTGCAGGTTCTAATAACATAAGAAACATTTTGTGTAGGTCACAGACCAGTTTGGGACTTCCAAACACGATTGTACATTTTATGGTAAAATTAGAGCTTTTCAGTTGCCATTAATCAGTTCTTAGAAAGATAAAATATGCAATTCTGATGCTCAATTCCACCTTAGAAAGGCGTGGGAGGGGATGAAGGGGATTACTTTATCAAAAATCTCTGTGATTTTCCTAGATAAAGTGTGATAATTTAAAAGGTTTTTTTTCTTTTAATTGACATTTATGGCAAACAAATCCCACCATTCTGAAGCCAAGTTTAGCTTAATCCACTTCAAAGTACTGACCATCCGTTGAAATGACATTTTACTTATAACTAAATACATAATTCAGATTAACTGGACGTCAAAGGCAACACGCAGCCAGAACAGTAGCCGCATCCCTGAAAATGGTTACAACTCATCTTGTCTGCACGAGTAATTAATCAGTTAAAGGCATATGCCACCTCTGGGTGACGTTGAGCCTCCCCCCGCATGAGATGAACAAGTGGGCAGAAGCGTTTTCTAGCCAACCCAGTCTTTCTCTGAATCTGGCAGCACTGACTTTAGCTTAGCTTAGCGTAGTCGCTGTAATCTGGTGGTTTTAACTAACACTAACTAACACTATTTGACAAAAGTGAACTAATTAACTGGATTGGATGCTTCATGACCCGCATATTCTGACTGAGTACAAACGAGAAGCCGATTTCACATCAAAGGACTGACTAGGCGACATTCAACAGAGGAACTATATGCTGCAGAAGTACCGGCCAATCACAGGGAAGCACCGTGGATTGTAAGGCAGCACACATGCAGCATCCCCAGCTTCCATAAACAGAGCTGCAGATTCAGAGAATGACTGGGGCGGTTAGAAAACGCTTCTGCCCACTTGTCCAACTCAGGGGACTGCATACTCAACAGTGAGGTCACGCCACTCACGCACCTATATCAGTGCCGAGATGTTATGCTTTTTTTTTTCTCACAACGAACCATCTAATGGAGGCCCTCCTGGTAACCTGAGGCCCCACGCAGCCTGGTGATCTGCATTTATTAAGGGTGGTGCTGTCCGGAAGGAACAGTCCACCCTTATGGAGGAGCAGAAGGAGGCCAGCAGGAGGAACGGTCCTCAGAAGCTGTTGTGATGCTGAACTTTCAGTCTTTTAACGTGAGCGTTTTATTGTAACTAACACTGTGTTGTACAGTAGTTTGCAGCTGTTTGTCATCCTTCTGTCCTTCCACTTTCTTCTCCGAGGCTGTGGGGGCAGCAGCCTAACCCTGTGCTCACACCGGCCTGAATCAATTTATTTACCCATCAAAATTAGATGTTGAGTCAATGTAGACACGAATAGTTTCTACATTGAACTGGTAAGTGTTTGCTTGGGGCGGTGCGTTTGACGCGAATTCGTGGCATGTAAAAGCATTTTACTCACGTGAATGAAGCGTCCTACCCGCGTGAATGAGTGTATTTCACCTGTTCGCTCAAGATAAAAATTGAACTTGAGCGTTTTAAACTCGAAAACAATGTAGTCAAGACAAATTTAGCATTGCTAAAATTTGTTGTATCTAAATGCTTGTTGAATACTGTTTAGACCCTTTCAAAGTTTACAAACACAGTGACGTTTTTGGTGGGCGGGGCTTAGCCTGGAAGCAAAAGCAGCTCTAGATGCTATGTAGATAAGCGGCAGCTGGCAGTTTTTGGTGTTTTTTTCATAAATGGAGAGTTTTTAAACAAGTGTTTTAGTCTGGGAACTGTGGGAATATGTCCAGACTCTCTACGGACCGTGACAGCTGTTTGAGTAAAATAGCGCTAGCAGATGGAAGCAGGCTGATCCAGACACCTGACAGGAGAGGATGAGGATCTTCTGCTGCAGACGGTGGAGCGGCTGGACTCTAATCCAGACACCATGTGTGTCCAGCATAGAGAAGCTCAGAGCAAAGAAACGGCTGGATGCTTCAAACAATGTCAGAAATGTCAGACACGTTCTGATTATAAAATACACAAATCTACGTTTGGATCTTTGTGTGCTGCGGTCTGAAGTAGGTCAAAGTTAGAAGAATGACACGCATGAGACCTGGATCATCGACAATTAGGAAAACACCATTTTAACAGCTAACTGCACCTGCACGCTGGTAAGTTTAAGCTAACGGAAACACCTGCACTGCAGCAGCTGTTACGGTGCGTACACACCAAACGTGATTTGGGCGTCAGGTTTACATGCAATGTCAATGCATTTGAGATGTTAAAAAACTGCTCCAGAGTCTTGCTCAGCATGAGGATGAGTAGAAGATGAAGGACCATCATTCTGTGGGTGCACTATCCCTTTAAAATCCTCTTTGATTGTAGCTTTTGTGGTCTGATATTCACATGGATCACATCAGCTTTCTGTGGAAAAATTCAGCCTTTCAGGAAGGAAAACAGGAGAGTCGAGCTCAGCACGAGGCTGCAGGAGGAGAGATGCTTCTGACAGGAGCGAATGATGTACGATCATCAGCGTTTCCGCTCAGTGGGAGGAAACAAGCGCTCCTACAGGGAAAACGAGGAGCGCAGTCAGAGGAAGAGCTGTTTCTGTGATAAACGATGAAGCATAGCTGCACAACTGCACTCCGTCTGTCCAGCACACACATTCAGCTGCTTTTTCTCACGTCCTTCTCACATTCAGCACCTTCTGCAGCAGCGCACACGGCCGCCAGGCCCTCAGATGTTAGCAAACGTCCAGTGATTGCTGCCATCTAGTGGTAAAGATGGATACTGCACAGCTGTGAATGGATGGTGGCTGTGAGTGGCCAAAATTCTTCCAGAAATAAACATGTTCATGTAGATCTGGTGGCGTCAGGTTCAGCTTCAGGTACTGTCTTCTTCTATGGTGCTTTTAAGGTGTTACTTCTGCCTAATGGTTTTTAATGATGTATTCAGTTTTTCTATTCATGAGCTTTGATTTTGTTGCTTTAAAGTTCTTTTTTTCCCTTTTCTAACTTGTCCTGTCCAGCATGGTAGCAGCAGAATGATGATCTGGCTGCTTTATTGTGTTGAACAGATTTGCTTTGCCATGGGGAGCTTTAATATACGGTTCCTCTTGGTATCCTGTTTGTTCATTTGATTTCTTTAATTAAACGTTTGTTTATAACAGCATTTCATATCATATCGATGGGCTTGATAGGACAAAAATGAAATGACAGACTTTAAAATTCAATCCTAAGATTGATGATCTCTCCCACAGAAGACTGTGACCATGAACTGGCTGATTTCTTTTTTTTTCCTCCTTTGATTTATGACATCCATCCATCTATTATCCATCCATCCATCCATCCATCCATCCATCCATCCATCCATCCATCATTCATCCATTATTCATCCATCTATCAATTATCCATCCATCCATCCATCCATCCATCCATCCATCCATCCATCCATTCATCCATCATCCATCCATCCATCCATCCATCATCCATCCATCCATCTATCCATTATCTATCCATCCATCCATCCATCCATCCATCATTCATCCATTATTCATCCATCTATCCATTATCCATCCATCCATCCATCCATCCATCCATCCATCCATCCATCCATCCATCCATCCATCCATCCATCCATCCATCCATCCATCCATCCATCCATCCATCATTCATCCATTATTCATCCATCTATTCATTATCCATCCATCCATCCATCCATCCATCATCCATCATTCATCCATCTATTACCCATTCATCCATCCATCATCCATCATTCATCCATTGTCCATCCATCCATCCATCCATCCATCATCCATTATTCATCCATCTATCAATTATCCATCCATCCATCATCCATCCATCCATCCATCCATCATCCATCATTCATCCATTGTCCATCCATCCATCCATTATTCCATTATTCCATTATCCATCCATCCATCCAACATTCATCCATCCATCCATCCATCCATCCATCCATCCATCCATCCATCCATCCAACCATCCATCCATTCATCATTCATCCATTATTCATCCATCTATCCATTATCCATCCATCCATCCATCCATCCATCCATTATTCCATTATCCATTGTCCATCCATCCATCCATCCATCCATCCATCCATTATTCATTCATTCATTCATTCATTCATTCATTCATTCATTCATTCATTCATTCATTCATCCATCCATCCATCCATTATTCATTCATTCATTCATTCATTCATTCATTCATCCATCCATCCATCCATCCATCCATCCATCCATCCATCCATTATTCATTCATTCATTCATTCATTCATTCATTCATTCATCCATCCATCCATCCATCCAATCTACATGGTCCAGCTCCTCCTGGAAGTTTGAGTTGTTTTCAGGTTAGAATCTGTCCACTGAGTTCTGGGTCTGGTCCAGTGCTGGTCCCAGTTGGACATGCCGGAGAAACCTCCATGAACCACCTGAACTGACTCCTTTCAGTGTGGAATAAAAGATCTTCACATGCACCAGAGTCCTAATGTGGTCCAGAAATGTTCTAAAGACAACAAATCATTGGTGTCACCTCCGTTCAGTCATGACCCAACTCTGGAAACGGTCAGGGGGGAGAAGATCAGGCCCCCTCATTTCAATCCAAAGATTGCATAAATCCAAAACCCTGAAACCTGATGAGTCTTTGAGGAAAACCCGGTACCCGTGTCATGTGGACAGTTGGACACTGGATCTGGGACAATTCACAAATCAGCCTCAGATGTGAGCAGAAAGCATGAAAATTCAGACAGGTTTTAATGTTGTTAATCAGTAACTTTACACACTCAGCTGAAAGCAGGTGGAGTAACGGCTGCAGCCAGCTGGAGGATAAGTGCATCGCTGTAAATAAACATCACAACACAAACATGAAAGAAGAAAACAGGAATAAATCAGCACGAAAGTCGCTGAAACATGAATCTGTTGATGAGTGATGAGATGTTTCTGGAGGCAGCTGAAGGACAGAGAAGTCCTACGTTTGTGTTTCTGATTTATTTCCACTCCTCCCTTCGTCTTCATGTTTCCGGAATAAAACATTATTTACAATATTCACACCGACGTCCTTCTGAACCTGCAGGAAGCAAAGCCCCGTTCAGTCTTTCCACCTCTGACCGGTGGGGGGACGTCTCCAGAGGGAGTCCAGCTCAGTCCAGATGTTCTTCACATCAGGCCGCAGCGAAGCAGCTCGTCTGGGCTCCTCCTCTTCCTCCACCCGGCAGCCTCGTCTGGGGCCGCTCAGGAAACGGGATGAAGGTGAAGCAAGAAGGGGGGGACGTTCCCATGGCGACTATGTGGAGGTGCAGGAGGCGGAGCCTCTGACCGGGGAGTACTGGACCGGGGAGTACTGGACCAGAGGGACGGAGAGATCCAGGTACTCCTGAGGAGGAAGGCAGAGTTATAACGGAGCCGTGTGAGTCCACGTCTTCCACCTGAAGGTTCGTTCAACTGCTCGTTTAATTCAGGGGATTAAATGTTTACAGCAGCAGGTTTAAAACTGATGACATCACTGCAGATACTTTAAGCAGGACAAGTATCAGTGAACAGTTTGATTTTTTCCCAGCTGTACCGAACGCGTCCCTGGACGTTACCTGGTTGGCCATGAGGGAAAGAGTCCGATCCAGATCCTCGACCAGCTGCTGGAAGGTCGGCCTGCGGGAGGGAACGGGATGCCAGCAGTCCCGCATCATCAGGTACCTGGAAACACATGGAAAACCTCAGTGATGCTGGAGTACGTTACCATGGAAACCCAGGGTAACCTCACTGCTGCTGTAGCTGGGATTCAGAATCAGGTTGCCACGGTAACCCAGGTTAACCTCACTGCTACTGGAGCTGGGATTCAGCATCAGGTTACCATGGTAACCCTGGTTAACCTCACTGCTACTGGAGCTGGGATTCAGTATCAGGTTACCATGGTAACCCAGGTTTCCTCACTGCTACTGGAGCTGGGACTGGTAACCGTAACCTCACTGCTACTAGAGCTGGGATTCGGCATCACGTTACCATGGTAACCCTGGTTAACCTCACTGCTGCTAGAGCTGGGATTCAGTATCAGGTTACCATGGTAACCCAGGTTAACCTCACTGCTACTGGAGCTGGGATTCAGTATCAGGTTACCATGGTAACCCAGGGTAACCTCACTGCTACTGGAACTGGGATTCAGTATCAGGTTACCATGGTAACTCAGCACATCACCATATTTTATCCCTACATCCTCCCTCCATCTCATCCCTTCTTCTATCCCAACCCTTCCTCTTTCTCATCCCTACCACCTTTCCTCGCCTTGATCCATCCTTCCATCCTCCATTCCTGACTTATTCTAAATCTCTCCTTCATCACACATTCATCATTCACCCCTCCCTCACCCATCAATCCATCACCCCCACCCTTCCATCATTTCCTCCTCCATTCATCTTCCTCCTCCCTCAGTCATTCATCTTTCTGTCCTTACTCTCCTCCATTCAGTCATTCTTTCTTCATCTTCATCCATCATTCCATACTCTCCTTTTCCCATTCATCCTTCTATCCCCCCCTCATCTATCCTTCCCTCTCTCTCTCATTCATCCTTCTGTCCTCGCTTTCTCCTCCTTACCCATCCATCCTCTCCTCTTTCTCATCCATCCTTCCATCAACCCCTTCATCCCTCATCCTTCACCCCATCTTAACACCTTCTCCTTCTTCCTATGATTTATTTGCTCTTTTCTTCATGTGGGGGTCCAAACTCATCCCGGGCCCCCACCTCTGTTTTCTCCTGGACCAGAACTCACAGCTCCTGCGTGCACGCTGAGGGTTTCTCCATGCGGTGTCCCTCCTTCAGCAGCTTGAAGAGCTCCTCCACGGGGACGCCAGGGTACGGAGACCCCCCCAGGGTGAAAATCTCCCACAGCAGGACTCCAAACGACCACCTGCAGCAGGACGTGGAGACGGCACAGAAATGATCAGAATGATGTGATGTGGCTCAGGATGAGCGGGATAAACGGCACGAGGTAGAAACTAAATAAATGCGGGTGATGGTGGAGGTTTTTTAACGTGTCATCGCAGCAGGACGGTGGTCCGGAGCTTTGCAGGAGCTCGACAAGCCTCCTCTAGATATAAATATTGTGCTTTATTTTGAAATAGTATGTTGCTAAATTTCCATATTAATGCAGGACCTGACAAGAGGGGAGGTGGAAAAAGAAAGGAGAGAGTAAAGAAAAGAGAGAAGAGGAGAGAAAAGAGAGAGAGGAAATGGTTACGATACCAGCCGACCACAAAAGGACATGTTGATGAAATTAAAGCTGGATTGCTGCCTTCAGCCGCGCAGGAGGTGGGATACTCTGCTGTCCGACGTCTGCTCTGCACGTGAACGCAGCACGCAGAGCAGCGGGGTCGATAGGCAGGTAAACATCTAACAAGCTTTTATTACACATGGAGTCCAGAGAGAGGAAACATAGCTGCTGATAATTTCTGTTCAAAATTATTCAACCCCCGTTGAGGTAAAAGGTTTAGGAAATTTTGTTTTTTTAAATCTTGTCTAAATATTACAATTTAGTTACATGCAACTAAAATTTCAACACTTTTAAATTCAGTAGCAAATATCATGTTTGTAATTTCCTCACTGACAAAATTATTCAGCCCCCTAAAGATTACCACCATATGAACAGAGATTTCCATCGGGTGTTTCCAAACAGGTGATGAACGCACCTGTAGATGTGAATAGAACATGACGAGCTACAATTAAGCAGATTTAAAAGGACTGTGGCACTCAGCTCCATCTTGGCAGTTAATGGTGTATTTGTAACATGGTGAAGTCAAGGGAACGGTCAAAGAAGTCAAGAGAGGAGGTTATTTCCCTTCATAAGCAAGGACATGGATATGAAAAGATAGCAAAGACATTAAATATTTCAAGAAATACAATGGGGAGTATAATCTGCAAGTTTAAAGCTAAGGCACAGTGAAAAGTCTACCTGGGAGGGGTAGAAAAAGTATGCTGTCGGCGACTGCTGTCTGGTACTTGAGACAAAAAGTGGAGAAAATCGCCGGGTGGCAGCTGAGGAACTGTGACAGGACTTGTCAGAGGAAGGTACCCAGGTTTCATCTCAGACAATCAGGCGTACTCTGTGAAATGATGGCCTCCATGCCGGATTTCCCAGGCGCACCCCTCTGCTGACCCCAAAGCACAAGAGTCGACTCCAGCATGCAAAAACCCATGTGGACAAACCACAAACGTTTTGTTATACTGTTCTCTGAAGCGACGAGGCAAAATTTGAACTTTTTGGGCCAATGAATCAATGATATGTGTGGAGGAGAAAGAACGATCCCTGTAAAGAAAGGAACACCTTGCCTACTGTGAAACATGGTGGGGGGTAGGTCATGCTGTGGGGCCGTTTTTGCTTCCTCAGGTACAGGGACTCTCCACCGTGTGCGAGGCATCATGACTCACTACCAGCAGATCTTGTGACAAAGCTGAGGTTTGGGGGGCGTTGGACCTTCCAACGGGACAATGATCCCAAGCATGCCTCCAAATCAACCAAAGCTCGGTTGCAGAAGAAAGGCTGGAAGATACTGGAATGGCCATCACAGTCACCAGACTTAAATCCCATAGAAAATCTGTGGTGGGACTTGAAGAAAGCATTTGCAGCATGCAAGCCCAAGAATGTCACGAACTGGAGGCCTTTGCTCATGAAGAACGGGCTAAGATACCTGTAGATACCTGCAGGAAACTTGTGTCAAGCTATGTTTAACGTCTAAAGGATGTTATTATTGCCAAAGGGTGTTGCAATACGTACTAAAGATATATGTACCTAAGGGGTTAAATAAAATAATAAAAGTAGAGCCGCTTCTCCTCCACATCGAGAGAAGCCAGATGAGGAGGCTCAGGCATCTGATCAGGCTGCCTCCTGGACGGCTCCCTGGTGAGGAGTTCCAGGCACGTCCCACCAGGATGAGGCCCTGGGGGAGACCCAGGACACGCTGGAGGGACTACAGCTCCCGGTTGCCCTGGGAACACCTCAGGATCCCCCCAGATGAGCTGGTGGCTGTGGCCGGGGAGAGGGAAGTCTGGGCTTCCCCGACTCAACCTTGGATAAGTGTCAGAAGACGGTACAGTACAGTACAGTACGGTACGGTACGGTACGGTACAGTACAATACGGTACAGTACGGTACAGTACAGTACGGTACAGTACGGTACAGTACAGTACGGTACGGTATGGTACGGTACGGTACAGTACAATACGGTACAGTACGGTACAGTACAGTACGGTATGGTACGGATATGGTACAGTACGGTATGGTACGGTATGGTACGGTACGGTACAGTACAGTACGGTACAGTACGGTACGGTACGGTACGGTACGGTACAGTACAGTACGGTACAGTACGGTACGGTACGGTACGGTATGGTACAGTGTACAGTACGGTACAGTACAGTACGGTACGGCACGGTACGGTACAGTACGGTACAGTACCGTACGGTACGGTATGGTACACGGTACAATACGGTACGGCACAGTACAGTACGATGCACGGTATGGTACAGTACAGTATGGTACAGTACGGTACGGTATGGTACAGCACGGCACGGCACGGTACAGTACAGTATGGTACAGTACGGTACGGTATGGTACAGTACAATACGGTACGGTACAGTACAGTACGGTACAGTACGGTACGGTACGGTATGGTACGGCACAGTACGGTACAGTACGGTACGGTACAGTACAGTACGGCATGGTATGGTACGGTACGGTACGGTACAGTACAGTACGGTACGGTACAGTACGGCACGGTACAGTACGGCATGGTATGGTACAGTACGGTACAGTACAGTATGATACGGTACGGTACGGTACAGCATACGGTACGGCACGGCACACAATACGGTACGGCACGGTACGGTACGGTACGGTACGGTACGGTACAGTACGGTACGGTACAGTACGGCACGGCACGGTACGAGGCACGGTACAGTATGGTAAGGTACAGTACAGTACGGTACAGTATGGTACGGTACAGTATGGCGGTACGGCACAGCACGGTACAGTACGGCACGGCACAGTACGGTACGGTACAGTACAGTATGGATACGGTACAGTATGGTACGGTACAGTACAGTATGGTACAGTACGGTACGGTACACGGTACAGTACGGTACGGTACGGTACAGTATGGTACGGCACGGTACGGTACAGCATGGTACGGTACGGTACAGTACAATACGGTACGGTACGGTACAGTATGGTACGGTACGGTACGGTACGGTACAGTATGGTACGGTACAGTATGGTACGGTAGGGTACGGTACGGTACGGTACGGTACAGTATGGTACGGTACGGTACGGTACGGTACAGTACAATACAGTACGGTACAGTACAGTATGGTACGGTACGGTACGGTATGGTACAGTACGGTACGGGTAGAATAATTTTGTAAATGAGATAATCACAGGACATTTATTGGTATATTACAAAAAATGGTACTGTAATTTCAGTTGCATTTGTCTATTTTACATCCTTATTTGATCTGATTATAAACAGGATAGAAAGTAAATGTCAAACTTGCAAAAACACTGAATAGTTTAGAAGACAACTGTATTTATTTCAGCCTGTTTATCTTTCATGGATCTGTTTTTATTTTGTTTTACTGTGGTTTCTATTTCACTTAATCATCTCTTTATTATAAGCATTTTGTATTTTCTACATTGATTAGTCATTTGAATTTATACTGTTCTTTTTAGTTCATGAATATGTGCAACACTTTGGAAACAATGGAAAATGTGCTATATAAATAAAGTGGATTGGATTGACTGGGACTGAAGGTTCTGATGCTGACTGGGATTCAAAGTTCAGCTTCTACTGGTTTTATATTAAAATAATCATGTGGGGCAAAAACAGAAAAACATTGTGGAATTTTAAGGGTTAAGATGAAGCAGTAAGTCATGAAGGACTCACACGTCACTCTGGTGCGTATAGATGCGGTCAAACAGAGCTTCAGGAGCCATCCACTTCACCGGCAAACGGCCCTGCAGGAACATCAACATGTCAGCATGTCTTCACATGGACATTTCCTCCATGTTCAGTTTGCTGAACCCCCCCAGCCTCACGTTGGTGGTCTTCTTGTAGTAGTCGATGTGGTGGATGTCTCGGGCCAGACCGAAGTCTGCGATCTTCATCACGTTGTCTTCGGTGACCAGCACGTTCCTGGCTGCCAGGTCTCTGTGGATGCACTGAAACGGAGAGGACCAGGTTTGAGACTCCTGCTGAGATCAGGACTTTTAGCAGGTATGGGAAAGCGGCGGCTCACCTTTTTTGAAGCAAGGTACGCCATCCCTCTGGCCACCTGGTACGCAGCAGACACCAGGTCCCTGACCTCCACGCTGCCGAGCGAAGTCTGCCGCGACCCGCTCCAGTACTCCAACCCGGCCGGCCGGCGAGCGCGCAGATACTCCCTCAGATTCCCCTGCGAGGCGTACTCCACCACCACGTACAGAGGGCCTGCTCCAGGTTACCATGGCAATGAGAAAATCATCCCACACAGCCGGCAATGCAGACGCAAAAACACTCACCGCCCTGCGTGCAGGCGCCCAGCAGGTTGATGATGTTCTTGTGTTTGCCGATCATCTTCATCATCTCCATCTCAGAGATCAGGTCGGACAGGTCCTTCTCGGTGGCGTCAGCTGAACACAACAACTCATCACAGTCAGTCCAACAGCCGCCTCTGCCGCATCCACGCTGCATCTCAGTCTTTCCTCACCTTTCAGCATCTTCACAGCCACCTTGGTGAGACGCGTGGGCTTATTCTTGTCGATGCCGACGGCCTCGGCCAGCACCACCTGACCGAAGCAGCCCTCACCCAGAGGCTTCCCCAGAGTCAGCCTGAAGAAAGCGAGCACACGGTAGCACAGAGTCAGCAGGAAGAGGGTCTGATTTAGGCCCGAGATGGAAGCTAACAGAAGCTTTTCTTCACTGGAGATTTAAAACTCAAGGCACACACTGGGGAATACCAAGGGAAAGATTTACATCTGCAGACACAGCGAGGGTAGAACTTGCTGCAAATAGCCAGAAGTGTAGAAAATAGGTGCAGATCTTTATTGATAGGCTTTAGCATACTATCATACCTCCAGGCCACATGAAATACCTCACCAACGAGCAATGAGGACTCTAGCAAAAGGGGCTATTGTCCCTTCAATTGTAACAATTTAAAGCCACAGTTGGTAATCCAGTTCAGAAACTCGTTCTGTTCTTCTGGATGAAATGTTCCTTATTTGAATAATAACACATATTGTTAAAAAAAGGAAGGAAAAAACAGACCGAGAGGGTTTAAAAACCCCCTCCCCAAGAGGGGTATTTAAAAAAAAGAGATATTTTCTTTTCCCTCCTTCCCCCCCCCCCCCCCCCCCCCCCCCACAAAAAAAAAAAAAAAAGAAAAAAAAAAAAGGTATTTGCAGTGTGGACTTTTTACACTGCAGGAGTTGGAGGTGAGTGGATTAAAGCTTTTAAAAACACGGTTTGCCAGCTGTTTACTAGCACGCTAAAGAGCTATCCACTCGGCTGTTATCGTTAACCTGCTTGTAACACATCGGCGCACACGTCCGTGCCCCCTGAAGGTGTGGTTTTAGATGGTTTGTTTTTTTTAAAATGTCGCTTACTCGAACCGTCTTTTCCAACATTGCCAACCCTAGATTTAACAAAGCAAGGGCACGTCAGTTAGGTGGTGGAAATTTGTAGACTTTATCACAGAAAATATCACTGAGCTTTCCAGTTTAAGTGTGTGAAAGTGAAAAGATGGTTTTGGAATAAATGTTTGTCTTCAGATGGAAGATTTTGCATCCTTGGGCAGATTGTCAAGACAGTTGTATAGCAGGGGTGGCCAAGTCTGGTCCTTGAAAGCTACTATCCTGCCATTTTTAAAGCATACCCTCTCCAACACACCTGAATGAAACAGAACATCCTGCTCTGCAGAGACCTGATCATGAGCCATGCATTTGATTCAGGTGTGCTGGAGAAGGGATGCAACCAAACTGTCCAGGGATGGTAGCTCTGGAGGTCTGGACTTGGACACCCCTGATGCATGGGAGAGCAGGCAGTTGGTGGTCCATGCTGGTGATTTATGTGTGCAAGTGTAAGCAAAAACATGCCCCGTGTGAGGCTCGAACTCACGACCTTCAGATTATGAGACTGACGCGCTGCCTACTGCGCCAACGAGGCCCAGAAAGCACTCAACATGAACACAATCACATTCCAGGACAAATCCGCCTCATTGAGTCTCTATTGTCCGAAAGTGGGAGCACAACTCATGTGATCGCATGCTCAGCTGGAAACCACCCCCACATCACGGAGCTACCTCCACTATACTTTACCGTTCACCTGCTGTTCTTAACATAATGAGAGTTGTTGCCTTAACTTCTAACATAGCATAGTACTTGATGGCCAAAGTTACATTTCCTTTCAGAAGGGGTCCTTGTTTAGTATGCTTCAGGTCGTTTGTCACATGCCTTTTGGCAACTAATGACCTAATCGACTGCCCTGTAGAAGGGCAGTAAATGATGCCTAACAACAACAAATTGACTGTTATTTTGCCATATATTTGGGAACAGGAAAGAAAATCAGTTCAATTGGCAGCAGGTCAGTAACATGACTGTGTCTAAAAGGAGCATCTCAGAGAGGCAGAGTCTCTCAGATGGAAAGATGGACAGAGGTTCACCAGTCTGAGACAAACTGGCTCTAAAAGTTGTTCAGAAAAATGTTCCTCAGACTTTGAGGATCCTCCATCTACAGTGCAGAATATCATCAGAAGATGGGGAGAGTCAGGAGGAATCTCTGTGTGCAGGGGACAAGGCTGGATGCTGGTGATCTTCTGCATTAAAAGCAGACACGATTCTCTACCGGAAACCACTGATGGACTCAGGAATATTCCAGAAATCTCTGTCTGTGAACACAGTTCACCCTGAAACCCACAAATGCAGGTTAAAGCTCCATCATGCAGAGAAGAAGCCACATGAGACCAGGATCCAGAATCACCACCATCCGCCTTCACTGGACCAAAGCTCGTTTAGGAGTTGTTAGGACTGCTGCTTGCCAGTATTTGCAAATCCCATGTTGTCTTCTGTACAGATCTAGTCAAGTAGAGGTTGATTTCACAAACTGTATAAGAAATAAAACTATGTAAAAATAATTACTTTCACTACCGAAACGCATGCAAAGAGAATTTCATGCATCTGCAGTTTAATTGTAGAAGTCATGAAACCAGTTTCACGTAGTTGTGAAACATGACGCTTTTTGTAATACCATATGTGCAGTTACTCGCTGCACCAGCAGGTGGCGGTAAACCAGGGTTATTGGTCATGAAGGCTTGATGGGAGGAAGGTGGGACCTTCAGATTCTGTAAATGAAAAGGGATTGAACCACACACCAGATCTAGATCCCACAGATGGTTTACTTACCAACACAATAGTGTGACAGTAGTCTGAAGAAGGGCAGTGGCCCAAACGTCACTTATTTTGTTGATGAATAAACCATATAAAGGAGCTAGATCTGGGGTCCGGATCAATCCTTTTCCTGTTTCTTTGTATGGTCCAGCACCCTGTATTCATTTTTTCAATTTTTTGCACCTTTTCTTGGCCTTCAGCTTATTAACAGTAAATCAGAGTCTACCTCTGTCTGTACACATCATCACACATAGAAATGTGTTTTTTGGAGTGTTTATACTAGAGGTGTGCAAAACTGCAATAAAGTTTGGAATAAATCCAATGCCAAGTAAATAAAAGGCAAGTATCATCAATACCGATACTGATACTTCTAATAGGGCTGTCAAATTAAAAGATTTATGCTCTACTTTTTAACTTTTGCTTGCTTGCGTCTGTTGCTTTTTTTAACGGACCCCCCTGTGAGCTCGAAGCGGCTTTTTTTTTGTGGTAATTTGTCCAAAAGCAGCTCTAGCCGCTTTGTTAACAAGCGGCAGCTAGCAGGTTTTGGTGGCTTTTTCATAAATGGAGAGTTTTCAAACAAGTGTTTCAGTGTTGGAACTGTGGGAATATGTCCAGCCACTCTACGGACCATGACAGATATTTTAGTAAATTAACGCTAGCAGATGGAAGCAGGCTGGCTTCCAGACACCTTACAGGAGAGGATGAGGATCTGCGCTGCAGACGGTGGAATGGCCGGACATCTGTGTGTCCAGCAAAGAGAAGCTCAGGCCAAAGAAAACTGGATGCTGACAACTACGTCAGAAATGGTCATGACACGTTCTAATTATAAAATACACCAATCTAGGTTTGGATTTTTGTGTGCTGCGGTCGGACGTTTTGCTGAGCCAGGTCAAAGCAGGAAGAACGACGAGACCTGGATCATCATAAAACGGGAAAACATTTAACAGCAAACTGCACCTGGATGGTGGTAAGTTTAAGCTAACAGAAATGCTTGCAATGCAGTAACTGTTACACTCGTTCTCATTTGTTGATATGATGATTAGTCGTATTGCTTTTAGGGAAAAGCAGAACATATTTGACGTTTTTAAGTTTTATACTGCAGGCTAGGGTCTTGTTGCAGTCATTCAGCAGTATTTAAACTGCAAACATGAGCATCAATGATGATCGCCTCTGTTCAGTCTTCTTCTCTCATTGCAGTGAACCATAATTTCCGTAGTTTTTTCTGAGTACTAGTGTCCACTTGTATCCTAAAAAACTTTAATTTTCTGCCACAAACGTTGTTCCTCCTATTCTGGCACCCAAACACACAAGACGACATTTTAAAGTTGTAATAACACTCGAGAAAACTCATTTCTACAGTCTTTGCTGTGCGCTTTCCTCTGTTTTTGCCTCCAGCTACAGCAGCGACGTCACTGTGACAGAGGCCGTGAAGGGGTCTATACGACAGGGGGGGGGGGGTCAGACTAATTTTTTTGCAACAAAAACATTGGTGAAATGAAGGAGTTTGTGGCAGATAATGCCTTATTTAGAGACTGTGCCAGGTTGCTGCATCACTTCCATTGTATTGGACATACACTGATCCGGAGTGGATCTAAATATCTCCTGAAGGAATTCAAGCTACACCAAAACTGTCTGGGGGAGGAAATGAACGGATTTCATGCTAGAAAATGGGTCCAGATTGAAAAAAAAAAAACGAATTTCCCCTTTAAGAAAAAGAATCAAACTATTTTTTTGAGGTTGTTAACTATAATAATAATCTAGTAGACTCAGATAATAATCTGGACCATTGTCATCCCCAAAGTGAATGATATAATGAGAGAATTTAAACTGTTTTCTGAGTCAAAATGAGTGGTGCAACATAAGATAAAAGGTCTATGAGGGCCCCAAAAATATAACTTTCAAAACAATATGTAGGTGGACATGAATACATACTGAGTTAACTTTGATGTGAAAAACAATAATGGATTATAACTGTTGTTTTCTGAGTATTTTAGGTAAAGTCAGATTCCGGGTCAAATTTGACCTGCAAACACTAAAGATGTCGGCAGCTATTCAACACAATACAATGACGAATTTGGCTTCATCTTAGTGAGAGAAGCTGGTTTAGGTAATATTGGGTCCTTGTCATAGCAGAGAACCGGATCCATCACAAACCACTTTATTGTCTATGTTTATGAAGTTCTGATAGTTTTCAAGCCTCACACTGAAGTATCGATATAATTGCACTAGAATCAATTGCTATCAATACCAACGTTTGGATTTGCATTGTTCTGCCCACCACTAGTCTATACATCTCGACACAGTTTAATTGTGTTAAAAAGACACTGTGAGTCTGCACTGGCTTGTTTCTGGTGTGTTCGGGTCTGAGCGGGTCTGGTATCGTACCGGTCGCGCGGTAGCTCCCAAGCAGGATCGTAGGGAAGTTCATACTCTGACACTCCTGCCAGGATGCTGGTAGCTGCACTGGAGAGACGAGACTGTCGCATCAAACACATCCCGGACTGCAGGGAGGACGAAGACTCGCCCGACACCTGCAGAGACCGAGAGATGAGGTGAGCATGGCTGGACTGAAGCCAAAAGACAAACCGGAGACAGAAGCCTCACCTGTCTCTTCAGAGGAATGCTCTTGGCGAGTTTCTGGACCGCCAGCTGTCTGTGGTAGTCGCTCTTCTTCGAGGCGCAGCAGAGCCTGCAGATGACGGCTGTGATGGTGAGGATGAGGATGATGGAAAACCCGAGGCAGTAGATGAAGATCTCCAGGTAGGTGGGTGAGGGCAGCGGGGACGGCGGCAGGTCTGAGGTGAGCGAGGGGAGAGTGAGCAGAGAGGCAGAGACTCAACATCTCTCAACGAACGGGTTTAATTCCAACATACCGTCGAGGACGGAGAGCCAGGCAGAGTGGTAGGACACGCCGAAGGAGTTCTCCGCCAGGCAGGTGTACTGGCCCGCATCCTCCAGAGTCACGTTCCTCAGAGTCAGCACCTCCACTTCCTCATCCGGGATGTCCAAACCTGAGGTCTGGGAGGAGATGTCAGCTCAGAGAGATGTGGAATCCTGAGCCGAAGAATGAGCGAATCCTGAACAGTAACTCTGGATTTCTTTCAGAGGAAACACTGGCCTAAAACTGGCCTAAAACTGGCCTGGAACTAGCCTGGAACTGGTCTAAAACCAGCCAAAACCTAGCTAAGAACTGGCCTGGAACTGGCCTGGAACTGACCTGGAACTGACCTCAAACTGGCCTGGAGCTAGCCTGGAACTAGCCTAAAACCACCCTGAACCTAGCTAAGAACTGGTCTGGAACTGACATGGAACTGGCTTAAAACTGACCTGAAACTAGCTTGAAACTGGCATAAAACCAGCCTGAAACTGGACTGGAACTAGTCTAAAACTGTATGTAGCCCAGGGCAGCTGTGGCTACATACGTAGCTTACCATCACTAAGTATGAATGAGGAGAATAATGGGTCTACAGTGAGCGCTATTAGTGCCTTGAAAAGCGCAAAATAAATCTAGTCCATGATTATCATTATTATTAAAACTGGCCTAAAACCAGCCTGGAACTGGTCTGAAATTGGCCTGGTACTCGCTTAAAACCGGCCTGATACTGGCTTGAAACTAGCAAGGAACTGGCCTAGATCTGGCCTAAAACTGGCATAAACTGGCCTGGAACTGGCCTAGATCTGGCCTAAAATTGGCATGAAACTGGCCTAGATCTGGCCCAGAACTGACATAAACTGGCCTGGAACTGGCCTAGATCTGGCTTAAAACTGGCATGAAACTGGCCTGGAACTGGCCTAGATCTGGCTTAAAACTGGCATGAAACTGGCTTGGAACTGGCCTAGATCTGGCCTAAAACTGGCATGAAACTAGCCTGGAACTGGCCTGGAACTGGCCTAAAACTGGCATGAAACTAGCCTAGAACTGGCCTAGATCTGGCCTAAAACTGGCATGAAACTAGCCTGGAACTGGCCTAGATCTGGCTTAAAACTGGCATGGAACTGGCCTGGAACTGGCCTAGATCTGGCCTAAAACTGGCATGAAACTAGCCTGGAACTGGCCTAGATCTGGCCTAAAACTGGCATGAAACTAGCCTGGAACTGGCCTAGATCTGGCCTAAAACTGGCATGAAACTAGCCTGGAACTGGCCTAGACCTGGCCTAAAACTGGCATGAAACTAGCCTGGAACTGGCCTAGATCTGGCCTAAAACTGGCATGAAACTAGCCTGGAACTGGCCTAGATCTGGCTTAAAACTGGCATGAAACTGGCCTGGAACTGGCCTAGATCTGGCCTAAAACTGGCATGAAACTAGCCTGGAACTGGCCTAGATCTGGCCTAAAACTGGCATGAAACTGGCCTAGAACTGGCCTAGATCTGGCCTAAAACTGGCATGAAACTAGCCTGGAACTGGCCTAAATCTGGCCTAAAATTGGCATGAAACTGGCCTAGAACTGGCCTAGATCTGGCCTAAAACTGGCATGAAACTAGCCTGGAACTGGCCTAGATCTGGCTTAAAACTGGCATGAAACTGGCCTGGAACTGGCCTAGATCTGGCCTAAAACTGGCATGAAACTAGCCTAGAACTGGCCTAGATCTGGCCTAAAACTGGCATGAAACTAGCCTGGAACTGGCCTAGATCTGGCTTAAAACTGGCATGAAACTGGCCTGGAACTGGCCTAGATCTGGCCTAAAACTGGCATGAAACTAGCCTGGAGCTGGCCTAAATCTGGCCTAAAATTGGCATGAAACTGGCCTAGATCTGGCCTAAAACTGGCATAAACTGGCCTGGAACTGGCCTGGAAGCCCCTGGTGGGCTGTGGGTACCTTGAGAATCAGGATGTAGGGGGTTCCGTCTGGCGAAACTCGGCTGCCGTTGACGGTGACGTGTTTGAGCCACTGGATGTGAGGCTGTGTGTCGCTGAAGACTCGACACACGAACTGCACGTTGCTGCCCACCACTGCCGTCTGATTGGCCAGTGGCCCGGCCTGCAGGATGGGCCGGTGAGGGGTACGCTCTGCAACAACAACACATAGAAACTGACATTAACATGTTTGCAGTGACGGGGGCCGAACGACGTATAGAATGATGGGTGGACACGTCGTTATTTTAAAAACAAATAACTTCATAACATGTTTTGGTCCAGATGAGTCTGGCCAGAAGTGGTCTATATGGGAAAGCCCTACCCCCCGACGTGGAAACTGGGACAAGTGACTCAACTATGCATGAATTCATAGAAATTATAGTTGACTTTTCCATGAAGACCACTTCTAGCCAGACTTATGGCAGAACCCTGCATCTACGATTCTCAGCATTCCTGCATCTGTGTGCTTTGCACCTAAAAGATTTGATGCTGGTTTGAAGATTAGGGGTTGTAACACCAGATATCAAGATTTTCTTTTGTTTGCTCACTTTGCATTTTGTGAATTGACAAAAATAATCATTATTTCCATTTTTGGAAGTGTTCTTCGGTAAGAGAAGCGACTGAACGTGGTGTTTTGGCTCTGAACCGGACCTCACCCAGCACATCCAGCAGGTAGGTGTGTCTGAGACTCCCGTACTCGTTCTCCACCACGCAGGTGTAGTTGCCTTCATCAGAGGGAACCACTGACTCCATGATCAGCGTCCACGCCTGGTCTCGGATCTGAAAGATGGCGCACAGGTGGGAGGAGGACAGTGAACGAGCTGTAAAGCAGGGTCCCTTCAGGACCGGAGCTGGACGTCCTGTCTGCATCACACGCACCTTAAACCCTCCGACTCTCTGGTCTTTCCGGACCTCTCTGCCGTTCTTGTACCAGCGCAGGCTGGGAATCGGGCTTCCGGTCGCCTGGCAACGGAACCTGACCGTCTTGCTGGCGGGAACGACGAGAAGCTGCCTCTCCATCTTTTCTGGTGCCATCCACTGCGGCGCCAGCGCTGAGGACGTGAACATCATGACAATCACTCATTTCTGCTCTCACTCGGACGTAAAGGTCGTTATCCACGACTTTCATATAGTCAAATTCACCGGTGACTGAACCAAAAAGGTCCATAAAAGTCCACAAAAACTTGTCAGTATTCCTCCATACTGCTTCTCCAATGTAATCCAAGTGTCCTGAGTGGGTAGTAGGGTTGTCACAGCACAAAAATTTCATTCTCAATACCGATACTAAGGATGGCTCGATACTATTTTCGATACTATAGAAGAAAATAAATTGCAAAAAGATAACAATCTGAACAATACAACAAAATGTATCAATACGAGGAAAGACCTTGTAAATGTAAAATAAATACATTTCAAAGATCTAGTTTGTGCAGAGATCTTTATACAGTCTGTGATTCAGGAGAGACAAACTAAAAACCTTCAACCACTAGTTAATGGTCTTATTTACTGTCCTTTTCTTCACAATAATTGAGACCAAATCAAGTAAACAATAATACAGACAAACTAGTCAATTAAACATTTTAAAAGATTAATCTTTAAATGTTTTTGTCTACAATCTATATTAAAAGGCATCAATATGTGACTGTAAGCCAGGGTAAGGTCATCATCAGAGAACATCTCCTGCTCTGAGATCAAAGACCGTAAAGAATAGTCTGAGTTGCTGCTGCACAAGCGTGAGGCTCATGTGAGCGCTTCTGCATGGGGGCGGGGCCTGCTTCTACGTGGGGGCGGGGCCTGCTTCTACATGGAGGCGGGGCCTGCGGTAGCAGCCGTGGCTCGTTGAGAAGAATAAATGATAAGTGGCCTCACGCATGTCCACGTGCCTCTAATAACACCAGAGAAAGTCACTGGATTTACCACCAGTTACTTTTTTAAACAAAAAGGTTAATAGAGGTCTAAGTCACTAAGTTAGCCACACTGGGTCCTCCAGGGAGATGCTGGAGAGGAGGGGCTGCCCGCAGCAGTGAGTTGAGTCTATCTGCAGCTCGCAAGACAGAGGTGTGTCGTAAAGTGGGCGTGTCGTCGAGTGACGTCACTCAACAACACGCCCAGCAGACCTATGAGAGCACGGTAAAATCTAACCCTACCCTGACCCTTCCCCTAAACCTAACAAGACCCACTTACTATGCAACGCGCCCACTATAAGACACGCCCACTATAGGACACGCCCCTTAGTTGCAAGCCACAGATAGATACACTAGGACAGCAGATACTTTCAGCAACTCAGTAGACGCCAAACTGGCATTTACGTACTGATACCCGTGTGTGTCTAACTAGATACTAATTTTCAGAATTGATTAGTATGAGAATCTTTTTTTTTTTTTTACAACACTACAGGGTGGCATCCATAATTTACTGGAAACCACATCATTTTGTAGATTTAAACAGTAGAACATCGTACTTCCTAGCATGTCTATGAGAGTTCATGACACTATGGAAGTCGCGGCGTTCAGCGCCTACCAAGCGTAGAAGAAGAAATTTGCTGTTGACATTGTGCGAAGAGCAACCGAGCTGCAAAAAAACACAAGAGGGGTTGGATATTTATTTAAAAGAAAGAAAGAAAGAAAGAAATTCCCACTCAGGACACTTGGATTACATTGGACGAGCAGTATGGAGGAATATTGAAAAGTTTTTGTTGACCTTTATGGACCTTTTGTTTCAAACGCTCCATTAAATGAAAGTCAGTGGATAACGAAACCCCCCCCCCCCCAGATCTCTGGCTGCATTTGAGATATTAAACAGTGCTCCAGAGTCTTGCTCAGCATGAGGATGAGGAGAAGATGAAGACACATCACTCTGTGGGTGTTGTATCCCTTTAAAGACACTCACGCTGCAGCTTCTCGTTGCTGGTGGACAGCTCGTTGGACAGCTTATTTTCCTCCGAGGAGGACTCGTCGTCTTCTTCATCTTCAGACGACTTCACAGCATCTGGATGAAGAAACGTTTAATCAGGAGTTTGTGTGGGTGAGACAGGAAACGTCTCAGAAGACAGCCGGCGTCTGAGCTTTCACAGAACCCCCCCCCGCCACCCACCGCCATGCACCATTAACTCCAGGCTCACAAACATCCTCCCAGTCAGACAGTTACTGGGAGGAGAGAACAGCTGGTTCCAGCTAATGAGGACAACCTCCATAACTGAGAGTTTCTTTCATTCTTTTAAATGTCAAACAAGAGAAAGACCAGATTATTTCCTCCACCAAGAGATGAAAGAGGGTTTCACCCTTTTATTAATTTATTTCCTTCCCATGAGAACCACCACACACTCATGACTTCATGAAATATGCATCAACATATAACTGAGATCATGAAAAACTGTTTCTTTATTAAATGTAAAACTATTTAAGTAACGGAAGATGTATAACCGTCATTAACGACTGGAGTTAACCATTAAACAACCAGTGACCTGGAGGTATGCAGCACCAAGACCTGCTGAACAGGGACAAAAACTAAATGAACTGTTTACAATCTTCTAAGACAATGCATGAAAATAAAAAAAGAGGCAAAACTCAACTGGTATCAACAGCTTGAATTAAATGACAACCACATCTAACATACTGTATCCGTCATTTAACGGTGTACACGATGTCTTCATTGACTTTCAAGATGACAGTAAATTCCTTTATTAATAACAGTTTTATGAATGAACAATACTAACATTTGAGTATAGCATTAATTTTGTACATATAACTAGTTTCTGTAGCTTCAAATCTCAAATGATGACAATAATGAGTAGTGGATAGATGGATTGGTAATCTATGTTTCCAAACGTATTTGCTCACTCATCCAGATTATGGGAATCAGATGTTCCAATCACTTCCATGGCCACAGGTGTATAAATGAAGCAGCTCGGCATGCAGACTGTTTCTACAAACGTGTGAAAGAATGTGTCGCTCTCAGGAATCAGTGAATTCCAGCGTGGAACTGTGATAGGATGCCACCTGTGCAACAAATCCAGGTGTGAAATTTCCTCCTAAATATTCCACAGTCAACTGTCAGCTGTATTATAAGCAAATGGAAGTGTTTGGGAACGACAGCGACTCAGCCATGAAGTCGTCGTCCACGTAAACTGATGGAGCGGGTCAGTGGATGCTGAAGCTCATAGAGAGAAGAGGAGGCCAACTTTCTGCAGAGTCAGTCACCACAGACCTCCAAACTTCATGTGGCCTTCAGATCAGCTCAAGAACAGTCACAGAGAGCTTCATGGAATGGGTTTCCATGGCGATCAGCTGCATCCATCCATACATCACCAAGTGCAATGCAAAGCGTGGATGCAGTGGTGGAAAGCAGCCGCCACTGGACTCTAGAGCAGTGGAGGCGTTCTCTGGAGGACCAATCACGCTTCACCATCTGCCAATCTGATGGAGGAGTCTGGGTTTGGCGGTTGCCAGGACAACGGTAATTGTCTGACTGCATTGTGCCAAGTGTAAAGTTTGGTGGAGGGGGATTATGGTGTGGGGGTGTTTTTCAGGAGCTGGGCTTGGCCCCTTAGTTCCAGTGAAAGGAACTCTGAATGTTTCTGGATGGATAGATGGATAGATGGATATATATATATATATATATATATATATATAGTGGTGAGGGGAACATGTTTAGCTTATATATGCCTGTAGTTGACTTTTGGAACGTTGTTGTTGATCTGGGAGAAGTGGGAAACTGAAAGCAGGCTTTGTTTACGAGAACACGCTGCAGCAGAAAGGCTAAATTTGATGCATTCTCCGAGACAAACACAAGGGTTTATGGGCTCAACAGCAGCAGAATGACGAAGACTCAGCTGGAGTCCCGATGGTTGCAGGAAACAAGAACAAACACAAAAACAGAAGATATATATTAATGCGTGTCCACCCAAAGTGTGTAATGACGCTGCATGCATGAGGTCTGAAAGGCTGTGCATGTGTCTGATTCCCCACAGACGGCCGAAACACACTCAGACTGTGTGCATGTGTTCCTGCATTACAGCATCTGGACAGGATACACAGGCCATAACCAGCACCCTGAGAGCCAAGTCTCGGTTACACCATCAACAATCTCTCTAACCAGTTTCACATGCCACCCAGCCGAAGACAGCCAAACCGAGAAGAAAATCACTTTCCAGTTAAAGAAGTTTGCTCATTGGAAAGTTTTATAGTGTTTTTATATCACAGCCTGAAGAGAAACGCCACGACTACAACCAGGATCAGACACGAAGGAGTCGTCAAACAAAAGAGAGCAGGAGACGTCCCAAAAAACAAACACGAGTTCAAAGACAGGCTGACACGCCAGGAACACCACTGACAGCTGGATAAATACACGCTGGACTGAAAACTCAGCTCTTATTACTGAATTATCATCATTATCTCTGACATCTGCATCCATCTGTTATCACACAGCTTAAAGAAAATCAGCTGTTCCAAACAGTAAAAAGGGTTTGATGCTCTTACTTTGTTAAACATGAAGTTTCTGCTCAAACAAAACATCTGAAGAATAAACGATATCCTGCACAAAACAAATGTGAAAACGCTAATAGGCTGTTTAAACTGGTGACGGATGGTGGCTGAGATGAACTTCCCAGTTTAAACCTTAAAAATGAGATGTTGTGTCCACCTGGTCTTTTCTTTGTGATTTTTATATCCACATTTCCCAAGACCTGTTCTGGGACACCAACATCATGTCCCAGGCCAAGAAAGCCCAACAGCAACTCTACGTCCAGCGGAAACTGAAAAGAGCAGGAGCCCCGTCCCCCATCATGCTTCTACAGGGGCACCATGGAGAGCATCCTGACCAGCATCACCGTGTGGTACGGAGTCTGCACCTCATCCTGCGGCAGCATCACCGTGTGGTACGGAGCCTGCACATCATCCTGCTGCAGCATCACCGTGTGGTACGGAGTCTGCACCTCATCCTACTGCAGCATCACCGTGTGGTACGGAGTCTGCACCTCATCCTGCTGCAGCATCACCGTGTGGTACGGAGTCTGCACCTCATCCTGCTGCAGCATCACCGTGTGGTACGGAGTCTGCACCGTATCCTGCTGCAGCATCACCGTGTGGTACGGAGTCTGCACCTCATCCTGCCGCAAGACCCTGCAGCGCACCGTGAAAGCAGCTGGGAAGATTCTCGGTGTCCCCGTCCCCTCTCTATTGGACATTTACCACTACCGCCTTATCTGCAGAGGCGCCAGGATTGCAGGTGACCCCCCCCACCCTGCTGCCCCCCCCCCCGACCCCCACTGACTCTGCCCGCTCACAATCTCACCTACTTCAGGACTGCACACCTCACCTCATCATCACCATGGCAACAGTTCAACACTGCAGAACATTGTACCAAATGGCACTACTACATATTGCACTATTGCATCCATCAGAGCTGCTGCTCAGTTTACTCTCCCATATGCGTTACCGACTGTTGCCACTGTACTGTTACACTGGTAAAAACCTACTGTACATGTTACAGTTACATGTTTACAGTGACTATTTGCACTATTGTGCATCAGGACCACTGCACTGTTACATTGTTTACATTGTCATTGCACTGTAATATCTGCACTACTTCCTACATTAGGATTGCAATACAGTTCACATTGTCTATTGTAAACCCATTTGTAAATTTGTAATCTTCTTAAGTATTTAAACGTAGGTTTCATGTTTAGATTTCTAGGCTATCCGAGCTCATTACTATATGTTTATATTTTTATCATAGTTTATCACTTTTCTTTTTTGTATTATTTTTATGTTGAATAGATGTTGTATTGTTGTTCCAGAATATATGTCTACAGGGCAGTAGATTAGGTCATTAGTTGCATAAAGGCATGTGTGAAACTACCTGAAGCATACTAAACAAGGACCCCTTCTAAAAGGAAATGTAACTTTTGCCATCAAGTTCTATGCTATGTTAGAAATAAAGGCAACAACTCTCATTATGTTAAGAACAGCACATGAACAGTAAGGTCGAGTGGAGGTAGCTCCGTGATGTGGGGGTGGTTTCCAGCTGAGCATGCTATCACATGACTTGTGCTTTGGGACAATAGAGAGCCAATGAGGTGGATTTGTCCTGGAATCTGTATGTGTTCATGGTTTTTGATTTTTCGGCCTCGTTGGCGCAGTAGGCAGCGCGTCAGTCTCATAATCTGAAGGTCGTGAGTTCAAGCCTCACACGGGGCATGATTTTGCTTACACTTGCACACACAAATCACCAGCATGGACCACCAACTGCCTGCTCTCATATGTATCAGGGGTGCCCACCTCCAGAGCAGGGCTTCTCAACCCTGGTCCTCAGGTTCCATGGAAACCTGGAGGTCTCCAACATACCTGATTCAGATCAACTCAACTGCTCATCACGTTCTTTGCAAGCTGCTATCTGAGTCAGGTGTGTTGAAGTAGGAATATCTTGAAAACCAGCAGGGCGGGGGTCCCTGGGGACCAGGATTGAGAAAGATTTCCTGGAGAGCTACCATCCTGCACAGTTTGGTTGCAACCCTTCTCCAACACACCTGAATCAAATGATAGGGATGTTGTCAGGTGTTTGTAGAACTGAATAAAGGTGGATTTACACTGGGTCCGTGTGCTGTGCTGATCTGCACTGCAGGGCTTGAAGGAGGATGCTGTGCCAGAAATAGGCCCAACTTCTATATTTAGCGGAGCAGCGTGGCAAGACGCACCTGGGACGGATCTGGGACGCATGTGTCAAGTGTCTGGTGTGAGCTACGCCACTGACTATAACGACTGCTACTTGCTCCGGAAGCCTCACCGCAGCCGTAATGTGCCGCACACGGACCTGGTGGAAATCCGCCTTTACATGTACATGAGGAGATTGACCATTGCATTCAGGTGTGTTGGAGAAGGTATGCTTTAAAAATTGCAGGCCACCCCTGTTATACAACTGTCTTCTGGCTTGATGATCTACCGTATGCCCAAGGATGCAAAATCTTCTTTCTGAAGACTGACATTTTTTCCAAAACCATCTTTTCACTTCCACACCCTTAAACTGTAAAGCTCAGTGATATTTTATGTGATAAAGTCAACACGTTTCCACCACTTAATCGACATCCCCTTGCTTTGTTAAAATGTAGTGATTGAAGGGACAATAGACCCTTTTGCAAGATTGCTCATTGCTCGTTGGTGAGATATATCATGTGGTCTGGGGGTATTATAGTATGCAAAACCCTATCAATACAGTTCTGTACCTTTTCTCTACACTCCTGGCTATTTATAGCAAGTTCAACCCTCGCTGTGTCTGTAGATATAAATCTTTTCCTCGTTATTCCCCAATGAGTTCCCTAAGTTTAAATCTCCAGTGAAGAAAAGTTTCCGTAAACTTCCATCTCAGGCCTAAATCAAACTCTGCCTGCTGACTCTTTGCTGCCGTGTGCTTGCTCTCTTCAGGCTGACTCTTCAGATGAGGGCATGAAAAAGTTCCCGTTTCTGCCGACTGCCAGCCACTTACCAGCGTCTTGTCTGCTAATTCAATCACACAGAGAAACGCCTGTGTGCCCAGGGGAAACGATTTCAGAGCATAAATGAACGCCCAGAACAAGGATGTTTCCACACGCCAAGTTTGGACACTGTGCGTGATGACATATAAGCGGGACAAATCGTTCAGCCAGTGATAGTGCAGGAATGATGCACTATTACTGCGCCACTTGTGGCAGAAAAAGGCTTTTCATGCCCGCATCTGTATGAAAGCCTCTGGGTGAGGTCTGCTTTGGTCGGGTGGTACTGGCTGAGGCCCTGGGCATTGACAAGAATAAGCATCAGAACTTTTAATCCCAGTCAGCATCTAGAACCTTTAATCCCAGTCAGAATCAGAACTTTTAGTCCATTGAGAGACTCTGAAATGCTCCTTTTCGACACCGTCATGTGACTGACCTGCTGCCAATTAAACTGATTTTCTTTCCTGTTCCCAAATATATGGCAAAATAACTGTCAACAGGCAATTTGTTGTTGTTAGGCATCATCTACTGCCCTTCTACAGGGCAGTGGATTAGGTCATTAGTTGCCGAAAGGCATGTGACAAACTACCTGAAGCATACTAAACAAGGAGCCCTTCTGAACGGAAATGTTACTTTAGCCATCAAGTACTATGCTATGTTTGAAGTAAAGGCAACAACTGTCATTATGTTAAGAACAGCAGGTGAACAGCAAAGTATCGTGGAGGTAGCCCTGTGGTGTGGGGGTGGTTTCCAGCTGAGCATGCTATCACATGAGTTGTGCTCCCACTTTTGGACAATAGAGACTCAATGAGGCGGATTTGCCCCGGAATGTGTATGTGTTCATACTACATGGTATTTGAGCCTCGTTGGCGCAGTAGGCAGCGCGTCAGTCTCATAATCTGAAGGTCGTGAGTTCGAGCCTCACACGGGGCATGTGCTTTTGCTTACACTTGCACACACAAATCACCAGCAAGGACCTCCAACTGCCTCCTCTCCCATGCATCAGGGGTGTCCAAGTCCAGACCTCCAGAGCTACCATCCTGCACAGTTTGGTTGCATCCCTTCTCCAACACATCTGAATCAAATGAATGGCATGTTCTCAGGTGTCTGTAGAACTGAATAAAGGTGGATTTCCATTGGTTCCATGTGCGGTGCATTACAGCTGCGGTGCGACTTAGAACTGTCCTCCATGGAGTGACCGTGTCAGACACGGTGCGATTGCAGTCCGGGCTACCGTGGGAGAAATCCAAAAAACACATTTGCAGGATCACACGATAATGATCAGGAGGGCTGGGTCAATGTCCGGTAGTGTGTGTGCAATAAATGTTCTCAAGTCACTTTTCCCCTGCATTTTCCAACTGAGACCAGCTGACGTGTTTCATTCATAATAAAGGTATACAACTATACACAACAGCTTTGTATTTTTAACAATTAACTTACCATGCATAATCTATCCCAGAAATTGATCATGCCATCACTTTCTTGCTTTCTTGGCCGCAAACTCAGCAATAAAACTTTGTAATCCAGTTTGGATGTAGGCTAATTCCATTTCTAACTTATAGTAGTCCAAACCTGCATAGTCTGTTCTGTGACATAGGAGCGCAAATAATTTTACATTTTTCTCAACTTTGAAAAGGTTTGCTTGCCCAATGCCACCGTTACAGGAAGAGTTAATAAAATCCTGAGCGCAATCTCACAGTCCTTTCAATCTGTTTGAGGTAACAAATTATTTTCAAATCACACATCTAATCAAAGTTGGAGATCCTGACTCGTCTTTTTCCTACATGTAAATCCACTGTCTTGGTATTTTTTTATTAGTTGTTTCATGTGACCTAGACAGAGAGACGAAGATCAAATGTGATAAATGTATTTATTTAAAAAGAAAAACACATGTACACACAAACACACAGCAGGAATGCAGGCGCGAGGTCCTGTGTGGATACACAGCCCCTGCTTGGCTCTGCTTGGCCTCTGCAAACCTGGAGCCACTGGTAATGTTACTGTAGTTTCTGCCATCAAACCTCTTCGGGAGACTTTTATTCTTAAATTTACCGGATGCTTTACTCTGCTCCCGTGTCTGGTTCCCCGTCTGGTCTGATCTGCACTGCAGAGCTTGATGCACTCTGGAAGCGTGCAGCACCAGAAATAGAGCCAACTTCTATATTTAGCAGAGAAGCGTGGCAAGACGCACCTGGGACGGATCTGGGACGCATGTGTCAAGTGTCTGGTGTGAGCTACGCCACTGACTATAACAACTGCTACTTGCTCCGGAAGCCTCACCGCAGCCGTAATGTGCCGCACACGGACCTGGTGGAAATCCGCCTTTACATGTACATGAGGAGATTGACCATTTCATTCAGGTGTGTTGGAGAAGGTATGCTTTAAAAATTGCAGGACAGTAGCTTTCGAGAACTAGACTTGGCCACCCCTGTTATACAACTGTGTTCTGGCTTGATGATCTACCGTATGCCCAAGGATGCAAAATCTTCTTTCTGAAGACTAACATTTATTCCAAAACCATCTTTTCACTTTCACACCCTTAAACTGTAAAGCTCAGTGATATTTTATGTGATAAGTCAACACGTTTCCACCACTTAATCAACATTCCCTTGCTTTGTTAAAATGCAATGATTGAAGGGACAATAGACCCTTTTGCAAGATTGCTCATTGCTCGTTGGTGAGATATATCATGTGGTCTGGGGGCATGATAGTATGCAAAACCCTATCAATACAGTTCTGTACCTTTTCTCTACACTCCTGGCTATTTATAGCAAGTTCTACCCTCATTGTGTCTGTAGATATAAATCTTTTCCTCGTTATTCCCCAATGAGTTCCCTAAGTTTAAATCTCCAGTGAAGAAAAGTTTCCGTAAACTTCCATCTCAGGCCTAAATCAAACTCTGCCTGCTGACTCTTTGCTGCCGTGTGTTTGCTCTCTTCAGACTGACTCTTCAGATGAGGGCATGAAAAAGTTCCCTTTTCTGCCGACTGCCAGCCACTTACCAGCGTCTTGTCTGCTAATTCAATCACACAGAGAAACGCCTGTGTGCCCAGGGGAAACGATTTCAGAGCATAAATGAACGCCCAGAACAAGGCTGTTTCCACACGCCAAGTTTGGACACTGTGCGTGATGACATATAAGCGGGACAAATCGTTCAGCAGGTGATAGTGCAGTAATGATGCACTTTTACTGCACCACTTGTGGCAGAAAAGGCTTTTCATGCCCGCATCTGTAGGAAAGCCTCTGGGTGAGGTCTGCTTTGGTCAGGTGGTGATGGCCGAGGCCCTGGGCATTGACAAGAATAAGCATCAGAACTTTTAATCCCAGTCAGCATCTAGAACCTTTAATCCCAGTCAGAATCAGAACTTTTAGTCCATTGAGAGACTCTGAAATGCTCCTTTTCGACACCGTTATGTGACTGACCTGCTGCCAATTTAACTGATTTTCTTTCCTGTTCCCAAATATATGGCAAAACAACTGTCAACAGGCAATTTGTTGTTGTTAAGCATCATCTCCTGCCCCTTCTACAGGGCAGTCGATTAGGTCATTAGTTGCCGAAAGGCATGTGACAAACAATCTGAAGCATACTAAACAAGGACCCCTTCTGAACGGAAATGTTACTTTAGCCATCAAGTACTATGCTATGTTTGAAGTAAAGGCAACAACTGTCATTATGTTAAGAACAGCAGGTAAACAGTAAGGGTTTAGTGGAGGTATCCCGTTGTGTGGGGATTGTTCATTGCAAGCATATTTGAGTAAGCTAACATGAGTTGTGCTCACTTTTGGACAATAGAGACTCAATCCTCCCTGAAACGGCGGATCTACCCCGGAATGTGTGTGTTCATAACACTGGCATTCCAGTCTCGTTGGCGCAGTAGGCAGCGCGTCAGTCTCATAATCTGCAAGTCGTCGTGAGTTTGAGCCTCACACGGGGCATGTGCTTTTGCTTACACTTGCACACACAATCACACAGGATGGACCACCAACGCCTGCTGTCCTATGGAACAGGGGTTCCCCCAAGTCCAGCACCCAAAAGCTACCATCCTGCACAGTTTGGTTGATCCCTTTTCCAACACATCTGAATCCAAATGAATGGCTTACTGTTCTCAGGTGTCTGTAGAACTGAATAAAGGTGGATTTTCATTGGTTCCATGTGCGATGTGCGACCTAGAACTGTTTACTTGCTGGAGCCGGCTGCACCGTGACCGTGTCAGACACGGTGCGACTGCAGTCCGGGCTGGCTCGTGGAGAAATCAAAAAACACATTTGCAGGAACACACGATAATGATCAGGAGGGCTGGGTCAATGTCCGGTGGTGTGTGTGCAAAAATGTTCTCAAGTCACTTTTCCCCTGCATTTACCAACTGAGACCTGACGCGTTTCATTCATAATAAAGGTATAACAACTATACACAACAGCTTTGTATTTTTAACCTCTATTAACTTACCATGCATAACTCTATCCCAGAAATTGATCATGCCATCACTTTCTTTAGGCTTTCTTGGACTCCGCAAACTCAGCGAAATAAAACTTTGTAATCCAGTTTGGATGTAGGCTAATTCCATTTCTAACTTATAGTAGTCCAAATCTGATCAGTCTGTTCTGTGACAGATTAGGCAATGAATATTTACATTTTTCTCAACTTTGAAAAGGTTTGCTTGCCCAATGCCACCGTTACCAGGAAGAGTTAATAAAATCCTACGCATCTCACAGTTCCTTCAATCTGTTTGAGGTAACAAATTATTTTCAAATCACACATCTAATCAAAGTTGGAGATCCTGACTCGTCTTTTTCCTAATGTTAAATCCACTGTCTTGGAGTACTTTTTTATTAGTTGTTTCATGTGACCTAGACAGAGAGACGAAGATCAAATGTGATAACAATTATTTGACCTTTAAGAAGAAACACATCTCGTACACACAAACACACAGCAGGAATGCAGAGGGCGAGAGGTCCTGTGTGGATACACAGCCCTCTTGCTTCCCTGCTTGGAACTAGCCGCCTAGGAAAACTTGGAGCCACTGGTAAATGTTACTGTAAGTTTCTGCTTATCAAATGCCTATATTTGACTTTTGGAACATTTGAAAAGCATGATACAGCTCCTTTAAATTTACCGGATGCTTTACTCTGCTCCCGTGTCTGGTTCCCCGTCTGGTCTGATCTGCACTGCAGAGCTTGATGCACTCTGGGAGCGTGCAGCGCCAGAAATAGAGCCAACTT
Source organism: Atherinomorus stipes (assembly GCA_023101725.1). Taxonomy (NCBI): domain Eukaryota; kingdom Metazoa; phylum Chordata; class Actinopteri; order Atheriniformes; family Atherinidae; genus Atherinomorus; species Atherinomorus stipes. The sequence goes on from JALJCO010011710.1 coordinate 89,935, forward strand.
CTATATTTAGCAGAGCAGTGTGGCAAGACGCACCTGGGACGGATCTGGGACGCATGTGTCAAGTGTCTGGTGTGAGCTATGCCACTGACTATAACGACTGCTACTTGCTCCGGAAGCCTCACCGCAGCCGTAATGTGCCGCACATGGACCTGGTGGAAATCCGCCTTTGCATGTACATGAGGAGATTGACCATTTCATTCAGGTGTGTTGGAGAAGGTATGCTTTCAAAATTGCAGGATAGTAGCTTTCGAGAACTAGACTTGGCCACCCCTGTTATACAACTGTGTTCTGGCTTGATGATCTACCGTATGCCCAAGGATGCAAAATCTTCTTTCTGAAGACTAACATTTATTCCAAAACCATCTTTTCACTTTCACACCCTTAAACTGTAAAGCTCAGTGATATTTTATGTGATAAAGTCAACACGTTTCCACCACTTAATCGACATTCCCTTGCTTTGTTAAAATGCAATGACTGAAGGGACAATAGTCCCTTTTGCAAGATTGCTCATTGTTCGTTGGTGAGATATATCATGTGGTCTGGGGGTATTATAGTATGCAAAACCCTATCAATACAGTTCTGTACCTTTTCTCTACACTCCTGGCTATTTATAGCAAGTTCTACCTTCGCTGTGTCTGTAGATATAAATCTTTTCCTCGTTATTCCCCAATGAGTTCCCTAAGTTTAAATCTCCAGTGAAGAAAAGCTTCCGTAAACTTCCATCTCAGGCCTAAATCAAACTCTGCCTGCTGACTCTTTGCTGCCGTGTGCTTGCTCTCTTCAGGCTGACTCTTCAGATGAGGGCATGAAAAAGTTCCCCTTTCTGCCGACTGCCAGCCAACTGCCAGCCACTTACCAGCGTCTTGTCTGCTAATTCAATCACACAGAGAAACGCCTGTGTGCCCAGGGGAAACGATTTCAGAGCATAAATGAACGCCCGGAACAAGGACGTTTCCACACGCCAAGTTTGGACACTGTGCGTGATGACATATAAGCGGGACAAATCGTTCAGCAGGTGATAGTGCAGTAATGATGCACTTTTACTGCACCACTTGTGGCAGAAAAGGCAGAACTTTTTCATGCCCACATCTGTATGAAAGCCTCTGGGTGAGTTCTGCTTTGGTCAGGTGGTGATGGCCGAGGCCCTGGGCATTGACAAGAATAAGCATCAGAACTTTTAATCCCAGTCAGCATCTAGAACCTTTAATCCCAGTCATAATCAGAACTTTTATTCCATCAAGAGACTCTGAAATGCTCCTTTTCAACACAGTCATGTTACTGACCTGCTGCCAATTTAACTGATTTTCTTTCCTGTTCCCAAATATAAGGCAAAACAACTGTCAACAGGCAATTTGTTGTTGTTAGGCATCATCTCCTGCCCTTCTACAGGGCAGTCGATTAGGTCATTAGTTGCCGAAAGGCATGTGACAAACTACCTGAAGCATACTAAACAAGGAGCCCTTCTGAACGGAAATGTTACTTTAGCCATCAAGTACTATGCTATGTTTGAAGTAAAGGCAACAACTGTCATTATGTTAAGAACAGCAGGTGAACAGTAAGGTCTAGTGGAGGTAGCCCTGTGGTGTGGGGATGGTTTCCAGCTGAGCATGCTATCACATGAGTTGTGCTCCCACTTTTGGACAATAGAGACTCAATGAGGCGGATTTGCCCCGGAATGTGTATGTGTTCATACTACATGGTATTTGGGCCTCGTTGGCGCAGTAGGCAGCGCGTCAGTCTCATAATCTGAAGGTTGTGAGTTCGAGCCTCACACGGGGCATGTGCTTTTGCTTACACTTGCACACACAAATCACCAGCATGGACCACCAACTGGCTACTCTCCTATGCAACAGGGGTTCCCAAGTCCAGACCCCCAAAGCTACCATCCTGCACAGTTTGGTTACATCCCTTCTCCAACACACCTGAATCAAATGAATTGCATGTTCTCAGGTGTCTGTAGAACTGAATAAAGGTGGATTTCCATTGGTTCCACAGGCGGTGTAACTTAGAACTGTCCTCACATGGGAGCCGAAGCTCCCCCCGTGACCTGTCAGACACGGCGCGTCTTTTCCCCAGTCTGGGCTACTGTGGGAGAAATCCAAAAAACCACATTTGCAGGATCACACGATAATGATCAGGAGGGCCGGGTCAATGTCCAGTGTGTGGGGGCAATAAATGTTCTCAAGTCACTTTTCCCCTGCATTTTCCAACTGGAGACCAGCTGACGCTTTTTATTCATAATAAAAGGTATACAACTATACACAACAGCTTTGTATTTTTAACAATTAACTTACCATGCATAATCTTTCCCAGAAATTGATCATGCCATCCACCTTTCACCTTTTCTTGGACGTAAACTCAGCAATAAAACTTTGTAATCCAGTTTGGATGTAGGCTAATTCCATTTCTAACTTATAGTAGTCCAAATCTGCATAGTTGTTCTGTGACACAGGAGAGCAAATAATTTTTAATTTTTCTCTACTTTGAAAAGGTTTGCTAGCCCAATGCCACCGTTACAGGAAGAGTTAATAAAATCCTGAGCGTAATCTCACAGTTCCTTCAATCTGTTCCAGGTAACTAATATTTTCAAATCACACATCTAATCAAAGTTGGAGATCCCTGACTCGTCTTTTCCCCTACATGTAAATCCACTGTCTTGGTATTTTTTTATTAGTTGTTTCATGTGACCTAGACAGAGAGACGAAGATCAAATGTGATAAATGTATTTATTTAAAAGGAAAAACACATGTACACACAAACACACAGCAGGAATGCAGGCGCGAGGGTCTCTGTCGTGGTATTTTGGTTTCCTTCGCTGTGTCTGTGATATATTTTTTGTTTTCCCTGGTTCCTGTTTATTCCAGTAAGAAGTTCCGTAATTTCCATTAGGCAAAATAAAGGGTGTGTCCCAATCCGCGATTGAGCACTTCGAACACTGTTTTTGAGTGTGTAGTGAAATGGTGTTTTTAAGCGACATTAGTGACTGAAAGTACAGGATGTTGCCCTAATCACACCAAAAATGAAGTGTAAAACGAAGCACACTACTCGCACTAAATGGACGCCATTTGTGACGATAGGAAGAGGGGACTTTCGAACTGTTTAGAGTGAATAATGGTGGTGAACAAAAGGGCGACTCCTGCTGATAGAGGCGGTATTGTACTGATTTAATTAAGTTTTAAATTTGATATAATTGTATGTTATTGTGCCATGTACTAAGCTGTTCACTCCCTGATAAAGTTATGATCTGGTATGTGTTTAGGTGTGGTTATACCACCTAGTAGAGTTAGCTCTACGTTAGAGGCAATGCTAGTCCATCATTCCTGTAAGTGAGTGCTCTGTTTGGGTCAGCATTTAGCGACTATAATGCACTAAGATGAAGCACACAGTGCGCACTATGCACTGAATTCCAGTACACTGGTAAGTGTACGGTTTGAGACAGCCACAAACTCTCTGCCTGCCGACTCTTTGCGCCGTGTGCTTGGCCTCTTCAGGCAGACTCTAGGAAAGCCACTGGGTGAAGGCTACTTTGGTAGGGTGGTGGTGGCCGAGGCTCCTAGCATTGAAAGAATAGCATAGACTTTACCAGAGATAGAACTTTTATCCATCGAGAGACTTGAATGCTCCTTTTCGACACAGTAATGTTACTGTAGCTGCTGCCAACTAACCTCTTGGACTTTTCATTCTTAGGTACCGGAAATATAAGGAAAACAACATTTGTTGTAGGATCTCTTGCCTTAAGGGAGTCGATTAGGTCATAGTTGCCGAAAGGATGTGTGAAACAACTAAAGCATACTAAACAAGGACCTTCTGGAACGGAAATGTTCTTTGCCATAAGTTGTATGTTTGAAGTAAAGGAACAGCTGTCATTTGTTAAGAACAGAGGTGAACAGTAAGGTTAGTGGAGGTAGCCCTGTGGTGTGGGGATGGTTTCAGCTGAGAAGCTATCACATGAGTTGTGCTCCTACGTGTGGACAATAGAGACTCAATGAGGCAGATTAGTCCTGGATTGTGATTGTGTTCATGATATGTGCTTTACTCTGCCCCGTATCTGTGGTTCCCCTCTGGGTGAGTTCTGCTCTGGTCAGGGTGGTACTGGTGAGGCCCTGGGGTATTGACAAGAATAAGCACCAGAACTTTTAATCCCAGCCAGCATCTAGATTTCCGCTTGATTTTTTCCATAAGACTTGAATGTCTTTTAAAGTATGTTCTGACCTGCTGCCAATTTCTGATTTTCTTTTCCTGTTCCAAATATATGGAATACGTTTTTGTTGTTGTTGCATCTCTCCGCTTTAAGGGAGTCGATTAGGTCATTAGTTGCCGAAAGGATGTGACAAACTACCTGAAGCATACTAAACAAGGAGCTTTCTGAACGGAAATGTTCTTTAGCCATCAAGTACTATGCTATGTTTGAAGTAAAGGCAACAACTGTCATTATGTTAAGAACAGCAGGTGAACAGCAAAGCACGTGGAGGTAGCCCTGTGGTGTGGGATGGTTTCCAGCTGAGCAGTGCTATCACATGAGTTGTGCTCCCACTCTTGGACAGTCTAGAGATTCAATGAGGCGGATTTGCCCCTGGAATGTGTTGTGTTCATACTACTTGGTTTTGTCCCTGCGCAGTAGGCAGCGCGTCAGTCTCATAATCTGAAGGTCGTGAGTTCGAGCCTCACACGGGGCATGTGCTTTTGCTTACACTTTCACACACAAATCACCAGCATGGACCACCAACTGGCTACTTCCCATGCAACAGGGGTTCCCAAGTCCAGACCCCAAAGCTCCCATCCTGCACAGTTTGGTTGCATCCCTTCTCCAACACATCTGAATCAAATGAATGGCATGTGTCTCAGGTGTCTGTAGAACTGAATAAAGGTGGATCTCCATTTGTTCCATGTGCGGTGAATTAGGGGTTGCACTGCGACTTAGAACTGTCCTCCATGGAGCGGCAGCCTCACCGCGACCGTGTCAGATATGGCGCGACTGCAGTCCGGGCTACCGTGGGGGAAATCCGCCTATACATGTACATGAGGAGATTGACACATTTAATGATCAGGTGTGTTGGAGAAATGTCGGGGGTGTGCGTTCAAAAACTGTTCTCAGGACAGTTTTCCCCAGCATTTTCCAACTGAGACCAGCTTGGCGTGTCACCCATAATAAAGGTATACAACTATATTCAATAGCTTTGTATCTTTAACCATTACCCCAGGATGCAAAATCTATCCCAGAAACTGACTCATGCCAACACCTTCTTGCTTTCTCGGCCGTAAACTCAGCACTAAAAACTCTGTAATCCAGTTTGGATGTAGGATAAGTCCATTTCCACCCCTTATAGCAGTCCACTTGTGCCTGTTTGTGACATAGGAGCGAATTTTTTTTTTTCTCAACTTTGAAAAGGTTTGCTTGCCCAATGCCACTGTTACAGGAAGAGTTAATAAACCCTTGTGCGTATTCTCATTGTTCGTTGTAATCTGTTTGAGGTAATAAATTATTTACAAATCACCCATCTAATCAAAGTTGGAGATCCTGACTCGTCTTTTCCCTACATGTAATCCCTGTTTGGTTTTTTTTATTGTTGTTTCATGTGACCTAGACAGAGAGACGGAAGATAAATGTGATAAATGTATTTATTTAAAAGAAAAACACATGTACACACAAACACACAGCAGGAATGCAGGCGGAGGTCTCTACACTCCAGGCTATTTATAGCAAGTTCTCACTGTGTCTGCAGATATAAATCTTCCCCTTGTTATTCCCCCAATGAGTTCCCTAAGTTTAAATCTCCAGTGAAGAAAAGCTTCCGTAAACTTCCATTTCAGGCCAAAAATCAAAGGGTCTGTCCCAATCCGCGCACTTGAGCACTTCGAACACTGTTTTTGAGTGTGTGGTGCACACATGGTGTTATTTAAGCGACAATTCAGTGCACTGAAAGTACCAGGATGTTCCCTAATCACACCGAAAAATGAAGTGCAAAACGAAGCACACTACTCGCACTAAATGGACGCCATCTTGCTGACGCATAGGAAGAGGCGGGACTTTCGAACTGCTTTCAGAGCTGAATAATGGTGGTGAACAAAGCGGTGGCGACCCCTGCTGCATCAGAGGCGGTATTGTACTGATTTAATTAAAGTTTATAAAATATTTAGACATAATTAGTAATGTATATTGTGCCATGCTACCAAGCTGTTCACTCCCTGATGACAGTTATGATCTGGTCATGTGTTTGAGACTGTGGTTATACCGCCTCAGTAGAGTTAGCTCACGTTAGCAGGCAATGCTAGTCCATCACTTCCTGTAAGTGCAGTGCTCTGTTTGGGTCAGCATTTAGCGACTATAATGTGCACTACAGGCGAAGTACACAGTGCACACTATGCACTGAATTCCAGTGCACTTGGGCAAGTGTGCGGTTTGAGACAGACTCAAACTCTCTGCCTGCCGACTCTTTGCTGCCGTGTGCTTGCTCTCTTCAGGCTGACTCTAGGAAAGCCTCTGGGTGAGGGCTACTTTGGTCAGGTGGTGGTGGCAGAGGCCCTCAGCATTGACAAGAATAAGCATCAGAACCTTTAATCCCAGTCAGAATCAGAACTTTTAATCCATCGAGAGACTCTGAAATGCTCCTTTTCGACACAGTCATGTTACTGACCTGCTGCCAATTAACCTGATTTTCATTCCTGTTCCCAAATATAAGGCAAAACAACTGTCAATTTGTTGTTAGGCATCATCTCCTGCCCTTCTACAGGGCAGTAGATTAGGTCATAGTTGCCGAAAGGCATGTGTGAAACAACCTGAAGCATACTAAACAAGGACCCCTTCTGAACGGAAATGTTACTTTAGCCATCAAGTACTATGCTATGTTTGAAGTAAAGGTAACAACTGTCATTATGTTAAGAACAGCAGGTGAATAGTAATGTATTGTGGAGGTAGCCCTGTGGTGTGGGGATGGTTTCCAGCTGAGCAAGCTATCACATGAGTTGTGCTCCTACGTGTGGACAATAGAGATTGTGATTGTGTTCATGATATGTGTTTTCTGGGCCTCGTTGGCGCAGTAGGCAGCGCGTCAGTCTCATAATCTGGAAGGTCGTGAGTTCGAGCCTCACACGGGGCATGTCTTTTACTTACACATGCACACACAAATCACCAGCATGGACCACCAACTGCCCGCCCTTCTATGCACCAGGGTTGCCCAAGTCCAGACCTCCAAAGCTACCATCCTGCACAGTTTGGTTGCAACCCTTCTCCAGCACATCTGAATCAAGTGAACGGCTCATGATCAGGTCTCTCTGCAGAGCTGAATGACGTGCATGAAGACACTGACCATTTCATTCAGATGGGTTGAACAGGGTATGCTCTAAAAATTGCATGATAGTAGCTTTAGAGAACTAGACTTTGCCACCCCTGCTATACAACTGTCTTCTTGCTGGTCTACCGTTGCCCAAGGATGCAAAATCTTCAGTTGGAAGACTATCGTTTGTTCCAAATACATCTCTTCACCATCACACACTTAAACTGGAAAGCTCAGTGATATTTTCTGTGACAAAGTCAACATATTTCCACCACATATTTGATGCCCCCTTTGTTAAAATGCTATTATTGAAAGGACAATAGACCCTTTATGAAGATTGCTCGTTGGTGAGGTATTTTATGTGGCCTGGGGGTATTAAAACATCCCCACACCATAAAACCCTCCACCGAACTTTACACTTGGCACAATGCAGTCAGACAAGTACCATGTTCCTGGCAAACCGCCAAACCCAGACCCCTCCTCCTCTGGAGAAGCGTGATTTGTCCCTCCAGAGCAGGGGTTCCTAATCTTGGTCCTGAAGGACCCCTGCCTTGCATGTATTCCAGGTTTCCAACTCCACCACACCTGATTCAGATCAGCTGAACTGGTCATTAAGTTCTTTTCAAGCTGCTAACGAGCCTTTCATCTAAGTCAGGTGTGTTAAAGTAGGAATATCTTGAAAACCAGCAGGTTGGGGGTCCCTGAGGACCAAGATTGGGAAGCACAATCCACATCCACACAATCCACAAAACACATCAATAGATATAGCATCATAAAGACCAACCAGAACCAGAATTTATTGCTACCAGAACTTTGCAGAAATATCACACAGATCAACAGTGACCAAGCCTTTTCTCATCTGCATATCATAGCTTATCTTGGCTTTCAGGCATTGAAACAAACACACAACAGAAACTTTTTCCATATTCCCACTTTGTCTTCATCTCCAGTTATTTCTGCTACTATTTACCTTCTATCCTCACAAACCAACTCCAACTCAGCTGTAACAGAAAGCTCTTTTTTCTTTATTCCAGCCACAGAGGACCATTATTGTTCTTTTTTTCATATACACGTAGAACTTTCTGCTAACTTGTTGATCTTTGGCTGCTCCTGATTGGACATTACCGTCAATTTAAGCTCCCCGATTGGTGCAAAGTTTGACAGGAAGTGTCTTCATCATCATTTCAGGCCTAAATAGAGGTTTCTTAGCAACATAGGAGTGTTAGTGATGTTTTCATGATGAAAATGGGATAAATAATGGTGTTATCATGGATCTATAAGGTGCAAATGATACTGTAAGTGAACAGAGCTGCAGACACATTCAACTACAATATGTTTGGCTTCTAGAACTTAAATAAATAAAATCAAACATATTAAAAGCTCAAGACTTTTTGTTCTGGTGAGAAAAACCTCAGACATTTACTTCCAGACATCTGGGAGATGTGTTACCTGGGTCTGGGTCCTCCGTGGCTGGTCTGGACTGAGCCTGTGGGAGGTGAACCAGGAGCAGGAGGAGGAGGAGGCAGCATGGGGGTCCCATCATGTCCAGGCTGCAGAGACAACAACATCAGACTCATTAAACCATTCATGGCTCATTTTCTACAAATACAGTCAGACGTCGTCATTTCTCCGAGCTGAGATGTTTCCTCCTCACCGTTAACATCTGGAGTTCACACCCCCGCAGCTCACCTGCTGCTGCGAAATACCAGCCTGCTGGAACAGGCTGCATGCTCCCCTGAACAAACGCCTCCACCATTTATCTCCATGAAGCCGTGAAAGGAGCTGGATGAAGAAGCCGTCTCACAGCAGCAGTTATTCAGATTCTAGACGGCTCCGCTGAGGACAGATCTGCACCAGAAGCTCCAGACTTCATCTCATCACAGTTTCTTTTACTTGCTGAACTTCAAATATCTGCTGTTTACAGGAAAACTGGAGCTTTGATGGTCTTTAGCCAGTCCAGTCTGGAGTGTCTGGAGAATGGCCACGACCCCCAAAACAACATGCGGTAGATGCATCTAATGCAGGGAAGTGCAACTGCGGTCCTTGAGGGCCATCATCCTGCAGGTACACCATATTGCCAAAAGTATTTGCTCATCTGCCTTGACTCACATATGAGCTTCAGTAACATCCATTCCTGATCCAGAGGGTTCAGGATGACGTTGGTCCACCTTTGCAGCTAGAACAGCTTCATCTTCTGGGAAGGCTGTCCACAAGTTTAGGAGTGTTTATGGGAATTTTTTCTTCCAGAAGCACATTTGTGAGGTCACACTGATGTTGGACCAGAAGGCCTCGCTCTCAGTCTCCGCTCTGATTCATCCCAAAGGTTTTCTACGGGGTTGAGGTCAGGACTCTGTGCAGGCCAGTCCAGTTCCTCCACACCAGACTCTGCATCCAGGTCTTTCTGGACCTGCTTTGTGCACTGGTGCACAGTCATGTTGCAGCGAGGTCAGTGTTGAGCTGTGTAGCTGATATGCAGGAACATACCAGAGAAGAAGAACAAGAACTGAAGGAAAACAACACAAAAGCCGCCGGCGCCAAATAGCCCAATAAAAACACCTGAGAAAGAAGCAAAAAACAGAACAGAGGCCGTGTGAGCGTGTCTGATAAATACACTCATATCTACGTTACCGACACCGAGTGGTGTAAACTGACTTCAAAACAGGGAAATTAACTATGAACTCAGCACTGCCACCTAGTGGACAAACGTATTTATGAACCATGGGAACGCAGAAGACGCATGGAAGTATGAAGGCGGCGACGCATGAAACGGACGTTACCATTTACTACATAAGGAAGTAGGGCCGGACGATAAACCGGAAAGGTTTGCACTGAAGGACGACTGTGGATCCAGACCTCCACGAGTCCATGGTTTTCATTTACGTTGATCATTCTGATGTGATTTTGTTCTCAGCACATTTCACAATATGATGAAGATTTTTATCCGGAATATTTAATTCATAATTGTAAATAACACAGTTATCAATATAATTAACCAATAGAAAACCTGCAGAATGCTGTTTTTTGTTTGTTTCTAATGTTGTTCCCATGCCCCACGGATTAAAAAAAGAGAACTTTTTTAAAGCTATGGGGCATGGGAACAACAGGCCACGCCCACCATGCAACATGAAGACGTCTCCAGAAACTACTGGATCTGCAGCAGGATTTTTCTCATTTAGCACAAGGAGTGAATATCGCATCATTTTCAGCTTTAGTGGCTGATTGGAAACCACGTTAGAAACCTAAACTAAAAAGGCCTGGACTCGTGCATGTGTGCAATCAATGAGTAATGTATTTTCATAAAATGACCTCTTTTACCGAATAATATACGATGTAGAAAGCATTTTTCTTAGAGAGATTAGAATAAAATCAGGTACAGGGCCTTTAAATGTCCATTTGACTCCCTCATGGGTCTGTCTGTGATGTTGTCTGCAACTCCAGTCTATACAGGTTTCAGCTTAAGTGAGATTATGTGGAAATACCAGCATGAACAATTATATTGCATCGTTGGGAATTTCAAAATTAGTCGTGTAAAGTTAAATACATTTGCATTATTGAAGGAAAATACAGTAGTAGTACTGTATAAAGTTTTACAGCAACTCCATCCAGCTGCCAGTACATTACTGTAAAATCTACAGCAGCCGCTTGGCTCTCGCAGAAGGTATCAGAGAGTATCAGTGGCTCATAAACAGCGTCCATCTCTGGATTTGCAGAGATGAAGCTGATTGTAAACACTGGAAAAGTGAGAGCAGCAGCACGAACGACCTCATCAGCATCACCTTCATCCCTGCAGCAAGTTCCACTGAATCTGCTCGTTTGACTCTAAAATGTCCCAAAATCAAACGTTTGCAACATAAAACCCAGACGAGACATTTCAGCAACGTCCTGAACTCCGACGCAGCATCGGTGACGTAAACCATACTCATCATCATCACATGAGACGAGGAAGGCCTCAGATCAGCTGAGCGTCGCGGAGGCGAGTGTTTGCTGCCGACACGTCCACCTGCAGCACCGTCTCGTCTGCTTTTACCCCCCCACGCGCTGCGTGAACTGACCGCAGCCTGATCTGAGACCAGGAGCGGCAGATGTGCAACATCTGGAGACCAGATGCAGGAAAATAACAACATGCAAACATCCAGGACCAATCAGAGAAGCTGAACTTCCCACTGCTGGAGCTGCTTCCAAACCGGGACGTCTGAAGGGCCAGCAGACACATGGAGGGTCCTTTAAAACAGCCATCGTGTGTCCATCCGTCAGTGGTGGAAACAAACAGTTCACAAACAAAAAAACAAACTGTTGCTTAACGAAACCTTATTTAGACTTTGATTTGCAGGAAAATCAGTGAAAAAATATCTACATTTAATACCTTTTAATATCTACATATCAACATTTTACATATTCATTTATTGTTTTAATATTTGCATGTTTGATATTTTTAATTAACTTGCACATTTATTATTTAACATGTTTTGTACACATTTTAAACATTTTGACTTTATTTATTGTTTCATTTACAGATTTTAAATTTTAATTTTTCTTACATATCTTTTACTTCCCATATCTTTGTAGATGTTTTACACATTTAGACTTTATCTAATATTTAATTTACATATTTTATATTTTATATCAGTATATAAATTTTTTTACATACTCATTTATTGTTTTAATATGTTTATATTCAACATTTTTAATTAACTTGCACATTTATTATTTAACATATTTTTGTACACATTTGACACATTTAGACTTTATTTATTATTTCATTTCCAGATTTTCAATTTTACTATCAGCATATTTTATTTCTAATTTATTTCTTGCTTTGATATTTGCATATTTGACATTTTTGTATTTACCTTGCATATCTATTATTTAACATATTTTTGTACACATTTTTACATTTTCATTATTTTTATTTATTCACAGATTTTTTTGCAAAAAAAATTTACAATTTTTTTTATTACAAATCATTTATTATTTTTACTACTTATATATTTATTTTCATTTCTCTTAAATACAGTATGTATCACATACATATATCCTATTTATTATTTAGCATATTCATTTACATAATTGAACTTTAGATAATAGACATATTTACGTACTTCTTATATTCTAGAGATGAAAATATCTATATCTGTCTGATATTATCAGACTATAACTCCATTGAACATTAACAATATACTGTACACTTTCTCGGTGCAATATTACTGTGCAGTATATATATTTTCCTTAGTGTATTATGTTATTTTACTCTTTATGCATTTTACTTTACTTATTATTTATTGTTCCAGTTGTTTGTCTGTTATTATTGTTGTTTTTATTGTCTTAACTAGTTTTTTATACTTGCTGAAACCGTCAGAGCTGCTACTTCAGTTCCGTTGCACTGGTGCAATGACACTGATATTATCGGCGATACCGGCACTGAAATGTGATATAGGACATTTTCTCAAACTATGATACAACCTCACAGTTGTCTGCACAGATTGGTATCGGTTGATATTGGAAATTAGTTGAACAATATCGGCATTTCAGATATCGGTAAAAAAAAAAAAAAAAGAGGCAACATTAAACATCTGATAACTTCTCTTCTGGGGATGAGTGACGTCACCTCTGGTTGGAGGAGAAGCTGACGGTTTTTCACAAGAAGGAAACCTGCTGTGAAGCTGCAGAAAACAAGAATCAACAACCAGGACGGTGGAGGATAAACACGCAGACACAGGGCTGGAATGACCCCCCCCACACACACACATTCAGTCCGTTAGACCTTTCCACGCTGAAGCCGTCACCCACACACCAGATTCTGCATCCTGCTGGCAGCTCTGGATGCCCCCCCTGACCCCCCTCGTCCATCAAAGCTGGGAAACAGCTGCGGACCTGCTGGTTTCAACCATCCTGCAGCCGGTGACGTCAGCTGGAGAGAAACAATAAGTAAACCTGCATGATGACGAGAAAACTGCAGCCGGGCAGAGAAATGACTCCGTCCTCGCGCACACGACACATATTTCAGCCCTGCGTCATGCAAGGTGATGATGATGATGGTGGGAAATGACCAGACAGATGCAGCTGGTCATGGATGGAACTTTACAACTTCCAGCTCCTCAAACTGGAAGATTTGACGCTTTTAATCGTTTTATCTGATAATAAACTCAACATGTTGGAGTTTTAGGCGGCTGATGAGATAAAAACAAACGTGCATGTTGAGAATTTCAACTTTCAGAGGATGCAATTATAAAATAATTAATAAAAATAAAAATAATCATTGGTTGTTCCTCTGAGGTGCTTTTACGTAATCCCAAGTCTATGTTGGATTTCTAACGTCAGACAAATGAAATTAAAATCACTTTTAGAGTGTAATCCTACATTAAAGTACATTTTCAAGTACTTTTGTTATTTCCATCATATGCTGCTGCTCTACATTTACACTGAATACTTTGTTATGGTGTGCAAGCTGCATTTTAACAAAGTTCCTCCCTGATTTTCTGCTGCAGCAGCTCTTCTGTTGTATTACAATGTAGTAACGTATCTGCTACGTTTATGTATTTGCTATGTATTTTCAACTTTAAAACTTTTTCTAGTGTATTTTCCATCTGCATTTATCTTATTTTACGTCATGATAAAGTTCACCGTGACTAGACTGGAGCAGTTTCAGGTTTTCCTCTGAGAAAATTCCTCACATTCAGTTGAACTTGACACATTTCCAGTCTTTTACTGTGATGCAGTCCATCTGCAGACTTTCTGCACACATTAAAAGCCGTAAGTGTGTTATAGATGCAGGAACGCAAACTCCAGATCGGCTGGAAAAGCTGAGATCTGCAGACACGGACCTGAACGCGTCGCTGGATCCGACAGCAGCGGAGGTCTGGGGGGCCGCTCGGTCCGTCCCGGGACTGGAAAACCACCGACTGAGGACTTTCCAGGACTGCCTTCAGCTGCGTGAAATAAAATCCCATCCACGGTGTCCGGTAGGAGGGTCAGACCAGTTTCTGCTCCGCTGGGTCCGCGCGTGGAGACATCCGGCTCTAGTTAACGGTGAAACCCGGGCGGAGTAATGCAGCCGTGCGCGAGACGCTGAAAAGCTGCGTTCATTAACGAGCTTGTGTCATAAACTCTGACCGAGAGAAACGCCCACAGCGGGAGTTTCCCTCCCCCAACCCCTCCAGATCCTCGAGTCCAGTGCATCACCAGCGGGAGGTCGTAAATAATGACATTATGACGTCAGCATTTAGTTTGGCTTTGTTTCGTTCCGGAGAACCGAAGTGGAGCTTTTACAGAACAGATTTGCACCAGAACAGGAGCCGCAAACCAGTCTGCGTCATTCCCAGGTGCAGGGGCGCCTGCAGAGATTTTTTTAGGGGTGTCCAGAGAAAACAACATGGTGGCCAAAGGTTATTAAAGATAACTTTTTCTTTCAACCTGGACCATATTTCTAAAAATTTACCAGGGATGGTTGTAACACTCTTAGTTTAAAGGAGAACTCAGTAACTTTTTCACCTCAATAAATGCTTTTCAGAATCCCTGTGGGGCTAAACAAAGTGTTACAGAGCGATTCAATGCCCCCCCGTCCCGCCGGTGTCTCTGGCCTGCGAGCAGCACTTGCTTGTCTGCCTGCGCCGACCCGAGCAGAACGTGCGACGACAGAAACCGCTGTACGGTACTCAGGTCCCCCATCTACCGAGCTGCTTCCAGCTCTGATCTGAACCAAACTAGCAGCGCTGATTTGAAGAAAACATTTCTGTAGCTTCCCACCACCTAAACACGGCTCCCGCCTTTCATAACCAACTCTTTGCTGGACCAGAGTGATTCCCGTAGCTTGCGCTGCCTGGATGCTGCCGGGTGAAGCGTCACTGCTTCAGGCTCAATAATCACTTATCATAGCAAAGTAGCATCAACAAGCTATTTTTGCATTGTGTCCATTGTGTTGTAGAAACAATTGTTTCACTTATATCAGCTCAAGTTGTAGCTTCTTTATCTTAATTTGATGTGTTGCATTAGTGCTAGCTTTGAAGCTAAATGCTAAAAAGGGTTAGCTTTTTAATGGCTGCCTGGCATGGGGATGGTTGGAACAAATGTCACAACTATATTTGCTATAACTGCCAATCTAAATAAACAATTATTATGCCTAAAGCCATTTTCTCAGTTGATGGTCACTTTCTAAGTATTTCTGCAGCTAAAATACACAGTTCAACTGCTCAGTTGGTTTTTAGGCTACTTAGCCTACTGGACACATTTGCACCACAACTCTCAAAAGCAGCTTCTGGGTTGTTTTTATGGATCTCCAAAGTGTCCAAATGACATTTTGACATTAGCCTGTTTCAAGCTACAAAATACAAACACAACACACAACACTTTATACTTTATTATCCTTTTATTTAATTTATTTTATGTCATATTTATATTTTTCATTTTAATGTATTTATTTTTCTGGTATTAAATTGACACTTTTTATTTAGTTTATCATTATTATTTTTGTAGTCTCACAAGTGTGGGGTTCCTTCTTTACTTTTCATTAAAACGCTTCCATACATTTATTTGTGTGGATCTTTTTTATTTTTTAGCAAAATAATTTGATTTTTACATCCATCTCCAAGTAGTGTTACACCTCACCCTGGTGCTGGGGTAGGTTGTAACAACACACCACTTAGTATTTGACATTAATTTAACTGATCTGTGATGGTGCAGTAGAAGTGTACAGTAGGTGTATCTCATTTATAGCAGACAAATATGGGTATCACATGCTCCAGCACAAAGGACTATTGAACAACACGTGCTCAAACAAAAAAAAGTGTTACAATCACTCCCGGTCTCCCCTTACGTTTACTCACCAGTAACATTTCTGCATCACTCTGACTCCTTTGGATGCTACTGTTTTTTAGATAAGTCATAGATCCACGTAGGATATAGCTTTCCATATAATGGACGTGCAGGGGGCAGAATGAATGGGCATCTATATGAGGTATTATCGGCAACAAACCTCCTTAATTTCACCAATATACTTCAAAACTCAATTCTTACCAAGTATATTTTTCTAATTTCTAGTCAAAATATCTAATCACACTCAAAAAATAAGACAAAATCATGGAAAGAGAAGCATTTCAGTGAGATATAAGAACTTGTTTTAAGACAAATGCATCTTATTTCTGGTCTACAATGCCTCAATCGTCTCCATCCTCCTTTACGACTCCGAAACATGGCTGCTGAATAACACTGTGGCGGACAGCCTCGATGGTTTCGACACCAGGCCCTCAGGGAGGATCGAAGGCATCATTTCCAGCCAGCATGTCACAAACTTTAAGAGTCCAAACTCAGCAGCCCCCAGTATCTTGTCTTGCACAATGAGGCGAGTGCGCTGATCCGGCCACATCATCGGCTTGTTCTCGTGGAACATCCAGCAAGCATCATCCTGAGCCCAGCTAGATGGAGGAGACCCAACATCCAGCCAGATGTTGTTGTGGGATCTCTCTTCTTTTTCCAGCCAGTGAAGTTTACTCGTTAAAATGTTGTTACAGATTTAGTGGATGAAACATCTGACCGACCGTTTAGCGGGCTGTTTAAGTTCAGAGCAGCCTCTCGCCGACACTCGAAGGCCGTCTACATCTTGTGAGAACTCCACCTGTCTTTTCTTGGAGGCAGCAGGAAGTGAAAGGA
>JALJCO010011712.1:0-51006 GCA_023101725.1 Atherinomorus stipes
ACAGAGGGGTTTGTTTTTATGTCGGTCACACAGGAAGTGACGTATATTTTTAAAAGATTGCAATGTGTTAAGCTCCACGTCTTTGGTCCGGATCAGTTAGATCATTACCCCCTATAGAGGGGTACCAGAAAAGTAGGACGGGTTTGGTTGGATATATAGCCCCATTTCCACCAGCGGGTCGGGCCGGATCGGTCCACGTTTTTTGCGTCTCCACAGATAAAAACTGGGACACGTGCCCATTATATTCAACCCGCCCCCAGCCTACTTTCTTGGTTTCCCTTCGGTAGGGATACTGATCTAACCGATCCAGACCAAAGAGGTGGAGCTGATTCACAGCAACCCTTTGAATTGTTGAAAAATCCGTCACTTCCCACGTGACCTCGTCGTAAAACAAAGGAGGGGTGACTCTTTTGTTTCTGTCACATGTGGTGCGGTGTATTGCTGGTGTTGCACTGCGATGATGTCACGCGATCACGCAACAGCGCTATCCGGTTAATACTCCGCCTCCAGAGTAAGGGTACAGTATATTTGTGGGGACGCAACATGAAATCAACGTATTTGTGGCCTCAAAACCCACCCACGATCCGGCCTGGCCCAACCCAGACCGCCCCGAGTGTGGAAGACGGGGCTTTGGGTACGCGTCCCAGTTTTTATCTGTGGAGATGCAAAAAATTGTGCCTGATCCGGCCCAGACCCGCTGATAGAAACAGGGCTTATGAATAAAGGCTAATGAAAAATATGTGTACCTATCTAAAATCTACTAAGAAATTTTTAAAGCAGGAACAACATAATTAAAAACAGAACAGAATAAACTTGAACTACATTAATGCCAAATTTTAGTAAACACTTTGGATAAATATGGAACTTACAGTATATATTTCCAAACATCACTTTCTTTCCAGTGATGCATTCCTGTGAAAGAACCAGGCTGGACATTTTCTTTTTTTTTAGATTTATATCGAATTTTTCTTGCAGG
Source organism: Atherinomorus stipes (assembly GCA_023101725.1). Lineage (NCBI taxonomy): Eukaryota > Metazoa > Chordata > Actinopteri > Atheriniformes > Atherinidae > Atherinomorus > Atherinomorus stipes. The sequence continues at coordinate 977 of JALJCO010011712.1, forward strand.
GCACCTCAAAGCGCTCACAGTAGATCCATTATTCTTTCACTCCTCAGTCATACTTAGTGATGGTAAACTATGTATGTAGCCACAGCTTCACAAATGAATTGATCACAACCGCAACTCAATTCTCATCGTTCATTTAAAACGGACTAGAGGCAGGAATAAAAAAACAAACAAACATGCATGTCCTTTTTTTCATACTAATGGGTGATGATGAAGCGCTAAATACCATAAATAACGTTTCCACCCACATTTCTCTCCGTTGCCTTGAACAGGCTGTGTGCCTGCAAAATGCGCTGCAATTCGGTGTCTGAATTTCCCGCTCTTTGCCCTGCGGACGTGACGTCAAATGCTTACATCCGCAGTTTCTGACAAATGGAAGAAGACGGTCGAGTAAATTCAACACTGGGAAGCCAGTGGTGTCCAAAGTCGGTACTCAAGGGCCGCTGTCTGACGGTTTTCCATGCTTCCTTGCACCAGCACAGCTGACTCAAATTGAATGAATCTAAAGCCTTTGAATTTGAGTCATGTGTATTGGAGAAGGGAGACATGGAAAACCTGCAGGATTGTGGCCCTCGAGGACCGGAGCTGGACTACCCCTGCTGTAAGCAAGAGTTATGGATTCTTCTGCCATCAGCAAACGATCCAGATCAACAGAAAGACACTAAAAAAGTGGAAACTACGAGGAGAAAGCGTAACATTATAGCTTCCCAGTTTGTGCTCCGTGACGGCTTGGCTCATTGGCTGCAGTTACCTGAAGCACCAGTCGCGAATTTTGTTTCTTAATCTTGCCTCAAGTCCGTTAAATGAGCAATAAAAATAAAAAAAAACTCATTCGCTCATGAAGGTCACATGTCAACATGCGTATCTGGACTGGATGATGTCAGACAGGAATCCACATTTACTGATAACGGTGTGTAACCTGGAGATCTCCAAAGTTCTTCAGTGTTTTTCTTATAAGTATGAGGACATGAGTGCATTAATGTAAACTATGATTCATCTGACAGAAAAATGGCTAGAATACAAAACGCAAATCTCATGAAAAATATTCACAATTTCCTTCATGAAGAAGTTCTCAAAACTGTTGCAGAGGGCAGTGGAGTTCGTGTGGGAGATAATTATAGCCATGAGGTGTAATATTCTGTTAGGGATACTTGTGCTGTAGACATGAGACTAAACGTCGTCTTTCTCCTTAAATAAGTGAAAGGAGGTGACGTTTAATGAGTTTCTAAGAGACTGTAGAAGGAGGAAACATCCGATGAACTCATAATGAACCGAGGAGAAGGCGCAGGAGATGTGTGATCTGATGCAGTTACTAGGCAACCAGCGTGTCATCTCATGATGAGCCGTCAGTCAGCTGTTTAACTGATATTTCTCGTTTGATCTTTTTCTCATTTTTGTTGGTGCTGAAATTCGACTCCATCACTTTCACCTTCTCACATTTCCTGTGGTGTTTGATGTAGAGCACAGGAGAGGTGACAGGAACTTCATATGAATGATTTATTGTTTGATTTTTCTTCTATCTGCAGCATTTTGTCCTCTGCACAGGACACTGTTGTCTTCTATCATCAGTCATGATGTCCTGACACTCAGATCGTCTCTGAGTGTTTCGGTCTGTGAACACATGAAGCAGTTGCAGACAGGACTGCAGATCTGATCTGAGAGCAGCCGTCTGTCTGATGTGGGGTTTCATCATCCTGTCGTCTTTGTGTCTGCGCTGCAGCGTCCCAGTTTCTCCTGCAGGATCATTAAACTTTCATCCCCTCTGATGTCTTCCAGGAGAAGACGTCACATTTCTAACAAGAAAGACATTTCTCTGAGGAGTCACATGTGTCTGAGGGAGAATTTACAACAGCCTCATTAATAATTGACGTCATGTGTTGAAATAAAAATACGACGACAAAACTGGAGAAACACTGTGGGACAAGAGATGTCCTTAGAGTGCAGAAATGTCCTCACAGTGTAAAAATGTCCTCACAATATACAGTTGTATGAAAAAGTGTTTGCCCCCCTTCCTGATTTCTTATTTTTTGCATGTTTGTCACACTTATATGTTTCAGATAAAACAAACAAATTTAAATATTAGACAAAGATAACACAAGTAAACACAAAATGCCGTTTTTAAATGAAGATTTTAGTAGTAAGGTGGTAAAAAAAAAATCCAAACCTACATGGCCCTGTATGAAAAAGTGATTGCCCCCTAAACCTAATAACTGGTTGTCCCACCTTTAGCAGCAACAACTGCAATCAAGCGTTTGTGATAACTGGCAGTGAGTCTTCTACAGCGCTGTGGAGGAATTTTGTTCCACTCATCTTTGCAGAATTGTTGTAATTCAGCCACATTGGAGGGTTTTCCAGCATGAACCGCCTTTTTAAGGTCATGCCACAGCATCTCAATGGGATTCAGGTGGGGACTTTGACTAGGCCACTCCAAAGTCTTCATGTTGTTGTTCTTAAGCCATTCAGAGGTGGACTTGCTGGTGTGTTCTGGATCATTGTTCTGCTGCAGAACCCAAGTGCGCTTCAGCTTGAGGTCACCAACAGATGGCCGGACATTCTCCTTCAGGATTTTTTGGTAGAAGCAGAATTCATGGTTCCATTTACCACAGCAAGTCTTCCAGGTCCTGTAGCAGCAAAACAGCCCCAGATCATCACACTACCACCACCATATTTTACTGTTGCTATGATGTTCCTTTTCTGAAATGCCGTGTTACTTTTACACCAGATGTAATGGGACCTACACCTTCCAAAAAGTTCAACTTTTGTCTCGTCAGTCCACAGAGTATTTTCCCAAAAGTCTTGGGGATCATCAAAGAAGCTTTCTGGCTAAACTGAGACGAGCCTTTATGTTCTTTTTGCTCAGCAGTGGTTTTGGTCTTGGAACTCTGCCATGCAGCCATTTTTGCCCCCCAGTCTCTTTCTGATGGTGGAGTCATGAACACTGACCTTCATTGAGGCAAGTGAGGCCTGCAGTTCTTGGATGTTGTTCTGGGGTCTTTTGTGACCTCTTGGATGAGTTGTCGCTGTGCTCTTGGAGTAATTTTGGTGGGCCGGCCACTCCTGGGAAGGTTCACCACTGTTCCATGTTTTCACCATTGTGGATAATGGTTCTCACTGTGGTTCTCTGGAGTCCCAAAGCTTTAGAAATGGCTTTGGAACCTTTTCCAGACTGATAGATCTCAATTACTTTGTTTCACATTTGTTCCTGAATTTCTTTGGATCGCAGCATGATGTCTAGCTTTTGAGGATCTTTCGTCTACTTAAATTCATCAGGCAGGTCCTATTTAAGTGATTTCTTGATTGAGAACAGGTGTGGCAGTAATCAGGCCTGGGTGTGGCTAGAGAAATAGAACTCAGCTTTTCAAAGATGTGATAAACCACAGTTAATTTATGTTTTAACAGGGGGGGCAATCACTTTTTCATACAGGACCATGGAGGTTTGGATTTCTTCCCTCCCTAACTAATAACAATCTTCATTTACAAATTGCATTTTGTGTTTACTTGTGTTATCTTTGTCTAATATTTAAATTTGTTTGATTATATGAAACATATAAGTGTGACAAACATGCTAAAAAAATAAGAAATCAGGACTGTAGAAAGGTCCCCATGGTGTTGAAATGGCCTCACAATGCAAACATGTCCTCAAAATTCACAAATGTCCTCACAGTGCAAACATGTCCTCAAAGTGCAGAAATGTCCTGTCCGTGGAAACAGGTCCTTAAAGTCCAGAAATGTCCTCATGATGCAGCAATGCGCTCACAGGGCAAAATTGTCCCCTCTGTGCAGAGATGTCCTTTCAGTGTCGAAATGTCCTCATAATCTTAAAACGTCTTCAGAATACAAAAATATCCTCACAGTCTTGAAATGTCCTCACTGCGCAGAAATATAAGTATAGAAATGTCCCCTGGTGTCCCCCAGTGTCCTCTGGTGCCCTCGGTGTGTGATGATGTGAGATTGTCATGCCGTGTATTTGCTCTTCGACATCTGTGTGTTTCTTTCTTTTTCTTTTCTTTCTTCTTATCTTTGTGTTTCTGCGTGTGTGTATTCTGGTGATTTCTGGTTGTTGGTAGAGGCAGGTAAACACGACAGAAGTGTCACCGCAGCATCAGCTGGTGTGAACGGACGATCTGCAGAAACAACAGCAGACACACCAACCCCAGCAGATCACATGACGGCACAAACGGCAGCTGCCGTGGAGATAATCGCGTCTCTGCTGGGCGGAAAGACGAAGACAATGTCCAGCTGTTCCACAACAATGCAGACCCCCTCTCTGTCCTCTGATATGACAGCTATGGGAGTAATGGGTGGAATGGGAAGAATGGGAGGAACGGAGACCACTCAGTGGATTGAGTCCAGCAGCTGTTGGTGTCTTTCTAAAAGAAGGTTCGGCGTTGTTAGCAAACCACTTCCTGCTTCACGGCTAGCAGCTTGAATCTTAGATTCAGGTGAAAAGTAACTGAGCTTCTCCATGATTAGCCTCTATTTGCTGGATGATGATGATAATGATGATGATGAAGTTCCTGCTTACTGAATTAGGAGGCAAAAAGAAGCTCAGGTTAAAACCAGGTCCAAAACCAGAATAAAACCAGGTGAGAAACCGCAAACCTGAGTATCTGAATAAAAACATTCAAAGGTCAAAGACATGCAGAGGGAACCCGGAGGGTGGTTCAGTTGAGCCAGGAAGGTGAATCGGGCCTGATGACAGAGGAAGCACGACAGGAAACATGACAAGGCAGCAAAGGAAGAAAGGAGGCAGGAAACAAGGAAGCACAGAAGGAAACTGAAGCACAAAGGAAGTAATAAAGGAAATATGTGCCTCCTTAATCCCCCGTTTAAACTTGGCAGTGTCAGCGCTGAATGTTAGAACAGGGATGGGGGGATGGGGGGGGGGGTCTTCAGCTGCTGTGTGAGAGAGGGGTCAAGGGCTCCCCCCCATTCTTCTGCCTGGATAAACAGAGCAGCATTGTGAGCCAGGTGGTCTGAAACACTCTCAGCTTAGAGTCTAGAAGAATCTCCCAGCTGTTCCTGATACGTTTACTTCAGCAGGTTAGCCCCTCATCAACCCCTCAACACCCCCACAATCCACCCACAATCCCTCAATCCACCCGCAATCCACTCACAATCCCTCAATCCACCCACCGCCGGCCCAGCGGCAGTCACGTTTATCCTCCAGACAGATCCAGTTACAGCTGAGGTCCAGACTAACCCAGATCACAAGTTCTACCAGAACCAGGAAACAACGTTCAGGTGGAAATCACCGCTCAGCTGTGATTGGTTGATTGATTCCTCAGCTCAGGATGAAGGTGTTTGGTGGTTATGGATCCATCCATCCCATACCATCCATCTGTCTTTAAATTTATTCATCTTTTTATCCATATCCATCCATCCATCCATCCATCCATCTATCCATCCATCAACTCTTCCATCCATCCATTCATCCATCCATCCATCCATCAACTCTTCCATCCATCCATCCCTCTCCATCCATCCATCCATCCATCCATCCATCCATCTATCCATCCATCCATCAACTCTTCCATCCATCCATTCATCCATCCATCAACTCTTCCATCCATCCATCCACTTTTCCATCCACCCATCCACACACTCTTCCTTCCTTCCTTCCTTTCTTCCCTCCATCCATCCATCCTCTCTTACATCCTTCCATCCATCCATCCATCCATCCACTTTTCCATCCATCTATCCACACTCTTTCTTCCTTCCTTCCTTCCATCCATCCTCTCTGCCTTCCATCCATCCATCCATCCATCCATCCACTTTTCTATCCATCCATCCATCCATCCACACACTCTTCCTTCCTTCCCTCCTTCCTTCCTTCCATCCATCCATCCATCCATCCATCCTCTCTGCCTTCCATCCATCCATCCATCCACTTTTCCATCCATCCATCCATCCAGACACTCTTCCTTCCTTCCTTCCTTCCTTCCATCCATCCATCCATCCATCTACTTTTCCATCCATCCATCCACACACTCTTCCTTCCTTCCTTCCTTCCTTTCTTCCCTCCATCCATCCATCCTCTCTTCCATCCTTCCATCCATCCATCCATCCACTTTTCCATCCATCTATCCACACTCTTTCTTCCTTCCTTCCTTCCATCCATCCTCTCTGCCTTCCATCCATCCATCCATCCATCCATCCATCCATCCATCCATCCATCCATCCATCCATCCTCTCTTCCATCGATCAATCCATCCATCCACTTTCCATCCATCCATCCATCCATCCACACACTCTTCCTTCCTTCCCTCCTTCCTTCCCTCCATCCCTCCATCCTCTCTTCCATCCTTCCATCCATCCATCCATCCACTTTTCCATCCATCTATCCACACTCTTTCTTCCTTCCTTCCTTCCATCCATCCTCTCTGCCTTCCATCCATCCATCCATCCATCCATCCATCCACTTTTCCATCCATCCATCCATCCACACACTCTTCCTTCCTTCCCTCCTTCCTTCCTTCCATCCATCCATCCATCCATCCATCCATCCATCCATCCATCCTCTCTGCCTTCCATCCATCCACTTTTCCATCCATCCATCCACACACTCTTCCTTCCTTCCTTCCTTCCTTCCTTCCATCCATCCATCCATCCATCCATCTACTTTTCCATCCATCCATCCACACACTCTTCCTTCCTTCCTTCCTTCCTTTCTTCCCTCCATCCATCCATCCTCTCTTCCATCCTTCCATCCATCCATCCATCCACTTTTCCATCCATCTATCCACACTCTTTCTTCCTTCCTTCCTTCCATCCATCCTCTCTGCCTTCCATCCATCCATCCATCCATCCATCCATCCATCCATCCATCCTCTCTTCCATCGATCAATCCATCCATCCACTTTTCCATCCATCCATCCATCCATCCATCCATCCACACACTCTTCCTTCCTTCCCTCCTTCCTTCCTTCCATCCATCCATCCATCCTCTCTGCCTTCCATCCATCCATCCACTTTTCCATCCATCCATCCGCACACTCTTCCTTCCTTCCTTCCTTTCTTCCTTCCATCCATCCATCCATCCATCTACTTTTCCATCCATCCATCCACACACTCTTCCTTCCTTCCTTCCTTCCTTCCTTCCTTCCTTCCTTCCTTCCTTCCATCCATCCATCCACTCTTCCATCCATCCATCCATCCATCTACTTTTCCATCCATCCATTCACACACTCTTCCTTCCTTCCTTCCTTCCTTCCTTCCTTCCTTCCTTCCTTCCTTCCATCCATCCATCCACTCTTCCATCCATCCATCCATCCATCCATCTACTTTTCCATCCATCCATTCACACACTCTTCCTTCCTTCCTTCCTTCCTTCCTTCCTCCATCCATCCATCCATCCTCTCTGCCTTCCATCCATCCATCCATCCATCCATCTATCCACTTTTCCATCCATCCAGCCACACACTCTTCCTTCCTTCCTTCCATCCATCCATCCTCTCTTCCATCCATCCATCCATCCATCCATCCATCCATTTAAACAGAGTTGTTCTGAATAAGATCCAGAACATTAGTTTCTGTTTAAGTTGGCTTCTGAAGTTCTGGTTCGGTTCTGCAGGGACTTGAAGAGCTTTTGCTGTAATTAATGAATTCTTGTGTCCATTGAGATGCTGTGGTTTAAAGTTGGGTTCTAGTCTATATCCAGGAGGTTCTGAAAGATTTAGTGGATTGTGATGATCAGTGATGGAGGTTGTGGAGTCAGTTATGGGCTTTTGTCTCTACAGATAAAGTTCTGAATGTCCAGTAGTAGGTTCTGATGGTTACTTAGACGGTTCTTTACTACTTTGGGAGTTAAGGTGTTTTTTTCCTTGAATCACTGTGTAAATGAAAAAGGACCAAATCTGATGTGCAACGGATGTGTTAATGCAGTTGTAGTGATTGATCCAAATGAAGGTTCTGGATATCCTAGTATGTTTGTTCTGTTATTATCATAAAGAACTGTTTCTACTCATGACTCAGGGTCATTTTAGGACCCCTGAGAAAGTTCTGGGAAGTCTTGTCCATGGAAAAAGGACATTTAAAGGTTCTCTGGTTGGTTCTGGTGCTCCAATAAGGAATTTTCTGTGTCTCAAGCAGGAGAATTACCACTAAACATCACATGAACATGTTCTTTATTAGAACTCTGGTCTCAGAAACCCAAACTAGTACTGATGAGCTGTTAACCGCTGGACGGATGTTCTGATGGTTCTATGGATGTTGCCATCTCATGTCCAACGTGTCTGCACAGTCCTGGTCCCGGTTGTGTTTGAATCCGGACCATCTGTCTCTGTGCTGCAAGGAAAAAAAGGTACCTTGTTGCAGGTGTGACGAGTCTGGACCTGCCGGGGCCAACGAGCAGCTTCTGATCTGAATCAGTAGTAAACACAGACGGGAAGGAGACTGATGGACAGATATGAAACAGATCTGAGGAAGCGACCCGGTTCAGGAGGGAGGTCCAAACTTACAGGAAAGAGTCAGACTGGAGGATGGGTCAACAAATGGGCTCCATGAAACCCAACAGAACCAGACCTGCATCTTCTGCTCATATTGATCTTGATCTTATGATCACTTCAGCCCAACTTGGTTTTCCTGGTTCTTTAAACTGGAGTGGTTCTGGTTCTGGTCTCGTTAGTAGGATTCCACCTGTGTAATTTGCTATCTGATGATAATTTATTCTTCAGACCGAGTCCAGCTGGTTTTTATTTGTGTCCAAACAAACAGGAAGGAATCAGACTTCCACAGTCCGACCTCTACTTGTTTCAGAAGAGTTCTGGTTCTGGTTCTGGTGGTCACAGCTGCAGCTGCATCCATCGACTGATAAGTGTTAAAACAGCTGCAGGCTGTTGTTGTGGTTCTAATCAACACTAATTATCACCTGGCAGAAAACTGAGAGTGTATTAGCACACACACGGCTCTGAGTTGGTGTGTTTACCGAGCAGGGAGGAGGCGTGAGGAGCGTCTCCTTGTCGTTGGCTGCAGCTTCAAACACAAACACTCTCTAAAATAAGCTGCAGAGGGTTGCGTGTGTGTGTGTCGGCGTGTGTGGGTGTGTGTGCTGAGCAGAGTGGACTGCAGCTGAAGATTCAGGAGGTTTGTGAAGCAGCAAGAACAAAGCTGGAGGTAAGAATAGATTCTGCTCATGTGTGCGTGTTTGTTTAAAACTAAAACAATGTTGGTTTCATTTAAAAGTTTCACGAGTGTGAAGATTATAACCTCAGTTTGCGGAAGTAGAGCCAGATAAGAGCCAGAACCTGCAGGGGGCGCTGTGATTACTTACTGTCTCTGTTTGAAAACCACAAAAGGAACACCTTGTTGTGATTTCTGATTGTATTTCCAAACTGTTCTTTCAGTGTGTGTTTACAAGACCATCAAAACCCAGAAAGAGATTAGTCAGATTACTGTGATAATCAAATCTGATGCATCTACATCCACTTCTGTTAATTTAGAAAACCCTCATCTACATATTCCAGCCCGTTTATGGGGTTAATTTCGGAGTACGTTCATAGTGACAACGTCTTATTTCCAGTCTTTATTGAGAACAGTGTCAGTGTTAGCTGATAATGTGGGAGCTGAACATAAGCTCTTTAATCCTGGGACTATATTGCGGATTTTATTTACTCCATCCAGTCTTTGTCTCCCAACCTGTTTTATTGCCGTTATTTTTTATTAGATTTTCTTTCCTGGGACTGTATTACTGTTGATCTCCTAATGTGTTTCCTTTATGGCAGCAGTGCTCAAACTGGGGTCCTGACCATCATGGGGGAATCTATCCAAAGATAGATTCAAGGGAGCCAGATCGTCATAGTCGCTTAGTTCTAAGAATGCAGTCCCGGGTACTACCCTTCCCCACGGGACCTTGTTTATTTTGCATTCGCACGAGTCACAGACCATGACGGGGACCGATGTGACGCAACCATCTGCGACCGTGACATGTTTTTTAGCGTCACACTCAACAACAAAACAAATAAGGAGAGAGGAAAACAATAATGCTACGACCTTGGAGACCCTTTGACCTCCTCGTCGGTCCATTTTTTGCAGACTCTCCAGGTTCATTTGCAATATAGGAACCTTTTGAAGTTTCTATAATCATTTCAGGAACGGGGCCGTCTTTTTGCGCATTTGGACGGACAGGAATTAGGGACCATGGCCTTCAGTCCCTGGAACCATTTTAGCCCCTACTCTGAGGCAGGGTCTTTTCGTGGTTCCATAGTTATGACAAAGGTGTTCAGTATTTTGTCGCCACTAAATACAAACAATAGAATAACATCTTAAAGGGATACAACTCCCACAGAATGATGTACCTTCATTTTCTACTCACTCTCATGCTGAGCAAGACTCTGGAGCACTTATTTAATATTTCAAATGCAGCCGGAGGTCCGAGGACGGTTTTTATTATCCATCGACATTCATATAATGGAGTTCACCGGCGCTCAATGCAAAAGGTCCATAAAAGTCCACAAAAACTTGTCAATATTCCTCCATACTGCTCGTCCAATGTAATCCAAGTGTCCTAAATGGGTAGCATCCACAATTTACTCAAAACGACATCATTTAGTATATTTTTATAGCCTAAGCAGTAGAACATCGCACTTCCTATTTGCGAGTTTGTGCGAGTTCACGGCACTATGGAAGCTGTGGCAGACGAGATGACTGCAAAAAACTCAAATCTTAGCGAGTACAGTATATTTTTCTTATTTCCAGTAAAAATCCCTCATTACACTCAAAATAAGACAAAATTACTTATAAAAACATTTCAGTAAGATATAAGATTTTGTTTTAAAACAAAGCATCTTATTTCAAGAAATCTTATCAAGAAATATTGATTTTGCCATTGGCAGAATTTTTTTCCTTTTTGCTTTTTTTTTTTTTTTTTTTTTTTTTTTACTTATTTTAAGAGTAGCCAAGATTTTTTGCTTGTAATAAGCAAAAAATTCTGCCAATGGAACAAGCAAAATTTTCTTGATACAATTTCTTGAAATAAGATGCATTGCCTTAAGCAAGATCTTATATATTATGGAAATTTTTCTCTTAAGTAATTTTGTCTTATTTTGAGTGTGATGAGAAATTTTTACTGGAATTTAGAAATATATACTTGGTAAGTTTTGAGATTTTGCTGTGATCACTCGTTCTGTCTTTCTTTCTTTGTCTCAAATTAATAGCAATCCCCTCTTCTGTGTATCCCAGTTTGTCTGCAGCTCTGGCACTCTTAGCACAATGTAAATAGTGAATTTCTTCTTCTACTCTTGCATTATTGGCAGAGTAGGCACTGAACACCACAGCTTCCGTAGTATCATGAACTCTCACGAACGCACAAATAGGAAGTACAATGTTCTACTGTTTAGGCTGTAAAAATGTACTAAATAATGTTATTTCAAGTAAATTATGGACACTACCCACTCAGGAAACTTGATTACATTGGACGAGCAGTATGGAGAAATATTCCCAAGTTTTTGTGGACTTTTATGGACCTTTTTTGTATTTAAGAGCTTTTTCTGTGCTCTTCCAGCCTCGATGTTAGACACCTGATGTGATTGTCCATGATTAGTAATCCCATCATGCAGACAATGAAAACAGTGCTGTTGTCTTCTCTTCTTACTTTTCACGGGTTTAGTTTTATTTTGTTGGGGCACCAAACTAACAATGTCACAGACGGTTGAGTGGCATCGGTCCCCATCATGTGCAAATGAAAAATTCAACAGTTCCCCTGGAGAGGGTAGTTCATAGATTGAAATTCCAGGTGAGCAGTTCTTACAGCTGCTCTGTCCGAATGCAGCTGCTTTGTTGTTTATGTTATTACAATCTTGGTAACAGCTGTGGGACTTTTTAAAAATGGCCGGGTCAGAAGAAGCGGAGACGAGGCAAGGGTGTAGCTTGCCAGTTCAACCAATCACCAAACACCTATGTATTTGAATTCCTCTGGGACTCAGAAAAGACACTGCCTCAGAGTAGGAGCTAAAATGGTAAAAAGAACTGAGGACCATGGTCCCTAGTTTCTGTATGTCTGAATGCACCAATAAACTAGCCTCGTGAGACCATCCTGATCTCGGGAGCTTCAGGTTTTCACTCACAGATCAGTATGGCTACTTTCCATTGAAGAGAATTTGGAGCAGTTCACCAAACAAACGTCCAATCAGCGTTGGCTCTGAGGCGGGTTGAGGTGTGACGCAACGAGAAGCGACAGTTCAGTCTAAACAACATGGCGGCTTCAGCGGATGAAACTAGCGTCAGCGTGGCTTTCCCCTTTTATTCGCAAATTCTCGTTACACAAACAGCAAATATCCTTTGCCGACATGTTTCTTGTTTGCTGAGCTAACGAGCCATTGTCGGCAGCAGAAAGAGTAGCCTGGCTTGTGGTTGTGTTTTCGTCATTGCTCTGTTAGTACGTCATATGCTTCGTTGATCTGATTGGTTGATTTGGCCCGTCTATCACCAACATAGGCGGTGATAGACAGATGCCTTATACAATCAGCTAACCAGTATTTTCGCCCCTTCCCAAATGTACTCTAACGGATGATTCCCAGATGGATATGCGGGAGAAAATCCATCTGACGGAGTCAGGTTACCAATTAACAGCCTGGTACCCAAAAAGATATTCACCTCATTCAGGAAGTCAGGGTGGGCGCCGCCATTTTGGCCTACAACTTCCGGTTAGTCAGTGTTGCGGTAGAATACCACTGCCTCCGCAGCAGTTCCACAGATGAGCTACATAAATAGATTTAATGCCATTTAATCCTATAAGTGTTCAAACATGAGCAGTATTCATTGCTTTGTCTGCAGGTGCCACAACAACTTGAGGGAGAGAATCTGACACTAAATTTAGATTCCATCACAATTTCTGCACTGACAGCTAACGGTGCTAGCCTCAGCTGCTAACGGTAGTAGCAGCTCTCTAGTGGTGGACTCTGCTTTATTCTTTATATAAGGTCTATGCTCTAAAAACAGCTTTAATAATCAGTTTAGCGCTTGCCTTTTATAGGATTTTAGCTTTCATATGAGGCATAACATGATCATATTTACAGTAGTGTCATTAAAACAACTTCGGCTTCAACTGCCTTAATATAGCTAACTTAGCATAATGGCAAACAACAACAGCAACACAGCAGAATCATAATTGGAGAGATCATAAAGTCCTGTTTTGTTCAAATAAACATCCCCTCCATCCAGGTATTAGCCGACAGTGAAAAGTGTCAATATGGCAGCAGTGGCTGCAGGACCGTCCCATCCCTGCGATCCTGTCATCTCCACGCTCCGTTAGTTCTTACCGACACCCAAGCAAAGTGAGAGGTTGCTGGCTGGACTTGGACTGACACCGTCTTTCAGAAGAATATGTTCTTGTTCTTCATGCAGCAGATCATGGCAGACTTTTACGCCCTTGAAATGATGTTATTTTTATCTTCAGTAAAATCAGACGGCGTTTTTCACTGTGGTCTGTTATATCTGCCGCTGCAGCGCCCAGAAATCAGCTGATCGCCTCGCTCTCACTTGATTCCTGCCGCAGCTCATGGCTGCCTGCTTGGTGACTTATTTGTGGAGAGATCTGATTCCCTCAGTACATCTGATCTGAAAGAGTGCAGGATGATTATGAGTCTAGCTGAGTATGTATGTGCTTATTAGGGATGGTTCTGCTGGGTGGCTCTTTCCTGGATGGATTTTCATAAGAAAAGCAGAGTTAATACAGCCACCGAACATGTTCAGCAAATGGTAGATCTAGTTGGCTACCAACAGTTTTCAGGGAAACAGGACTGATGTTAATGTAATCTTCACACTCTGTTATGAGAACTGGGTGAACCAGACATGTTTTCTTGGACCTTTTCAGTCAGGTTTTCCATTCTTCCAATGTAATGTTTTCCATTGAACAATATTGAGAACACGCCTCACCGGAAGTGCTAAGCCAATGCAGAAATGCCTCTGTTGAAAAAGTGGGCGGGGCTGAATAAGGTGAAAAGGAACTCCAAAAGGTCCGAAAGCACCTATTGTGGGGGAAAAATAGCCTTTATTTATCAAATAAAATTGTGATATTAATTAGGGATGTCAAAATTAATGCAAAGAGATAAATCTGTGAAATTAATGCATTATTTTTTTTAATGCTTAAAAAAACAAAGCTTTACTCGTCATATTAAACGTGAATTTGGCATGATCTCTGTGAAAGAGGCTGTTTCTGGATATGTCAGTGATTTGTGACAGCCATGAACAGAATCCACCAAAAACCACTTTGTCCTCATTTGTGAAGATTCTGACAGTTTTAAGGCTTTGGACCCTTTTTTAATATATGACACAACTACCCACTCATTCATCGCGGGTCAGGGGGTTGCCAACACCAGTGTATATTATCTTGGGGGGTCGTTGTGGCTCAAAAAAGTTTACGGGACTATAAATGGAAATGAGCACTTTGCTAAATCATCTATATTATATGAGTTGTCCCATTTAAATAAAATTAAATAAGCTGCAAAACAGATGAAATGTGAGCACTTCACCTCATTTATCCTGCAACGTCCCGCAGCTTTGTGCCATTGTGATTTATTTTTGCATTATAATCATGTTGTGATTGCATGTCTACATGGGTCTGCATGACTGAGGGCATTATTGGGGAGAAATCCAGGTGTGGTGATCAGATTCCTCATAATCAGATGATGGCAGTTATCTGACAAAATAAAATCAGACTATACTGTCAACATGACCACTTGAATTATCTGATAATCAGGGTACTGATCAGATTTGTGGTGTGCATGTACAGGGGGTGGACAATGAAACTGAAACACTTGGTTTTAGACCACAATCATTTATTAGTATGGTGTGGGGCCTCCTTTTGCGGCCAATACAGCAGCAATTCGTCTTGGAAATGACATATACACAGTCCTGAACAGTGGTCAGAAGGATTTAAAGCCATTCTTCTTGCAGGATAGTGGCCAGGTCACTACGTGATGCTGGTGGAGGAAAACGTTTCCTGACTCGCCCCTCCAAAACTCCCCAAAGTGGCTCAATAATATTTAGATCTGGTGACTTTGCAGGCCATGGGAGATGTTCAACTTCACTTTCATGTTCATCAAACCAATCTTTCATCAGTCTTGCTCTGTGTATTGGTGCATTGTCATCCTGATACACTGCACCTTCAGGATACAATGTTTGAACCATTGGATGCATATGGTCCTCAGAATGGTTCTGTAGTCCTTGGCAGTGACACGCCCATCTAGCACAAGTATTGGGCCAAGCGAATGCCATGATATGGCCGCCCAAACCATCACTGATCCACCCCCATGCTTCATTCTGGCCATGCAACAATCTGGGTGGTACACTTCTCTGGGGCTTCTCCACACTGTGACTCTCCCGGATGTGGAAAACAGTAAAGGTGGACTCATCAGAGAACAATACATGTTTCACATTGCCCACTGCCCAAGATTTGCGTTCCTTGCACCATTGAGTTCAGTCCCAGTTGGTTCCAGTTTAGGGTCACAGGTGGTGGAGCCAATCTGGGCTGACATGGAGTTCACCTGGACAGGTCACTGGTCCATCACATACTGCAAAAACAGTTTATCTGACCCAGTCTTACAGTCTCATATTCAGCAAAAAAAATAATATATATGCTTGACAAGACCAGAATGTGTACGATTATTAATCTAAATGTCTTTTTATGTCTTACTTGAAAGTGAATCATAAAATTGGTTATTTTATATGCATATTGAGTTAAATTATCTCACTAAGACACTTTCAGATCATTTTGTGGCTTTCGCTCTCAATTCTTGCTGTACATGTAAAAACTTGTTCTAAGACTTCCTGTAACAGTTTATACACACAAATTTTTGGAATAAGAGAGAGAGAAAATATCTGGATGTTAAACAAGTGGAAAATAATTTAAAGGCCTCCTTCCACCGAAAACCCGTTTAACTTGCTCCTTCTGAAATACGGAGGGTTTCCCCTTGTTTACTTACACATGCTGACTTGCTAGCGTTGCGTCCCCCCAGTCGGCTGTACTTTCTCATCAGAGAAACAATATGAAAGAGCGAATCGGGAACAGCCTCGCACTTCTACGTCACATTTCAAATAGCGTATCCCACGTGGGGTTTATATCTGTCCATTGGAAGGCAGGTAACCCTCCACTACACACTAGAAGTGAAGACTGCACGACTGTAGCTTTCGGAGTTGAGAAGCTAATTAGCTAACTGTTTGTTAGCATGACGGAACAAACTTGTTTGTCGGCTCTAATTCCTGTCTGTAACAAAATAAGAGCGGAGGGCGGAGCTTCCTTCATACACTGATGGGAGGCAGCCAATCAGACAGAAATTCATGAGAAGGACCCGGAAAAGCTGCCGTTGGACCACAAGCCTCTCTTCTAGTATACAAATACAGCTGGATACTAAGCAACCAGAAGGTTTTTTTTTTTAAACAGAAACGATGCAGAATGCATTCAATAATAATGGAGAACACAGAAATATTAATGAAATGACCATGGAAGTACAACTTTAAAACAAGCTGTGAAAAACTCATTTCAAGTTTCTTAGTAAAGGGACTTGAGGCAAGATTAAGAAACAAAACCCGCAACTGCCATGACTGCCGCTTCAGGTAACTGCAGCCACGAGCCAAGCCGTCACGGGAGCGTGCACAAACTGAAGCTATAATGTTGTTTACTAACCTTTTTCTTCATAGCTACACTTTTTAGTGGCTTTCAGTTGATCTGGATCGTTTGCTGACGGCAGAAGAATCCATAACTATCACTTTAGTGTTTGAATTTACAGCGACAGTCTTCTTCCTGTATCAAAAATGAGGTGCATTTGGTAGTCTCTGAAACAGTGGCTGGGGTGGTAGAGCAGGTTAACTAGTGCTCAGAAGATTATGAATTCAAAGTCCCATGTCATCCAAACCAATCTAACTCTTGGTCAAAGAACCCCTTACCAAGCTCCAGTCAGGTACATGTGTGTTTGGAGGTTGTGGTTGTTGTGCTGCCTTACAAAAAAAGGCTTTAAGCTATTCTCAAAATTTTAAAAATGATCTTGTTTTATGACTTTTTACTTTAAAATGAGAAAGAACAACACTCAAAGGGAAGCATTATCAGGCTAGTTTTGAGGGATTTTTCACTAAAGCCGTTTTTTCAGACTTGCATTGCGGAACATGAGCAGTAAAGTCCATCGGCTCTTTAAACAAACTCGTCTTTTTAAACATGCCGCTTCCTTGCGGACGTATCACGTCCTGGTCACTTTCAGACATCAGGAAGTGTTGTGAAAAAGTCAGCACAGCTACACTCTCCCTTCAACTCTGTCCGGAACATTTTCTTGTGCGTTCAGCCAAAATGACGTGCCGCAACATTTCCACTCTTGTGACATGTAGACCAGCCGGTACATGTCTGCGACATCTCCGTGGTACAAAGAGCAGTACGCATGCCTGAATGCAGCGTTATAAAGGACAGAGTCCACAATATTACCGCTTTCCAGTGCAAGTCTGAAAGGGGCTTTAATGACGGACTTGAAATTAGTATTTTACAACTTGTTTAAAGGTAGAGTCCGGAGTTCCTCTCGTTTCTGTTGGTAACAACAGAACCGTTCAAACTGAGTGCCCCCTCCCTCTCAGGCTAATGGCTGCATCGTTCTTCAGCCTATTCAGCTTCAAGCCTTTTTTCCCCCTAGAGTTTGAGTGACTGGCGTCTGCTCCAGTCATGAAGTTATTCCTACACAGCGTCATGTCCTTAGCTCTGTCGTTGGCTGGCGATATAAACAGAAATCTCCACCCAGAAACGTCCCGACCAGATGAAAACAAAGGGAAAAAGCAAATTGCAGACAGACGGAGAGTTGCTTTTAAACTCACCACTGCACGAGAGTAGAAGCCCAAAGGCGCAGACTCAGACGGATTTCACTTGCACAAGTCTGACGTTTATTTTAAGGGGGGACACTCCAGATTCTACCTTTAAAAGCAGGGTAGTGTATCCTGGAAAAACGGTTTCGAGCAAGCTAAATTTGAAAAAAATATACATCCCCCGAAACCACGCCTCCAGAGCACAGGAACGCGTGCCCAATAGCTTTCGGTGAGAACAGCCGAGTGGCTAGCTTGTTAGCTTCCCAGTAAACAGCTAAGGAACCACGTTTTCTAAAAGTGATAATTATCTCGCCTCCAACTTCTTCTCCGGCGTAAAACATCCTCACTGCAAACACCAACACCTTAATGACTTGATCCTCATCGTTTTTTTCTTTTTAAGGGTCAACAGCGGCATATTTAAGAGCAGCGAGCAGCCATGCTTGCAGCGGTTCGTCTGCACTGTGAGACGCTCACGGCGAGTTGTGAGCGCCCACATGCCTGCGCGAGGCAAGTGGAAACGACTAACGGCAGTCGAGTTTGATGGACAATATAATAATTCAATCAGTAAGCACGGGCCGTTCGCAACCCCATCCAATGAAATTAATTTCATTGGATGGTGTTTTTCCAGTCTTGTAGGCTACGTTCCACAGGTTATTTCTTAAACGTTTGTGTCAGAACATTTAATTAATTGCATGCAATCGGGGCGTAAAGAAGACTTTAAAGGAATAGTACACCCACAGAGTGATGTAACTTTATTTTCTACTTACTCACATGGTGAGCAAGACTCTGGAGCACTTTTTTAATATCTCAAATGCAGCCGGCGATCAGGAAGGTTTCTCGTTTTCCCCCAACTTTCATATAATGGAGTTCAATTGTGCCCGAGCCAAAAAGATCCATAAAAGTCCACAAAAACTTGTCAATATTCCTCCATACTGTTTATCCAATGTAATCCAAGTGTCCTAAGTGGGTAGCGCCCATAATTTACTCGAAACTACGCCATTTAGTATATTTTTAGAGTCCAAACAGAAGTACATCGCATCTCCTGCGCGCACGCCGATGCACGTTTATATAACTACGGAAGACGAGATCGCGCGTTCTCTTTTCTTTCTTTCTTTGTTTTAAAGCAGAACTCAGTAACTTCAGCTCGGGGCTCCCCCTAGTGGCGTTCTTTCACTGTCATAAAGTTCAACCCCCCCTGCACCCCCACAGCACACAGACGGCTTCTCTACCTGTCTTTCCTTTATTTTGATCCCTGGATATATTTCTAAGCTTTTACTAGCTTGTTGATGCTACTTTGCTACGTTGGTAGCAGCACCTTGTCTGACTGTGCTCAAAGCAGAGTCCTGTATCTTCTGAAACGGGATGTTTTACCCGCGATTTGCGGGTAAATATGCCGTGGATTATATTTTTCTCTGGTGTTGGCGGGTAGCAGGTAAGAATACGAACTTTTATTTACTTTTTGCGGACGTGACAAGTGATTATTGAGCCTGAAGCAGTGATGCTTCACCCGGTGCCCAGGCAGCGCAAGCTACGTGAATCACTCTGGTCCAGCAAAGAGTTGGTTATGAGCCAGGAGCCGTGTTTAGGTGGTGTGAAGCTAAAGAAATGTTTTCTTCGAATTAGCGCTGGTAGTCTGGTTAAAATCAGAGCTGGAAGCAGCTCGGTAGATAGGGGACCTGAGTACCGTACAGCGGTTTCTGTTGTCCCAAGTTCTGCTCGGGTCGACGCAGGCAAAGTTGCATAGAGCTGCTCGCAGGCCAGAGGCACCGGCGGGAGGGGGGGGGGGACATTGAATCGCTCCGTAAACACTTTGTTTAGCCCCACGGGGATTCCGAAAAGCATTTATTGAGGTAAAAAAGTTACTGAGTTCCCCCTTTAAATCAATATCCAACCCCTCTTGTGTTTGTCCCGGTTTGTCTGCAGCTCTGTCGCTCTTAGCACAATGTGAACAGCAAATTTCTTCTTCTACGCTTGTATTATTGGCAGAGTAGGCTCTGAACGCCGAGGCTTCCGTAGTTTCGTGAAAGCGCATTTGCGCGCTTCGGGGAAGTAAGATGTACTACTGTTTAGGCTCTAAAAACATAGTGAATGATGTCGTTTCGAGTAAATTCTGGATGCTACCCACTCAGGATACTTGGATTACATTGGACGAGCAGTATGGAAGAATAGTGACAAGTTTTTGTGGACTTTTAATGGTCCTTTTTGGCTCGGGCACAATCGAACTCCATTATATGAAAGTTGGGGGAAAACGAGAAGCCTTCCTGATCTCCGGCTGCATTTGAGATATTAAAAAAGTGCTCCAGAGTCTTGCTCACTATGAGGGTAAGTGGAAAATAAAGTTACATCATTCTCTGGGTGTACTATTCCTTTAAGCAATATAGTAAAAATGCTCCTGGAAAACATCCACCACCCTGTCTTTAAAGATATTTCCCCCAGACTACAGTCAATATTTTTTTTTATTATTTCAAGAAATCTTACGTCTAATTATCTGCATTAACAGATAATTTCACTTGAATATTGTTTGATTCTTCTCAATTTCAGTGTTTTTTTTTTTTTGTTTGTTTTTTTAAACTCATATTAAAACTACTTAGTTTTGCAGTGCAGGGTCACATGAACCCAAACACGGCACCTTAAACAGAACCATTCTGGCTGCATCACCTCTGACCTGAGATCAGAGCTACAAACAAGGCTGTGGCCGAGCCCTGAACCTGAACTAACAGCAGCAACGCAGAGATGTCTGCAGAGCTCAGAGGAGACTCCAGACATTTTCTGCATCAGTGACTTCACGTGTCAGGATGGTGGTTCTGAAGTCACTGCATCGGACTCTCCTGACGGAAGCAGATCCGCTGACACACATTCAGTTTTTATATCTGCAGACCTGCTGCCGAGTTATTCTGAGACGGATCTTCTCTGAGCTCCTGTTTCATAACATGGGCCTGTGGGGTCCAGCACTCCTTCAGCGTCAGTCTGTAAAAACCACTCCATAAATACCCGGACTCTTAAAATCAGACTTATGATGTCACACGAGCTGCTTCATCAGCAGGGATGTTTCCAGCCATGATGGGGCCCTAATCAAAACAATGACCCCCAGCTGCAGGTGCAGTAGTTGGATGTTGGGCTGGACTGGACATCTGATGGGTCCAACCCTGCGAGCACGTCTCTGCCTGTGTTCAACTAGCGACAGCCAATCCGTGACTAGCTTTCTGTCCCTTTACCTGAAGAAGACCTCCTAAATGTTTATTTTATCATATTATATTTATTTGGTACACCTTCCTTAGTTCTTTACTGTATTCATTTTTCCTTTCCTCGATTTTGGAAAACGTTTTTGTTGACTTTACAAATAAAAATAACAAAAACGAGAAAAACAGCCATGGAAGACAGCTGGACTGAGGCCCGGTGTGGCCCCAGGCACAACCGCAACCTTCAGACCTGGGACGGGTGCAGGGAACCTGGGGGATGGATGGACCGTGCATGTTCCTTCTCCTTTGGGAGAATGGTTCAACCCTTTATCCCCAGGGTTGGGGGCAGGTGGTTTATATTAGAATAATCCAATGAAAATGGTTTGTCGGCGTGTCAGATGTTCAACCCTGCCAAATATCCAACTCCGCTTTGCCCTGCGAGACACAGGCAGGACCTTCTCAAGCAAGATGCCTTAGACGGAGAGATGTCTTAGATAATCCATGAATACACAGTATATTGCACTTTATGAGCTAAATAGACCCAATCCAAAATAAACAATAGACCTTCAATAGATCCTTAATTTGAGGCTACTGAGGGGCCTGTTAAATACACAGTAAACTACAATTATTCATAAGTATTTATGTAAAGAGTTCATTCAGAAGTGAAATGTTTTCTTTGTCCAACCTCCAAAAATCCAACACTAAACTGGGTTTATGAAAATATAAATCTTAGTTAGGTAACTTTAACCCAGGCTAGCTGAGTTAGCTCACAAGACAAATTACAAACACTGTGTCTGAATGTGAACCCTATTCCCTACATAGCGCCCTCTATAGGGATCGCGCCATTTTGTATGGGTGTCCGAATGTCGAAAAAGAAAAATGTAGAGCATTCGAAATTACCCACAATGCATCTTGAAAACTAGTGAGCTTCGATGATCCCTAGACGGGTCAATATAGACTACAGTAGCTACATTGCGGTCAGGAGCGCTGAATGGCGTGAGGTGTTTGACACATCGAGAGAGAAAAAAACAACAGAAAAGGGACTAAACACAATATAATTAAATAAAATATCCCCACTTAAAGTTATGGATTTGAGTTGGAATGACATCTTTTCATGCGTCATGGGTGCCGCCGTGGTTGCCATGGTGACAGCTGGTAGTCACGGGATTTGCAGCGAGGAAAAAGTAGTCCGCTTCGTGTCTGAATCACAGGCGGAATGAGGGCACTAGATAGTGTGCTACGTGGTGCAGCCCTTTGTAGCGAATGAGGGGTTAGGGAGACATTCGGACACAGTCTAACTTGCTGCCAAAGACTCAATGTTACACCGCCTACCATCTCACATCACAAACAACTGGCTTACCTTTATCCTTTCACTATCTTTCCTCCTCCTTTTTATCCGTATGTTTTCTGCCCCACTAAGAGAAAGAGTCAAACATTATTGATTTAATTACAGTGAACATTAAACAGGTTAACAAACACCCCAGATTTTAGCCGAAGGCTTGTTTCCATCTGTCTTCATCTTCATCTGCTTCTTACGGGGTCCTGAAGTTCAAACCACATCAACAAATCACTAAACACAACAGCAGATTAAAAATACAACTACATTCACCCAACGGAAGACATACTGTAGATATCAGTGGGCAACATGAGACATGTAGCTGTGTTTTCTTATTAGTAGTGGCATTTACCAGAGATAGACAGATTCCCACCAAAAGAAACCAAATTAATCCGGATCAGGAGAAGAAACCAACCCAGTTCACCAGAATCTCTCCGTCTCTGCCGTTTACTCTAACCTCCCTCTTTCTGAAACAGCTGTCAGATGTGAAACATGTTGGCAAGAAGAACCAGGTGGAAACTGTTTGGACTATTCGGAAACATGTAAAAACATGTTGGTGACCAGAATCAGAAAGCTGCTGCCATGACAACAATGTGTTGTTTACCCTCAGCTGGAGCTTTTAAAGCTGTTTGTTTTCAGGCAGTCAGCTGATCCGGTGATGGAAGTTTCCTTCAGTGATGATCATCTGAATGTGGTGAAGCAAACATCTCTGCAGAAAACTGCAGAGGAATGCAGCCTCACACTCCCAGTGTGTGTGTGTGTGTGTGTGTGTGTGTGTGTGTGTGTGGTGTTAAACACCACCTGTTGCTTTCCTTTCTGACACACACTCCCCTCATTCTTCTCTTTCTCCAACAAACACGCTGAAATAAAAGCTGTGTGCGCGCGTGTGTGTGTGCGCTCTGGTATTTCAGCCACACAAACGTTGGCATGTCGGTTCCTGTCTGTGCGGAGGTTGTGTTCCTCGCTGTAATCTCTGGAAAAATGATCCCACTCGTTGTTTTCCCGCCCGACAGTCGACTGTATGAGCTGAAGGTCCGTCGCTACAGCAGCACCCGCGAGCAGGAAGACGAACCGGCTGGAGGGAAAGTCCGGTCCGACGGCAGGAAGCAGGAGGTCCTGAGGAGGAACAGGTAGGAACACCTGCAGTCACATGACCACTGATCCAGAACCAGTTTCTAAAGGTTGTGTGTGTGTCTGAGTCAGAACTGCAGTCGGTCTGTTTGCTTGTTTACTGTGTCGTTCATTGTTTCATGAGGACAGCTGAGACGTCATCAACAAACATCAGGTGGTAAACATTCCTCCTGCATGACGTCACAGTCTGAGTCCTGTTCTCCATTTGGTGAATTATCATCCCGTTTCTGGTGAAGCAAACCAGAACGGTCCTCAGGTTTCCTGATTAGAATTTCCCGTTAGGTCCACGCTCCAGCCCTCATAGTCATCAGCTGTGGGTGGAGACAGAGGTCAGGAGCAGGGTGGGGGTGTGTGGAGATGCCCCCACTGAGAGGAGGTTTCAGGTTCAGGACTCTGCAGAGTTTGTGAACCTCAGAAGAACAGCAGCGGTCCAGATACTTCCAAAGACTGCTGCCCTGAAACCTGGTTATGCATGGATGGATGGATGGATGGATGGATGGATGGATGGATGCATGGATGGATGCATGGATGGATGGATGCATGCATGCATGGTTGGATGGATGGATGGATGGATGGATGGATGGATGCATGCATGGTTGGATGGATGGATGCATGGATGGATGCATGCATGCATGGTTGGATGGATGGATGCATGGATGGATGGATGCATGGTTGGATGGATGGATGGAAAGATGGATGATGAGTGGGTCAATGCATCGATGAATGGATAGATTGATGATTGGTGGATTAATGTATCGATGGATGGATGAGTGGATGGATGGATGAATGCATCGATGGATGGATGGATGTGTGGATGGATGGATGGATTGATGCATTGATGGATGGATGAGTGGATGAATGCATCGATGTATGGATGGATGAGTGGATGGATGGATGGATGGATGGATTGATGCATTGATGGATGGATGAGTGGATGAATGCATCGATGGATGGATGGATGGATGGATGAATGCATCGATGGATGGATGGATGGATGATTGGTTGGTGTAGAATCTCGGCCAGTTTAGACTCTTGGTTGGTGCTCGACTCACTCTTGGCTTCTTTTTAAAGTTCCTGGTCATGTTTCTTTTGTCTAAAAGATTAATTTGTTTTATTTGGTTTTATTTTGTTTTGGTTAGATTTGTTTCTGGGCGATACGGCCTAAAATTAAAATCACGACATATTGTGCTGTTCACCTCGGTAACAATAAATGGGATCTCTTTACAGACTGGATGGGGTGGACGTGACTACAGACAGTACATGTAGCTCAGCGTCTTAAAGGGACATCAGCATGGCCAAACTATAAACAGCCAAAAATGACTTTTTCGTTTCATTTTATTAAAACACTGAATATACCTACATGGGAAAAATAACATCAGTTGACGCTGTAAATGTCAGTGTTGGTAAATCTTCAGTTTATCGCTCAGCCCTAGTTCAGGGCATCCATCATCATTTTGGACTCTGACGGAGGAGAACTGAACTTTCTGAATGGGGTTTGTGGAAAGTTTTGTTAAATGTTGTTAAAACTTTTTCATTTCACAACTGATGGCTTTAAAAGCTGCAACTGTGACCAACATGACCAAACAACACGGATCTGCTCCTGCAGATCCAGACCTACAGGACTCTGAGACGTTCTGGTTTCCTCCTTAACTTCAGATTGCATTTTGGACTCTAATTGAAAAAAGTTTAACCAACATGTCAGATTAGAGGAGGAGCTGAGCATGTCCTGCAGACGTGTCAGAAATGTCCCGGATCAAAGCCTGGCGGGTCAGGTTTCACTCCGTTTGATCTCAGAAGGACCAGAAGACATTTCAGTGACGCCTCAAACCTGCAGAGACGTCTTTAAAAAGCTGCGAGTCAAACTGAGGTCATCTTCCTTCAGCTCAGCTCAGATCGCTGCTGAAGTCTGACAGAACAAACCGAGCCAGTGGTTCTGCAGGTTTCTGTGTCCACGCTGCAGTTTGGTCCAGAACTGGTTCTGGTTCAGAGACAAACCCCTGATTCAGGACAACGTCCTACTGAAGACTGAGTGACGTCAGCTTCCTGAACGTGTTCAAATGGTGTTAACAGCTGATCCCTGGTTCACACTTCGGTCCTGGACTTGATCCTGGAGCGGTTCTGATTTATGACTCTCACACCTGGTCCAGTCTTTGATGCAGACGATGACAGCTTGAGACATGGCGCTGAAGACGCCGTCTCCGTCTCAGCTTTCACTCAGTGTTTATGTAAATGTGACAGACTGACTCCGGGTCATCTCCTCCGTCTTCTGTTTCAGCCCGACATGTCTCCGGTCCGAGCCGCCGCCGTCCTGCTCGGCTGCTGCCTCCTCTGCATCATCCCGCCGTGCACAGGTGAAGGTAGGTCACATGATCAGAGCCACACCTGTCACCTGCAGGCCGGTCGCACTTCAGGGATTATTGATCACTCATCATCTCTGTTATACTGTTTGCGTTAATATTCATCGATTGATGTCACTCTGAGCAGAATGACATCAATCCAACACCATCAGCCTTTATGAATCAATGGAACGTATCGATTAACACACACACGCACACACACACACACACACACACATAATGCATTCCCTGTTCCCTTACCATAACAACTGATTGCCTGAACCTAACCCTTGCCTTAACCCTAATCTAAACTAATGGGCTATATGCACGACTCCATTACTTCCTGAACTTGTAGCGCTCCTTTGCTTCCTGTCTTTCATTACTGGACAAACTGATTAATCCAGGTGTGTCTGGCCAGTTACTGAGGTCAAGCACACCTGGATTAATCAGTTTGTCCAAAAATAGTTTCCCCCCTGAAAATAAACGTTAGACTTGTGCAAGTGAAATTCGTCTCAGTCCGCGCGTTTGGGCCTCTACTCGCGTGCCGTGGTGCGTTTGAATGCATCTCTCTCTCCTCCTGCCTGTAATTCGCTCTTTAGCTTTGTTTTGTTGTGTTCGGGACGTTTCTGGGTGGAGATTTCTGTTTATGTCACCAGCCAATGACAGAACTAAGGGCATGACGCTGTGTGGGAATAAGCTCATGAATGGAGCAGACCCCAGTCACTCAAACTCTCGAAGGGAAAAAAAAAAGAGAGAAAAACAGCGGATGCACCAAAGAAAAGGTAAGAGCTTTAGATAGTGCACGTTGGAAAACCAGGGTTAATAATAGTTTGGCTTTTACCCGCTTCTGAGCTCTGAAGGAGGCTTGAAGCTGAATAGGCTGAAGAACGAGGCGGCCATTAGCCTGAGAGGGAGGGGTGCTAAGTTTGAATACTGTTTGCAAACAGAAACAGTGGGGGGACTTCGGACTCTACCTTTAACTCTAAAACCAAATCCCGGACCGTCAAAAATGTTTTTTTTCTTTGGCTTTTTTTTTTTTTTTGTGAGAAAATGGCTGTAATGAGAAAAAATGTCCTCACTTTGCTGGTTAAACATGCAAAACGGTCCTCACAATGTATCAAGTACAAGAACACACACACACACACACTTCCTGATAAAACTGTGAGGTGTCGACATGCTAAAGCGAAGTTTGGACACTTCATGAACTCAGAAATTTGTCCTCATCAATACATCTGATCACAATGTGTTGATAACTGATTAACAGTCACACTCTTGCTCTGATTGGTTCATTGACTGTAATTTTTTTTAATAGAAATTGTTCGGTTGTCAAATATTTAAAATTCAAAATTAGTTACATAAAATTAACTGAAATAGAATAAAATAAAAGATTGTTAAAAAAATAAAGAAATTAAATTAAATCGAATAAACAATTAAAATGAAATAACATTAAATGAAAATTTTAAAATTAATTAGATAAAAGCATAAAATAAAATGAAACTTTGGTTCCATTTCTTTTCCACTGATGACCACAGTAGATTAGACGAGTTCATAAAGTTTTTACACATTTTAGCTGTTAAACTGGTTAAACTGGTGACTTCGTTAGAACCAGCTGATTAAATCTGATCCTCTGACCGCAGCAACATGTTCAGAACCGGTCCGCTAAAATGACCGGACTGGTGTGATGTCAGAGATGACATCACTGGACGCTCTGGGCTCTGATTGGTTGGAATGACAGCTCCACATTCTGAACCTGCGTGCAGAACCAGTTCAGAGACTGTGACGCTGCTCCCAGGGTTAACAACCCCCTCCCATGCAGTGAAAGTTAAATAAAGCAAACGTCTGTGCTTTTAACAGCATTTGCTAAATACTTTTAACCATCTAAAGCAGGGCTACTCAGTTCAGTCCTACGAGGGCTGCAATCCAGCATGGTTTCCATGCCTCCCTGCTCTAACACACCTGACTCAACTTAAATAGATCCAACAGCCAATCAAGCTCTGCACGGTGACTCATTAACTTATGTTGGAGCACGGAGACATGGAAAACCTGCTGGATTGCGGCCCTCATAGGACCGAATTAAGTAACCCTGATCTAAAGCCTGACCCAAGAAATATGGGGCAGAAAATTCTAATGTTTGAGAGCTTTTAGAAATTAATTAAATAATTTGCAGATTTATTGCCATGTGATGTCAAAATTATTGTAGTGAAAAAAGTGTCCACTAGGGGGCAGAGGACAGGTATCAGACTGTATAAATAAACCATAAAGTGATTCAGTAGATCTCAGAAACAGTATCCAAAAAGCAGGGTGTAAAATCTGGTCAAACTCTGGTCCTCGAGGACCACTATACTGCTGTTTTTGTTTCTATTTTGGTTGTTTTCCTGCTCCAACACACCTGATTTCAATCAAATGGATCCAGTAGCTTGACAATTTCTTCACAACAACCCATTAACTTCAGTTTGGTGTGTTGGAGGAGGTAAACAATGAAAACCTGCAGGACAGCAGCCCTCAAAAACCACAGATTAAAGGGCCCGTATTATGTTCTTTCCCCCATCTGAAACAATTCTTAACAGGAGTTACAGCTTCAGCTGCGCCGTATATCCTTTTTTCCTCCTCTCAAACACACTTCTGAGTGCGTTGCACAAGCAGCTGCAGCAGCTTCATTGTTTCTCATCTCTACCGTTGTTGACAGCATGCTAGTAGAGTCCTCTCTGAAGCAAGAGAGCGTCTCAGTTTTGGAGCAGAGCAGCGCTAGTTAAGGCTGCTACTCCGCGAGATGCAAGAACTTTATCTTCTCAGGGCCACGAGAACAAAATTACATCATTTTGTTCTAGCGGACGTGTTTGAGGACGGCTTGCGGCTTGTTCTCAACCCTTTGGCTGAGCAGAATTTTCTTCTCGAGGAACTCCGAGAAGTATTGTGTGATTGGTCTGATATTTGAGGCGGGCGGGGTTAACACAGACGCTTGAAGCAGAAAGTTGTCACCTCCACATTTCTGCAGATGCGACATTTGGATAGTTTTAATAAACAGCTGATTGAGGTGGTGAGAAAGTAGGAAAATGTAAACGACACATGTGACATTTAAAGGATAAGTTTCTTTTTTCCAATCTGGACCTTATTTCTGGGAGTATATACGTGTATTTACTCACCAGTAAAGTTTCTGCATCACTTTGACTCCTTGGGAAGATATTACGTTGAGTCACTTTTCAGTAAACGTCAAGTATCATGGCGGAGACGGGGCAGTCACTATATTAGACATTATGTGCAGCAAAACTCCTTGATTTTCACCAATGCTTTAAGTTGAATGAACGAACGAACGAGCACTGTAGGGGATTATCACGCTTTCCGGAACTTTCTGGAATCTAGGCATTTCCTCTTCCAGGCCATTTTAACAAAAGCTGTCCCTGCTCTGTAACCCTTTGTAAATCAGATAAACACCAAACATACTTAAGTTTTCATTGATTTCGAGTGAAGTGATGCTAAGGAAGAAGTAGATCAAAGCGATTGATTCACCGCGGTGAAGGGCCGAACTTTATAATAAAACAACACAGCACGTTTGTTTGTAGCCGGCAGACTACACAGCTGGTGTTAGCAGGCTAGCATTAGCCTGCTAGCATTTGTTGATGTCCCTAACTTTGCGCGGCTGAAAACACACAAGCATCTAAAAGCGTCTCCTTTCTTGGCAGTCCCCAGTTGTTCCACTGGAAACAGGGGGGTACAGACCCAATTTTCAGATGCTTGTGTGTTTTAAGACGCACAAAGTTAGGCACGTCAGCAAACGCTAGCCTGCTAATGCTAGCCTGCTAATGCTAGCTGTGTAGTCTGCATCATTGAAGTGCCGGCTACAAACAAACGCTCGACGTTGTTTTATTATAAAGTTCGGCCCTTCACTCCGGCGAATCACTTTGGTCCACTTCTTCCTTAGTATCACTTCAGTCGGGAATCCATTAAAATTTAAGTAGGGTTGGCGTTTATTCAATTTACGAAATGGAACAGAGCAGGGACATTGAACTGGACCGTAAGAGAACCAGCTAAGTGTTTCAAGTTCCGGAAACTGGAACACGGAAGCGTGATAATCCCCTATTGTTCTCCGTCCAGATTTAGCTTTCCGTTAGTTATCAGGGTGTTCTATAAATTTTTCGGGACTGCGCGTTCACGATGCGCGCTTCCGTAGTACAGCTGGGACAAGCAGCTCGCCACTCAAACAACAACGAAAACACAATTTGCGAAACTCTGAAGTAACGGGACAACAGTTCTCATTCGTTCGTTCATTCTGCTTAAAGCATTGATGAAATGAAGGAGTTTTGCTGCAGATAATGTCTAACATAGTGACTGCCCCGTCTCTGCCATGATACTGGACGTTCACCTAAAAGTGACTCAACGTTATATCTTCCCAAGGAGTCAAAGTGATGCACAAACTTTACTGGTGAGTAAAATGCACATATATACTCCCAGAAATAAGGTCCAGGTTGGAAAAAAGACACTAATCCTTTAAATACACGGACACCACCGCGTGCGCAACACCATCCTGCCACGAACAAAGTTTATTGTAAATGGGTGAACACAGCCACCCCCCACCCCCCACCCGCGCCTGGTCGCAGAGCTTCTTGTGGAGTATAAAATGACTTGACAAAAACAAACTTTTTTTCTTGTTCTTGTAGCCTCACGGACAAGAACAAAGTTCTTGCTTCTCATGGAACAAGCTTTAGTCAGGTATGGAAGTGGAGGGTGTTCCAGACTGCAGTGACCAGCCAGTGATGTATGAATAAAATGCTTTAGTCAGGCAGATCATAAAAAAATGCTTCATTTAAAAGTCTTAAAGACACTTAATAAATACGAAGATGATTTTTATGGGCATTTTTAGTCTCTTTGTGAGTTAAAACACCCCAGAAGACCATTTCAAGCACTTACAAAAGTCAATGACCCCGTTTGCAAGAGAGTTTTAATTCCTCTTTAATTCCGAATAAAAGTTAATTCTGCTTCAAGAAGACCATGTAAACCCTTAATTCCAAGTGAAAACAATTAAGAGGTTGGTTTATTCCACTTTTAATTCCAAATAAAATAAATCCTCACATGTAACGTTTATTCCACCCCAAGTTAATTCCTGTCATTCTGCCCATGCTCATTTTCTTTCCCTGTTGTAATGGCAGTTGACGAAATGCACGTGAAACAAGCGCTGGACTCGTGCTAGCCGGCAGAAATGAAGTATTTTAGTGTCAAGCTGCTGCTACAAAACTGCAATCAAAATACAGTGAAAATCTGTGTTATTATGTCGTAGCCGGAACAAAAAGGAGCAGAAACCGGCTTCTGTTTACTTTGTAGATGTTTACATCTACCCCTGATTCGACGCCTCCTGTCCAATCAGAACTCCCTCCTAACCACCAGATTTAAGAGGAATAAGATAAATGTGTTTTCCATGTAAACCTTAATTCAAAATTATTATTTCCATGTAAACCCAAACGAGAATAATTTAATTCTGAATAATTAATTCAGAATTAAAAAAAAACATCATGTAACCGGGGCCAATATGCATAAAATAGGCCCTTTAACACTTGTGCATTTAAAGGTTGAAACAATTAAATAGTCAGTTCTGAAGCTGAGCTGACGAATCTTCGACCATCAAACCATTCTAACCAGCAGCATCGTTTCATTCTAACCAGCAGCATCGTTTCATTCTAACCAGCAGCATCGTTTCATTCTAACCAGCAGCATCGTTTCATTCTAACCAGCAGCATCGTTTCATTCTAACCAGCAGCATCGTTTCACAGTGAGTCCAGGATGCTGCCACCTTCAGGTCTCACAGTGAACTACAGCACCAAACCCTTCTCTGAAACTCATCTCCATGTCTGTCTGGGTCTCCCTCCGTCATAAAACTGTGGTTTCCTGCTTTATTTTGGACCTTGGAAGGCAGCGTGACCTCCTGGCCTCGCCTCAGTGGTGTCACATGAGGACTGCAGCGGATCAGGTTCCTGCGGCGGCCTTCACACCAGCTCAGCTTTCTGTCAGAGATCCACAACAATAACCTCCGAGTCAACCTGCGCCGCCGCAACGAGCCGCTCTGATTGGACAGCAAGCAAAAACAACAGGTGTGGGCTAACCGGCCAATCAGAGAGCAGCAGAGGCCACTTCAAGCAGCATCATGCAAGGAGGCTAAAATTACAGTCGCCACGTGTTCTAGCTGGAAAACGTGGAATTCCTCCTGAAGAGCTGTGACTCTTCCTCAGTGATGACTCTTCATCGCGCTGCAACATGTTTCTGGACTGTCGATCCTTCAACTGGAAGAGGTTTTCTGTTCCTGTGGGCTGTTTCTCTCACCTGTTGGGACATGTCTCAGTTCTCTGGAGGGGCATTAGCAGCAGACGGTTTGACCTTTGACCTCGACAGGCGCTGAGCCACGTGGCGTTCGGCACGCGACCTCTGTGGAGGCGTTTGTTTTTCCAGTAGAGACAGATTCTACTGTTTCAGCTCATTGTCTCAGTCATCTGAAAACAATCCGTCATTCCAGCCGACACTCGATCCACTTCAGCTTCACATCTCCCGCACTCAGAGGGGTCAGGGTCAGGGTCTGTGGACTAAACGTGCTGATAAAAGACCTCGTCTGATCCTCTGAAGAGCTCTGACAGAAATATAATGGTCCTCTGCAAGAGGACACAATCTGAGGAGTCTGATGGTTTGTTGTGTTCAGGTGCTGGTGGAAAAATACAAAGTTAAAACAGTTTATGTCGCCTTTAAAAGATCCCAGACCAACCAGGACTTAAGGCAGAGATACTCAAGTTGGTCCTGATC
This sequence comes from Atherinomorus stipes, assembly GCA_023101725.1. Classification (NCBI taxonomy): domain Eukaryota; kingdom Metazoa; phylum Chordata; class Actinopteri; order Atheriniformes; family Atherinidae; genus Atherinomorus; species Atherinomorus stipes. The sequence continues at coordinate 33,511 of JALJCO010011712.1, forward strand.
CCTGGTCCAACACACCTGACTTAAATAAAAAGGACCCAACAGCCTATGAAGTTCTGCACAATGACTCATGAATCTGAGTCAGGTGTGTTGGAGCAGGAACACAATGAAAACCTGCAGGATTGCAGCTCTTGTAAGACTGACTTGAGTAACCCTGATGTACTGGTTGTTAGGTGCAGCTGTGTGAAGTGCATGAACAGAACGCCATCTGAGCATGCTCAGTTTGGAGAATCGGGGAGAAAGTCCAGGAAGTAAACTGGTGTTACGCAATCTGTGTTCATGTGGAAACAAAAGCTGTGGCTTGTTTGGAAGTCAACGCACTTTGAAGTGTGCAGACTACATAGGCTACGGAGTGTGCTACGTAGTCTCTGAAGCAGCTTTGTGAGACGGTGGGCTGCTAAAATGGGACATCCTAGCTGACGACAATTTCCCATAGTGCTCCAGTCCTGTAGCCTAGCAACTGCAGACTCCACAGCTATCTGGTTACGACATTCTTTCCGCTTATTCCTTCAGATATGTTGTAAAAAAATAAAAAAGCCGGACATTTTATTCCTTTTCATTTATCTGTCATTACGTGAAAGTTAGCACCCCACTGACCGGTCGTTAAAGCCTAATTTATAGTCGTCCGTAAAGTGCTCTACGTAGGTTACGGCGAGCCCTCTATGTCGACGGAGAGCCTGTCGGAGAGCCTCTCCGTCATCTCCAGCTGCACGAAATATTTTTTGAGTGTCCGTCAAGGGACAACGGAAATGGCAAGGGCTGTGATTGGTCAATCCCAACGTAAACACTAGCAGCACCATTTTTAAACCGGCCAGCCTCCGAAGACGCAGATATGAGTCCAACCGAAGAACGTTTGGCCGGATAAGTGAGGAAATATAAAAATCCATATATATATATATATGTGTATATATATATATATATATATATATATATATATATATACACACACACACACACACACACGAGTACGAGATGCCGTGTGTATGTGTGTGTATATACATATATATATATATATATATATATATATATATATATATATATACGGCATCTCGTACTCTCCTATGGTGAATCCGAATGCAGCGCCACCTTTGGGAACATTATTCAAAAGGTTTGACTCGTTGGGCGATGGTGCAACGTGAACGCGATCTGGTCCGGAAGACCACCCCTGACCCAGCTGAGTCGAGTCCCCAAATGGACCGAGACTTATGGACTATGCTTTCTGAATGCGCCCTTAGAGAGTTGCCCTCTTATTTGGTCAAGTTCTGATGTAAAATATTTTTTAAAAAAACTCAAATTGCACAGAATAGAGCGGCCAGATTAGTCCTCCATAGTTCTTTCAGCAACACTGTGATTGTTATGCATAAACAATTATCATGGCTAACTGCGAACAATAAAGTGCTACACCACATTATTTTCATTAACAGAATTTAAGGGTTTTCTCTGGAACTTTATATTCGTCAAGTGTGTACAGCTCACTTGGTAGTGCCTAAACCACAAAAAGTCATTATAGAGCTTCTTTGACTTGGACACTCCCATCTAATGTTAGTAACTTTTAAAAATATAATCATCTACTAGTGTTTCTAAGATACAATTTAATTTGTTCCATTTAAATTGGTAATTGCAATGTAATGATTTGTTACTAATTTATAAACATGCTATTTTTTTTTCTAATGTAGCTCTTTTACATTATCTGAATTGGTTGTTTGCTTGATTTACATGTGAAGTTACTTTACTTATGGGCTTATTATTGTATTTTGTCAGTTTGTGTGTCTTATTTGTTATTATATGTGTAATTTTAGATTTGTATGTTTTTTTGTTGTTGCATTACTTTGAGGACCCCAGGAAGACTGACAGCCACTCTGTGGAAGCTAATGTGGATCCTAGTAAAGAATAAAGCTCTGTAATTCAGATCGGGCCAGACAGGAAACCAGACATGGGAGCAGTGTAAAGCAGCCTGTAAATTTCAAAATAAAAGCCTCTGGGAGATTTGCAATTGCCTGAAATATGTTAACAGTACGTCATTACCGGAGACAGGTCAGATGTCAGTAACTTGTTTGCTTTTTTAAACCATGGATGAATGGACGTTTATCCAGCCCTCCTTATCATGCTTGTTATTGCGTGATCCTACAATGAGCTATATGCACAACTCCACTACTTCCCGAACTTAAGCCAGTTCTTTTGTTTCCTATCTTTCATTACTGGAAAAACTGATTAATCCAGGTGTGTCTGCCCATTATCGTCCTGGTTACTGTGGTCAGTAATGATGCTCAGTAATGAAAGACAGGAAACAAAGGAGCTGGCTTTGTTGTGCATAGAGACCATTCTCCTGTGATTCTGCTATCTCGCGGATCCACCTACATGAACTGCAGCCGCGGGTGCTCCGTGTCCGGCAAACACGCAGTGTGAGTTGACGCACACTGGAAACGAAGCCACACCACAGCCATGCATAATTCCAGTATGAAGTGGCCACTAGATCCAGTCCAAACAACCAGCACCAGTTTCAGCTCACCTGAGACAAACTGGAGTCTCATTTCATTGTGTTTGCATCAGAGAGTTGGATTGTTTTCATGTGTCCTTTGAGTTTCTTCCCATGTTCCTTCTGGTTTCCTTTTCGTTTCCTTCCTCTTTCCTTCTTAATGCTTGTTTCCTTCTAGTTTCCTCTTCATATTATTCTAGTTTTCCTTAGTTTTCTTTTTTACTTCCTTTTTAGTTTCCTTTTAGTTTAGTTTTGCCTTTTTTTTTCTTAGTCTCTCCCTCCCTTTCTTTTTCTTTCTCATTTAGTTTTGTTCATGTTTTCTTCTATTTCCCATTTTGATTTCCTCTTAATTACATTTTCCTTCTGGTTTCCTGTTTAATTTTTGTTTCCCCTTTATTTCCTTATTCCTTATTTCCTCTGTTTTATGTTTCCTTTGTGTTTCTATTGTGTTTCCTTCATTTTCCTGTCACATGTCCTTCCTAATCTTTGCTGTTATTATTTGTACAGGAAGCGACTGCAGTTGCAACATCACCAACAGCCGCTGCGACGACTTTGGAGTCTGCAGGTGAGACAACAATCAGTTAGACACTCTTCTAATCCAGCCGTTCCCATCCTATTGTTCAGGAGGGTCTCCTTCATGCCATTACCATAAATCCGTGGACTTTCTTCTCCGCCCTTTGCTAAAACCATGTTTGGTTTTATGTTTTCATTTGTTAGCTTCTCATGACAGATGATGCATTCTGGCTGATTCCTTTGTAGCCTGATGATAAAACCATGATGTTACCCAACCAAAATTAAAAAAAAAAACTTCTCAAAAACAACTAATCTCTGTGTGGACATTTTAATCACACTGGCTCTAAACAGTCAAAGCTTTGGGGACACCTCTGTGCTCTTTTTGGGCAAGGGGATCCCGGACCCTGGGTTGGGAACCACTGGGCTAATCAATAATCAATGTCCCTGCAGCTTCCTAACACCTAGGCTATGTCTAAATTTGGGGGCTACATCCTTCAAACGACGCATCCTAACAGATCTACGTAGGCTGGGTACTTCTTAGCCCCGTTTCCACCAGCAGGTCTGGGTTTGGGCCACGTGCTTTTGCGTCTCCACAGATAAAAACTGGGACGGGTACCCTTACATTCGACCCAACCCGTCCTACTTCTTAGGTACCTCTTCATACAGGTACTGATCAAACTGATCCGGACCAAAAAGGTGGAGTTTCAAGACACACAACGTAACTTTTAGACCTTAAAAATGTGTTTCTGACTCTTTGTTGGCACACCAACATTCATTATGTGCATTTTCGAGTCGTCCCGGGGCTCAGAAACAGCAGTATGTAAGTTTCCCATCCGGGACGCAGCTGTGACGTTGCAGCCGACTATTGGTTTTGCACCGCGTCACTTAATAGCAAATGGAACCAGATATGAACACCGCGGTGTTTTGAACGCGCATCATGTTGGATTCGGTAAAGAAACGCAAGGAAACATTACAGGAGGAAGAGAGGAAAAGAAAGAGAGGAAGGGACAGAACAAGAATCAAGATAAGTCTGTCTTTTACTGGCTGGAGTGAATCACAGTACAGGTACGATACAAGATGGATGCTAGTTTAGCCGCCGATAGGGGGGTCACTGAGAAAACTGCTAAAAGTTCTGTTGTGTGTCTTTAACACATTGCAATCCGCTTGATTGGTTAAAAAAACATGTCACTTCCCGCGAAACCCGGAAAAACAAAGCAGGGATGACCTCTTTGTTTCTGTCACGTGTGGTGCGGTGCTTAGCACTATCTGGTTAAAACTCCGCCTTCAGGGTAAGGGTTGCTATGGGGAGGCAACGTGAAATCAGCATATCAGTACCAGAACCAACCCGACCTGGCCGGGCCCAGCCAGACCAGACCCAGACACGCAGGTGGAAACGGGGCTTTAGACAGCGTAAGGCGGTGGCAAAAGGCTGTGAATTCGGACAGTCTCCTCCGCATTTCTCTCGTTACCTAGCAACTGTGACTCGCTAAACCGAAGTAAGAATGAAGCTTCAAAATCTTATGAGTTTTCTCATTGTTTTTCTGATTTAAGAGGAGGTACAACAGCTCTATCGTCGTAAAGCGGCAATATAGTAGAGGACCCACCATACAACCTCGTTTAGGATTTTTCTTATGATTTCTGACAAAAGTAGCATTGAAAATGTCCTCGTAAAGCCTAACAACATAACCGCTCAAAGCTTTTAATTTTGTACCATCTGATTTAAAGCCTTTACACACCTACTCCGAATATTTCGTCCAAAAGATTCGCACGGCTATAGCTTTAATCAAATAAATGTCAAGTCAACGGGAGCGTTCACATCAGGGACTAAATTCCGTCTCGCGATTTTGCAACGTTTATTTTTTGCTCCGTTTCCAGCTTCGTCCACCATTGTTTCTGCAGGATGTCCCGTTTGGCCCGCAATGCATCTTGGGATAGAATTAGCCATGAAGGATACATTGGACGATCCTTAAAATCTAGGGAAAATAAGGCCACATTTGCAGGCTGCATTTGAAGGAGCCTTTGAGTTTGGACAGCCTTGGACGCATCGCTGTGACGTAAGTGGCCTTCAAATTCAGCCTTCAAAGGACGTAGCCCATGAATTTGGACACAGCCCAAGGAGTCACATTTAGCTGCTTCAGTGGCAGGTAAACCTTTAAGTCACGTGATGTAGACAGTTCTTCGATTACATTCCTGATTGGTTCCTTCATTTTCCCTCTATTTTTCACTTTGTTTACTTATCGGTTCCATCGTTCCCTCATTATTTCCTTTACGTTTCTTTATTAGCTCCCTCATGTTTCTTTCTTATTCTTATCCTCTTTGTTTTAGGCAAGGCAAGTTTATAGAATCAGGCTCATAAGATTTATGTTGTCCTCTACATTCCTTTACGTTTCCTTATTGGTTCACAGCAAAATCAAAAGTGTCAAAGCTTCTGGTGTTAAAAGTTTCAGTGTTGACTCAAACACAATTAACTCCGTTGTGGTGAACACTTATGGCTGTGTGGGTGTATTATCAAGGCATATAAAGATTTAACACTGCTGGCCTGGAAAATCAAACGCTGTAAGCGATAGTTATGGATTCTTCTGCCGTCAGCAAACGATCCAGATCAACTGAAAGATACTAAAAAGTGTCACTAGAAGAAAAAGGTGAGTAAACAGCATTATAGCTTTAGTTTGTGCACGCTCCTGTGACGGCTTGGCTCATGGCTGCAGTTACCTGAAGTGCCAGTCACGGTAGTCGTGAGTTTCGTTTCTTAATCTTGCCTCTAGTCCCTTTAAAGGTAGAATCCAGAGATTTCCTCCTGAAAATATATGCTAGACTTGTGCAAGTGAAATCTGTCTCAATCCACACCCTTGGGCCTTTACTCTTGTGTGGCGGTGACTTTGTTTGCAACTCCCTCTCCCCTGACTGTATTTTGTCTTTTTCCTTTGTTTTTGTGTATTTGGGACATTTCTGGGCAGAGATTTGGAGATTTGCATATTTGTCTCCAGGCAATGAAAAAGGTAAAGGTGTAGCATTCTGAGGGGATAAAATCATCAATTGGAGCAGATTCACTCGAATTCTCAGGGGAAAAAAGACGGAAACAGTGAAGAAAAGGAAGTACTCTGCGGCAAAAAAAAGCTTTAGGCATTGATTGATCCAGGTGCGTCTAACCTCAGTAACCATGACAACAATGGTCAGACACACCTGGAGTAATCAGTTTGTCCAGTACTGAAAGACAGGAGACAAAGGAGCTGGCTTTAGTTCAGGAAGTAGTGGACTTGTGGGCCTTTGGTGAAATGAAACTAATGCTGTGTCCAAATGCAAACCCTATTCCCTACATAGGGCCCCATAGGGATCACATCATTTTGTAGGGGTGTCCAAATGTCCAGAAAGAAAAAAGTAGTGCACTCAACATCACCCACAATGCATCTTCTTAATCTGCAGAATGAGTGCACTAGATAGTGTGTTATTTAAAAAAAAAAAAAGTGAGCTTTTACAATACTGAATTTCCCTTCGGGGATGAATAAAGTATTTTTCATTCATTCATTTCATTTCATTTTGGGTGTGTCCCAATACACCCACTAGCCCTACTTTTAAGCCCTACCCCTAAGTTTTGCGCGTTCCCGTGAAGGTAGTGCTGTCCCAATCCTCTTTGCATGTAGGGGTAGTGGACATAACGAGGGGTAGGGGGTATGAATCTAGCCCTTTGAAGCGAGGGACGTCACATGCTGAATTGCTGAGGAGGGGCCAGAGAGAAGGGTTAGAGAGCTGTACGTCATTATTAATCAAACGATAACAGCAACCTCCGAACAGCAACAAGAGAAAAAAACTCAGATGTACAGATTACACTTTTGTTCGTAACGCTAGCCAGACTAGCCATGCTAGCTAGACTAAAATACTGATGAAAAGCTTGCGAAGGCCTTTCGGCAGTTTACAAGAAACAACAGTCGTCATGGCGACTTCTTCCCTGTGTGGTTGTTTTGTTTATTAATCAACTCAAGCATGATGAATGATGAAAAAAAGAAAAACGGCCGCAACTGTTAACTACGTGCTGTTGCTGTGGGGTTGTTATGGTGGGACGTATGTGCAAACGTCACCACGCAGTCGCTTACGTGCCTGAATGTAAATGCAGCAAGTGGCGTCCCAATTCCTGAGGAAGATTACGAGCCCTACCCCTTGTGGCTTCAATGGGCTCTATGCACAGCACAGTTACTTCCTGAACTTAAGGTAGCTCCTTTGTTTCCTGTCTTTCATTAATGGTCGAGCTGATTAATCCAGGTGTGCCTGACCTCAGTAATTGGCCAGACGCACCTGGATTAATCAGTTTGTCCAATAATGTGAGACAGGAAACAAAGGAGCTACCTTAAGATCAGGAAGTAGTGGGGTCGTGCATAGAGCCCATTGCTGTGTTTCCTCTGGTTTTTTCTTTTATGTTTCTATATCGAGGTTTTCATGTTTTCTGCCAGTTTCCTTGACGTCTCCGTATCGTTTATTGATGTCTCCCTCTTATTTCCAGGTGTGATCCCGGGTGGGACGGGGAACGCTGCGACCGCTGTGTGCCGATGCCCGGCTGTGTGCACGGTTCCTGTCTGCAGCCGTGGCAGTGCATCTGTGATCCGGGCTGGGGCGGGCGGTTCTGTGACAAAGGTGTGTCGTCGCCTCTTTATGCTTCTAGTTTTGGAGGACTTTTGTTTTCTTTGTGTACTTCTGCAGCAACACCTTGAGTCTACATGCAGATTGCTGATGATACATGAAAACATATTTCTGTAAAACCCCGCTGAGTCCAGGTCACTCTGCTATCATGTCATACTGATAACACAGAATATTAAATGGTTTTAAATCTCATTTTACAGAATAAGAATTAAAAGCCTCTGAGTTTTCTCATGGTTGTGAGCATCGTTATGAGAACTTGTTGAAGGTGATGTCAGTGGTGCTGATCTTTGTTCCTGACGTCTTCTGTCAGACCTGAGCGCGTGCTCGCAGCAGCCGTGTCAGAACGGCGCCACCTGCGTGATTGAGGACAGCGGAGACGTCAGCTGTCTGTGTCCTGAAGGCTTCCACGGCCCAAACTGCCAGCAGAGAACCGGGCCGTGTCACCGGAGGAGGTCGGTACGCACTTATCAGTGGTCTGGACCAGAACCACACAGACATGCAGGTTGAAGTTATGTTGAAGAAGTTATATTTTCACTGATGATCATGTTACAAGTCAGTCAGAATGAAGATGAAACTGGATCACTATAATAAAAAAACTAAATTCAAGCAACTCAGATCCAAGATCCTGGAACAAAAATGAGGAAAACATGATCAGAGGCTGAGCCAGAAGTGGAACCAGAAACCAGAATCCACCTCAGAACAAAGTCCTAACTCAGGAAACAAAGATGACAATCACAGCAGCATCTCTGCGTTCACATCATCCGTACGCTCAGTTTCATCCCCATGTTTATCTGATAACCTGTTTTAATTAAAATAAGGATAATTAAAACCACTGCACAGTTAAAACCTTTTTAATTACATGTGGAGTGTCTCCACATGAACGCAGACATTCACACTAATCCATCTGAAATCTTTTCATCAGTTTTCTCATCAGAACATTCTCACAATAACACACCTGCACGCAGGGCCGTACCCGGGGGTTAAAAAGTACTGAGATCCACCTCGTTATGTGGTCCATACACCTCAAGAGACCATTCAAAATAAAGTAACTTATGTTTCACATAAACTACTCCTTCTTTTGCATGTCCTGATATAGAATAGAAGAGAATAGAATAGAATAGAATAGAATAGAAGTCTTTATTGCCCACCAAGTTGGGAAATTGTTTTTCACTTACCAACACAGAAGACTTATAACAAGAAAAAATGCACAAAAATAAATTTTTGTTCCCAAACCGTTTTTTTAAAAGGTATAAGAACTAAAGAGTAGCAGTTAAAATAAACTCAAGTAAATTGATCGTTCGTGTCTATTCTGTCCTCTTCTTTTTACTCTTCTTCAGAGATAACAAACTGAGACTGACTGACGTCATTGTTTCTTATAAAATAGATTTCTGTCATTTCTTTCTCTCTTGAATCTCAGGGTCTGTTAAAAAGTCAAGATGAGTTTACACTGGCAGTTTGGTCAGCTTCTAATGGACCGTGGTCCGATTCTACGGATAATCCACTTCATTTGGCGCAGTCTGAACACCACCCGTACTCTGGTGCGCACCAAAGAAGCAGACTCTGGTCCGCCTGAAAGCCGGGGGTCTCAGTTCACTTGCATTTGACTTTTGGACTATTGAGCGCATAGACATACCGTGCACCTGATGGGAGTGACGTTTGTCAACCGCAATACAGGAGGAGGAGGAGGAAGTCAGGTAGATTATCGTTTGGGTTGGAGGGAAAACAAAGCAAACTGCACGCTTTGAAGAAGCCGAGGTCAAAACAACAACAATAAACAACTGGAAAGTGTGTAGACAGAGATGGAGTGGGCAAAAAATAAGAAGCAGAAAGATTTCCACTTTAATCACGGAGTCCGTTTTTCTTCTTCTTCCTGATTTTTCATCATCATCAGTGGTTAAACAACTGCCCCTTAGCGGCAGTTGTTTAACTATGGCAGTTAAACCAGGCAGTTTGGTCCGCTTCGGTTACTGCAGTTTGAACACAACCCCGAAGCAAAGGAAGGTGCAAAAATCTTTCCGAAATACCCGCCCAATCAGATTGAGTCCCGGGCTATCCTGGTGTGAATGCACCCTAAGTGACACAATGTGACGCATGCCCAAAATCAGCTTCTCTCGCTGACATAATGCCAAATTCAGATTTTTGATATGTATTAGTAAGAACTTACTAATCTCTTTGCAATAATGTGTTAATTAGACACATTATTAGACAGGAACCATCAAGATAAAGTTTAAAGTCTGTTCAAAGATAATCAGAATATCCTGAATCCTCAGATGTGACGTGTTCCTTCTTCCTTTCCCGGCTGCAGGTCTCCATGTAAAAATGGCGGTCAGTGTGACGATGATGACGGCTTGGCGCTGGAGCCGACGTGTCGCTGCCTCGCCGGCTTCACGGGGCCGCGCTGTGAGACCGATCTGGACGACTGTCTGATGATGCCGTGTGCCAACGGCGCTACCTGCCTGGACGGCGTCAACCGCTTCTCGTGCGTCTGCCCCACCGGCTTCACCGGACGGTTTTGCACCATCAACCTGGACGACTGCGTCAGCCGGCCGTGCCTGAACGGCGGCCGCTGCCTCGACCGCGCCGGAGGCTTCCATTGCGTCTGCAGGCCCGGCTTCCCCCCCCCCTCCGGAGCCACCTGCGAGACGCCGCTCAGCTGTTGCAACGCCAGCCAACCCAGCTGGACGACACATGGGTGGGAGGGAGGGGGCGGCGGGGGCGGGGCTACAGCAGTGGGAACAGCAGTCGTCATGACAACAGGCTCCTAAAAGTGACGGTGAAGGAGCACAGCGCCAGCGGCCTCACGGACCTGCAGCTCATCGTTGTCCTGGTTCTGGGCGGGGCCACGGTGGGCGTGGTGGCCCTGACCGCCACCCTCATCCTGCAGGGCCGCTGCAGGGACTGTGGCCACGCCCCCTGCCTGTCGTCATCGTCTGCTTCGGCTTCATCACAGGGAGGTGAACTGAACGTCCGGCGAGCGAGTCACGATGAGGAGTGTCGGATCAGTTTCCTGAATGCAACAGAACCACAGAAGAAGAAACTCAACATGGAGGTGATTTAGACCGAGGTCAAGCGAGCATGTCACGAACAGAGAGAGAGAGAGAGAGCTGGTCGGAGGTCGTGGTTCCGTCAGGATTTGGCTGGTCCGATTCTCCCAGCATGCACCTGGACTGTGACATTATGCTATGGTCAGATGGGCACTGTTACCCACAATGCACCTTTGGCAGCAGGTGCAGAGGGGGCGTGACTTATGAGCAGCAGCTGATCAGAACTTTGTTTATAAGTTATGGAGAAGTTAGGACGTTTTCCTTCAGTCATGTACTGAAAACTAGTTTTTAAAGTTGTTCTAAGAGCGGAAACGTCTTGTTCCAGCTGCGTTGTCATTGGTCACGTCAGAGGTGTCGCATCCAGCCGCAGATGCGTCTGTCGTTTGATGATTTCTGCTTCAGTTTGTGGTCATGACGACGTTTTTCAGTGGTGTCAAGTCTACAGACTTAATGGAGCACGTCATGAGTTCAAGCTGTTAAATTTGTCCAATAACTCGTCTCCAAGTTTCCTGTAAAACTGTCACCACGAGTTTCAGACAGCCATTAACAGGAAGACATCTGGACATGAAGGTCAGCGGGGACAGATCAGGACATGAGGACGTTCATCTGATGACACGTTCATGTTTGGTTTAACTTTAATCATATTTAAACTGCAATAATTTATAAACGTAATAGATGATAAAATTGTTTATATGTTCATATCAGTGATCTGGTGTACGATGTGACTGATGTTCTGAAACTGTACAACAACAACAAAAAGCTACAAAGCAAAGTCAGCTTCTCAGATTAACGTTAATCTGAAATACTTTTCAATGTGAAGAAATAAAAAACAAAACAGCTGAGGAGCAGCATGTTTTACATCCCCGGTTCCCAAAAAGGTGGGATGCAGTGTAAAATGTAAATAAAAACAGAATGTAATGATTTCTAGGTCTCAACTAATAACTTATTCCCAATAAAATATAAGAAACATATCATGTATGGAAACTGAGGCATTTTATCTTTTCATGGAAATTATGAGCTAATGAATCTGATGGCAGCAACACATCCTATTAAAAGCTGGAACTACAAAAACATACCTCACAGGCCTTCGCCAAGCAGCTCATGTCCCCCTCATATTGTGACTTGCAACAAAAACTTGTACTCCTGCATTTATTTAATCTACATCATTAGATTCCTTGACCATAAAAACATACCAATAGCATCTGGAATCATGCTGGAATAGTTATTTCCAAAAATCGATATTTCCATAATGGCGGTTTTCTTCTGGATCTAGCTCCGTTGCTATTGAAGATGCGTCAATTCCCTTGAAATACTCTTAATTCAGCAGAGTCTTGGCAACAATTTGGTGTTAGTCCCATGATGTCTGTATCTTCATTTGTTACCTTTCAGCATTGAAAATTTCAATGACTCCCTTATTTTTGTGTGTTCTGGGTCATAGTATCTAGAATTTTCTCTGGTTATGGATCAACTTTCGAAACATTATAGAACTTATTGAGATCCTTTCTTGTAAATTTTTACCAAACACTCGGGCCATTTGTATGGTATTATATGCAAAAATTCCCAAATTTGGCCTATCTCACAATGATAAAGAATCCTTCAAAAAAATTCCTGGATCCAGAAGGTGATCCGGGTCACCACCAAAATTAAATGGGTTCGTCCTTGGACTGAGACATGCAGTCCAACTGGTGAAAATTTCAGGTCAATCTGTCCAGAACTTTTTCTGTAAAGTTGCTGACAAACAAACCAACGCTACCAAAAACAAGAGCAACAAAAAGCTGAAAAGTAACTGGTAAAAATAAAAACAACTGGAGGAGCATTTGACAACTAACTGGTTGAACTGGCAACAGGTCAGTAAGATGGTATAGAAGGAGTATTTCAGAGAGGCAGATTCTGTCAGATGGAAAGATGGACAAAGGTTCACCAGTCTGAGAGAAACTGGCTATAAAAGTTGTGGAACACCGTACCACATTGTCTTCTTCTGCTTATCTGGGATTGGGCTGCAGGGGGCAGTTGCCTGAATTTAGATTTATACTTGCATGGTGTCTGCGTCCAGTCGGGCCTCCATAGTTCACAAAGAGGCTGTGTGTTTTTGTCAAGCGTAGGGTTATGCCATCGTGCTACATTATCTTTTCCAGATCTGCAGGCGACAGTAGGGATGTTATCAACCGGGAAACTCCACGGGGCAGGTGGAGTTTCTCCAATGGTTCGCGCCTCTTGAGCAACAATAGCGGATGACATACGTTCATTCAACTACAAAACCCAAACATTCGACGGCACGTAACCACACTGACCAATTACCAGGGAGTTCTTCCACGTCTCTGCGTTAGCGTAGCCGGGATGCATGTCGGGTCTGGAGAGGTGCATCAGATCTCTGCAGGCTTCTGCAGACCTTCGCAGATCCTATGATGGCTACACTGATGCAGATGACACACGGGTATAAATCCAGCTTTAAGGAGTAAATTCTAGATGCTACCCACTCAGGACACTTGGATTACATTGGACGAGCAGTATGGAGGAATATTGACAAGTTTTTGTGGACTTTTATGGACCCTTTTGGCTCAGGCACAATCGAGCTCCATTATATAAAAGTTGGGAGAAAACAAGAAGCCTTCCTGATCTCCGGCTGCATTCGACATATTAAAAAAGTGCTCCAGAGTCTTGCTCACCATGAGGGTAAGTGGAAAATAAAGTTATATCATTATGTGGGTTTCCAACCCCTTTAAGCGGGTGAGTCCAATCTTCCCTCCCCCCGGCCACATCCAGAAGCTCATCCAAGGGATTCTGAAGCGTTCCCAGGTCAGCCAGTAGACGTAGTCCCTCAAGCATGTCCTGGGTCTTGTCCGGGATCTTGTCCCAGTGGGATGTGCCTGATAGGGATGTAGAGATTTACCGATTTGTCATGTTTTCCATCTTCCAAGAATCACCAAACTTTTGACTTGTGTGTCCTCAGATGTGCGCTAAATACGTCCTCTTCTCCTGCTGTCTCGCTCCCTCCATGTTTGCTGTTTACTAACTGCAGCTGCGCCACCTGGCTTCAATGTTTTAAAAATGAAAGTTAAAAGGTATTGACGGTATGTTCAAGGCGCCTCGGAAATACGGGTGAAGAGGAGACAAACTATGTAATAAGCGGTGTAACCATAGTTTTTCACCAATTCAGACACCAAGAAAGATACATTGCGCAATTAGCCACCAGTTGTATCCGATGCACATTGAAGCTACCAGTGCAGTCGCATCTCACATGTCTGTGTCAGACCACCAATTCAAATCGCTGAATATCTACATCCTGACTACCCACAGCTCATGACCGTAGGTGAGGGTAGGAACGTAGATCAACTGGTAAATCGAGAGCTTTGCCTTCTGGCTTAGCTCCTTCTTCACCACAACAGACCGATGCAGAGTTCGCTTCACTGCAGACATCGCACCGATCCGTCTGTCCATCTCCTGCTCCATTCTTCCCTCACTCATGAACAAGACACAGAGATACTTGAGGTACTTAAGTAAGTTGGGGACCAATTTCAGGAAAATGTTCAACGAAAAACTGCAAAGAATTTGAAGATCCCGCCATCTACAATATGTAATCAAGATTCAGAGAATGACAAGGAATCTCTGTTTCTATGGGAGAAGACTGAAAGTCTGACTGAAGTTCACTCTAAAAATCCACAAATGCAGGTTTAGGGTGCATTCACACCAGGATAGTACGGGACCTCAGTCCGATTGGGCGCGGATTTTGGAAAAATTTCGGACCTTTCTTTGCTTCGGTTTGCGTTCAAACTGCAGTAACTAAAGCGGACCAAACCGCCTGGTTAACCCACCATAGTTAAACAGCTTCCCCCAAGGGGGCGACGCCCCCCAACACAACCACTGATGATGCAGCAGGAAGAAGAAGAAAAACCGACTCCGTGATTAAAGGAGAAAACTTTCTGCTTCTTATTATTTGCCCACTCCATCTCTATCTAGTCATTTTCCAGGTGTTTATTGTTGTTGTTTTGACCTCGGCTTCTTCATAACGCGCTGTTTGCTTTGTTTTCACTCCAACCCAAACGATAATCTACCCCACTTCCTCCTACCTCTTCTTCGTCTGCTTAATTGCGGTTGACAAACGTCACTCCCATTAGGCGCGCTGGGTGTCTAGTATGTGCTGGACAGTCCGATAGTCCATTTGCAAGTGAACTGAGACCCCCGGCTTCCAGGCGGACCAGAGTCCACTTCTTTGGTGCACCAGAGTACGGGTGGTGTTCAGACTGCGCCAAACAAAGCGGACTATTCCTGGAATCGGACCATGGTCCGTTTGAAGCTGACCAAACTGCCAGAGTGTGAACAAACCCTTAAATCCCACCCTAGACTGCACTATGTGGTGGCAGCAAACCATAATAGGCCCGATGGCACTTTTCTTTATATACAAATACTTTTTTTTCTCTCTCTTTTTTTTACAAAGAAAATTACTATTAAAGGTTGGATATGGAATACGTGCAAAACATCGATATCACGTGTGTCCACGTTATAGTTGCAACCGCAGAAAAATAACTCCAGCCGTGCGGTTGGCAGTGCCTGCTTCATGTCCAACAAGTATTGCAGAGGAGTGTTATGACTGACGGCTAATGTTAGCCACATTAGCTAGCGAGTTAGCTTATCGACCCAGGAGAAAAATCGCCATTTCCACGTTTTGATGCTGTGGAAAATGTTTATGTGGGTCCATCTAGTGTAGACTTTACCTAAATTTACTCCAGTTTTTGCTCTTCTCAGGTCACTTCTGAGACGATAACAATATTTCTGGGGCTCAGAAGCAGCTGCTTGACTTGCCGACACTACCAGTTTTCACGGTGCCAGTCTAGCTGTACCAAACATACTATTGCCACATAGAGACCGTATTTGGCAACCCGCGATGGCAGCGTGTATCGGCTTGTAGATGTAAACATAACCCTATTGTCGAACCCGTTAAAATTTATTTTCTTTTTTTTCAGGCTAAATATAATTTTTAAAGGAAATGCTGTACTTTCATTCTGCAACCCTCAAAACGCCTCGTGGAGGTATTGATTTTTTTAAAATAGATATCTATTAATAAAAATGTTCCATATTCAACCTTTGAATTAATTTTTCAAGAAAAAACATGTCACACTGGTTTGTTGGCTGTGCTGCTCAAGTGATATCGAGTACTTTGGATTTTCTCAAAATGTTGTGTTGAGATTTGAGGAAGATGTTGGACTTATTTTATGCAAACTTTAAAAATGCATCCAGCCCTTCTTCTCTGCCTCCTTCAAGGGAGTCAATCTGTTATTTTTTCTCTCCTCCACCTACAAGCCCATCGTTCAGCAGCAGGCGTCCTCACACTGACTATTAAAACCTGGTCTAATGAAGCTGAAGATGCTCTGAGAGGAGGTGCTTCACACCCACAGACTGGAATGTCCTTTGCGAACCTCATGGAGATCACATCATCACCGTGACTGGGTGTGTGACAGATTATATAAACTTCTGTGTGGACAGCATCGTTCCAACAAGAACAGTGAGGTGCTTCCCCAATAACAAACCCTGGACCACCAGAGACCTGAAAAAGCTGCTAAACATCAAAAAGAAAGCTTTCAGGGATGGAGACGGAGTTTTGAAGGCAACACAAAACTAAACAACAACTCAAACTCAAATTAAAAAGTGAAGGAGGATGACAGGAAAAGGTTAGAAAGCAGCTCCAGCAGAATAATGTGCGGTCTGGAATGAAGAAGCTTCAAGTTTGAGGAGGATCAGACTGATGGAGGTCTGGACAGAGCTAATGAACTGAACATGTTTAACAGGTTCAGTAGTCAGCTCCAGGGTTCTGTAAATCTGCCTGTATAACCAACGCTTGGTATTCTTCAGCACATTTTCAACTAGTCAGAGTCAATTATGAAAATTTCATAGCTGGCATGCAACAATGATAGTATCCAGCAGCTGCTGCACCATGACAGCGAGACATCTGTGTGGTCTGACGTTACTTCAACTAAAACCCAGCCAGGATAAGTTCCTGCTACAAAGCAAGAACTATTTTGAGTTCTTCAACTTAAGATGAACTTAAATTTGTCATGTTATTACAAAATAAAATGAAGTTTGTGTGAAGTATGTCATCTAATTTATTTGAAATGAATCACATCAAGTTTCCTCCACAACCTCATTCACTTAAAGGTGCATTGCTTCAGTTTAAATGTTAAATACTATTCTTTTCTTTCCTCCACATGCTCTTTTAATTGCCTGATGTGTAGAATGAGCTGATCTTTCTTCACTGCGGTGGTCTATAAAACTGTTTTCTGAATGCTCAGTTCGAGAGTCTCTGGTACGAAGCCTCAAAGGGGCGCTTGGGGGGATACAAGCTGTGCGTTCTCGTTCGTCTGGCCAGATGCAGACTTACAGTACCATTAGGCAAAGGTAGGCAGTTGCCTGGGGCCCCTGACCAGTTGGGAAAAAATCATGCCGTTCTTTTGTAGTGGCTTTTCTCCCCATCATTCTCCTTCATACACACATAAACAGGCGTTATGGAGGCCTGGGTACATGCTCACCGCTCCTCCTGTATCTGTGTCCTCTGCTCCTGCACCTTTTGTTGCCATTACAACAGTTTAATTCATTATTTACATGCAGCAACGTGTTTTTCCGAGCTGTTTTGAACACACCATGTGATTAAACCCAAGCATGCGGCAGGTCGCCTATAGGAGAGGTGCAGGTGTGCCCCATGTCCATATCAGAGCCAGCAAACGACAAAAAACTAGAGTTTTTCACCAAACAAAAGATGTATATTGAGTATAGTTGTTCTGTTAAAGATGACAGCAATACATGGTAAATGTATATTGTACTTCCCGTTCAGTTACGTATTGC